>CAUDMG010000731.1:0-413047 GCA_958450375.1 Homarus gammarus | reverse complement strand
AACCCCTCAAGACGCTTGTCAATTATTCCAGAATTTTCAGGTTTTTATCTACTCGTATTCAACATTTTCCAGATACCTCTAAATCGTCTCTGACTCTTCAACTGTTCTAGGATTTCTTCAACGTTTTCAAGATTCGTCTCAACCTTTACTGGGTTTCATTATTGCTTTAGGCTCCCCTTAACAGCTCAAGTCCCGCGTTAACAGAGCCAGCTCACCATCACTCCACTCAAGTTTCTTCATTGGCGTTCCAATCTCTCCTCAAGTGGCCGAGGAGGCGCTCCTTCACCTCGTCAAGTGTCCTACAGTGACCCAGTGCGATCCAGTCTCTGTAAAAATCATACCAAGTTTTCGTCTATCATTTCGAAGACCCAACCTTTATAAGCGATCTTGAATACTCTCAATCCTCAATAGTTATTATGTTTTCTCCATTCGTTGACATGAATTCCTCCAATCAGTTACATAAACTCTGAAAGATAATGTTAATGAGGGATTGTATCTGTAGCTTGTGATCTTTAGTTGACTCCATAGCTCTATTAAGTCTGTAAACAGTTGCCCTCTACACAATGGTCAAAAATGTGTTCGTTTAGTTTGTAGGAGTTCATGGAGTTTAGATGCTTTATACATCGTGATGGTATTCTAGTGTGAGTCGGCTTATGCACCTGTGTTGCTCTAATACCTTGTTTCTAACCTTCCCTTTTTCTCTCACTTTTCATTTGCATTTTCATTTCTCTATTTTCATTTCCTCTTTTGTCTTCACTGTCACTGTCTCTTTTGTTCATTCTCTATCGATTTTTCTTCCCACTTCGTCTTTATTCTTCACCTTTTTTGTTACTTCTCTTTATCTTCCTCATCCTCATTATTTTTTCTTATTAGCTTCAACATCAATTACTGGAACACACTAAGCATAATTTAGTCTAACACCTCTTGTTTATACGTTCATTATGTCTAAAAGTTCAAGTTATTAGAACTTAACAAGAGAAACAGAAACTACAAGAGCATCACCCAGCATATAATGAGTACAAAACACACCAATAAGTTCAAAAATATATTCACGAGATACAGTCGTGGTCAAAAGTTCGCTCCCCGACCCAAAATGAAGCAGCATCGACCCCAAATGAGATGAACAGTCAGGGTGAGTCTCTTCGGAGACTCCTTCCCGTGCCTCAGTTTCACCACAAGGAATGAACTTTTGTCCTCGACTGTACATACCTTGTTCATCAGAGAAAAACTTAGTTCAGCCAAACATATCAAAATTTGGCATAAAATTCTCATTTCTGTTAAAGTTTTAGTATGTTGGTCATCAGTGATATCTTGACTGAAACATGAGATAAAGTTTTGGTCCATTACGCTAAGCAGCTTCTAGGACTTACTGAAAGTTTAGCGAAAAGTTACATTCTTTTCTGGAAGTGGAAACCTTAAATGTTATCAAAGGGACAGTCGAAGAGGGAGGGAGGTGGGGTGAACAAGGCCTGACAACATAACTGGCCAAAAACAATACACTTGTAGCTTAACAATTTCCCCTGACAAATAACCATAAAAGTAGCAGCTGTGGACAACACGGCCAACAACATCGTACAGTAACCCGTTAATGCCGATAAAACTCAAGTTATCGCCAGTTGTCAGACGAAAGAGTGTGGAACGTTTGTCTGTCCGAATCCCCAACTCGTAACAAATGGCGACCGTGACAGGACCCGAACTTAAGTACCATATTCCTACCTCCCTTGTAATTCCTTGTTAATTATTCCTCCCAGTCACTTCTGTTCACAATTGCTTTACGGTGGGTTTAAAAATATCCTTCATATGTGTGTGCATATATTGGTATTATCGTACAGTAAGAGAGACAGACGTAGGATATTAGGTTCCAAGTGTCATAAGGCTTACCTGTTATTACATGTGGCAGTCGTGTAGTAAGTCTTATCGAGTGTAGGAAGCAATCCGGATCTGTTTAATGCCGTACCCTCACTCCAGAGTAGGCTGTTCCATAGTCACTAGTTTAGGGTGAAGTGATATCTTGGGACGCCCCGCTCTACCAGGACCCCATAATTATAAAGCCTCAATTATTGTTCTTCTCACTATCTCATTCAGGGTCAATCATACCAAACCCCAGGGTTGTTAATCCGGATCTTTATATAAATGCCGTAATACGCCCTTCCTCTTTCAAGTATATCAGGGTTGTTAATCCGGATCTTTATATTAATGCCGTAATACGCCCTACCTCTTTCAGTCTCTTATCCTTATCAAAGGATCTTCTCAGAACAATAATCATAAGTGTAATTTCCCTAGGTATAACTTGGTTAGTTCCGGGACTTTCTGGTTATCCACTGCCGTGATATTTTCTAGGGTAATCCACTTATCTTATCTTTTGACCATTAGTTAATTTATCCTATTTTTCTTAACAATGGCCACCTCAGGTTTTGATCTCCAGGATTTTATTGAAAATCCTTCCGTAGCTAAATTACGTGTTAATATCCTGAAGAAAGAATGGAAAGAAATAGCCAACTATTACAATATCCCATTTTCACAACAACTGACTAAGGAAATGTTAAAAAATCATGTGATTGAAGTGTTGGTTCAACAGAAGTTTTAAAAGAATCCGCTGTTGACAGATTAACGCCCATTGTCCAAGAAACTTCAACCACCATCCACCACCCCTCCTCACTCAGAAGTTGCCTCAGGTCTGGCTAGCCCTCAAGAAAAAACACAAAGAATAGACGCCTTAGAACTAGAACGAGCTAGGTTCGAGTTCCAAATCAAAATGAAAGAACTCGAGTTGGAACAGGCCAAGTTGGAGCAGGAGGACAAGTTGGAACAGGCCAAGTTGGAGCATGAAGAATAGTTGGAACAGGACAAGTTGGAGCAGGCCAAGTTGGAGCATGAAGAAAAGTTGGAACAGGCCCAGTTGGAGCATGAGGGAGTGTCGGAACAGGCCAAGTTGGAGCATGAGGAAAGGATGGAACAGTCCAAGTTGGAGCAGGAGGTTAGACTGAAAGAACTACAGGTGAAAGAGACAGAAGTCACCTTAACATTGGAGTTTAAATCAAAAGAAGTAGCATTAAAAGAGAAACTAGCTGCTTTTAAACCCTGTTACTTGCTTCTTCCCTTGTTCCCGGGTTGATGAATCCGATATGGACGGGTCATTTAGGACTTTTGAGAAAATAGCTGGGAAGAATGAGCGGCCAAAGGACCAGTGGTGTCAGTGTTAGTTCCTAAATTATGTGGTAAGGCTCGTAGAGTTTATAACTGTTTTAGACCAGACTGATGACTATGATAACGTAAAAAAGATATCCTCACCTCTTATGCTATCACGCCAGATGGATACCGGCAGAAGTTTCGTAAACTAACCAAACCATTTTCACACACCTTTGTTGAGTTTGCTCAAGAAAAGCTTAGGTTTTTTAAGAAGTGGTTAGAGGCTACAGAGACCTCCACATTTCAGGATATGTTAAATTTGGTAGTCCTGGAGGAGTGGAAAAGCAAGATACCATTTCACATCTTGAAGCATGTGGAGGAGAGTGGAGAGAGTAATTTAGGGCGTGCTGCTGAGCACGCTGATGCGAACACCTTGCTGCTGGAGTCACTGGGCAGTAGAGAACGTTGGTACTTCCGACATGTTAGGTCCGCCTCTGATGATAACCTTGGGGGCGTGAGTGGTAGGTCGAAAGGTCCCACACCTACCCCCCTCCCCCCCGATGCAACCAAGCTTACTTGTTCTTACTGTAAAAACCCAGGCCATACAATCCAGTCTTGTAAACACCCAAAGTGTAGAATTGCAAAAAGTAGTTACCTGGATCCCAAATCCAAACCAATAGCAAATACCAATGTGGAAAGGCCCCATCAGGATCTCTTCTCTTCATTCACTTATGAGGGAATAATTTCAATCATAGAGGGTCTCGTTCTTTCCCTATTCGTATACTACGTGATACGGGCGCAGCACAATCTATCCTCCTGTTTAACGTCATTCCTGATATATCTATCGCATTTACTAATGAGAGTGTTCTAATTTCAGATCTCTCATCCCATTCTTCCTATCCTTTAGATAAAGTGCACCTCCAATGTCCCTTGATTACTGGGGAAGTGCAAATAGCCATTAGGAAAGATCCAATGCCTGTGAGCGGCATTCATTTATTATTGGGTAATGACTTGGTAGGAGATCTAGTGGTTCCCAACATAAAGACAGTCGCCTCTCCCTTACCTGTCAACTCCACCACTGACCTTAAAGAAACTATTCCTCATCTTTTCCCATCTTGTGCTGTCAACCGGTCACAGAGTGTGCGTAATGGGCCTCTCTTCATCTGAAACACCTTCCAATATCGTACTACCCACAGAAAATTTTACAATAAGACCATTAGTAAGGATGAGCTCTTACACCCCAACAATCTGATCCATCTTTGTTCAAACACGTGATGAAAGACCTCACTGTGGACCATTGTACATCTTCGGCTTACCACCCACCGTCCCAAGGGTGTAAATAACATCATGTTACCACGGTTATCACTTATTTATTTATTTATTTATTTATTTATTTATTTATATTTTTTATTTATTTAATTTTTTTTACATTTATATTATAAGTATATACAGTACATACTGTACAGTGAAATTGATAAACATAAATATGATAAGGGAGGGAAGCAGTACAACACGGGTTGTATTAAGGTGGAACAAGAGGACAGAGCTGTCACGATTATGTTTGGGTGGCAAATTTATCTTTTGCAATGGTAATTTCTTATCTATTTACATGATAATTTCCGATAAAACGGTTTTGATGGTACAATATAAGCAGGTACTGTAAATATAGTAAATGTTACAAGAAATATTAATACTTCGACAATAGATATTTTTTTAGATGATTTAAAGGAAGGGAGCGTAGTCTTTGCTCGGATGTCAGGGGGGTAAGTTGTTCCACACCTTCACACCGTGATATTTTATGGAGGTCTGGGACTGAGAGGAGGGCATGTGGGGTGGTCTTAGTAGCTCTGGTGCCTGAAGTTACATCTCTCATTATTCCGGAACTGAAAATAATTGTTGTCAAGCAAGTGATTGACAGATTTGTAAACAAATAGGGCACAACAGTAGGCGTTAATATCCTCGAATTTTAAAAAATTTCAATTTAGCAAATTGTTCGTTTGTGTGATCTGTTTCTTTTTTTTTTTCAAGTAGGTCATTGTCTGTACAACTCTCTTTTGTGCAGTAACCAGGGATTGGGTTTTTGAAGAGCCAGAGCCCCCCCCCCCCCCATAGTGTGTGACAGTGTATCAAGTGTTGGTAAACAAGATCATGATAGATTTCTTTCATTGCTGTGAGAGTGAGTGACTCTCTGTTGAGTGTGATACATGATACCACACTGTTTATTGACTTTACTGTGAATGGGTTGTATGTGGTTTCTCCAGTTAAGTTTCTCATCTACAATAACTCCGTGGAATTTAGTATTTTGTTCGTGTTTGAGGACTGTATTACCAAGGTACAGGGGGTCCAAGTCTGGGGGTAAGTTTTTCCTTCTGTGAAAGATCGTGTAGTGGGTTTTTTCGAGGTTTAAGGTCGATTTATTACGAATTACCAGGATAAACATTAATTATGTGTATGAGTGTAGAGGAGTGCAGCGTCTGGCTAACACTTAAGTTATGGTTGGCGGGATATATTTAGCTACGTGCTGGGGCGGCCACCGCCTCCCTCAACACACATTCTGAATTATAAATAGATTCTACTTACGCCTTGGCACACATCTTATATATATATATATATATATTTATATATATATATATATATATATATATATATATATATATATATATATATATATATATAATATATAACAAAAAACATGAAGGAATTATCAGTTCCTAGTTAAAATCTACGAAATTTGACTTAAGAAATCAGCCAGGTTTTCTTTAAATGTTTGACAGAAAATGGGTGTGAACAAGTCAACAGTTTAGGGAGTGACTATAGAATTAAGTAATGGCTGCTGTTATTAATAAATGCCTTAGAGTAGAGATACAAGTTACCACATTGGTGTTAATGGCTTGTTCCCACTAATAATATTACACTAAAGAAAAAAAAGAGTACATAGCATATCTATAGATATATTTACAGTGCGTCTGAATATTCACACGGATGCAAGCTATAATGATTGATTATTATAATGAGAGGAGGAGTTTTGACGTGAAATTGTTTACATCAAGTGTGTGTGTGTGTGTTTACGGATACAGATCACAGTAGCCTAAGTGTTTGACGTGTAGTAGAGTGTGTTAGTCTGGCGTGACGCACCTCAGTCAACACCTAAACACAGGATAATAGGCGGGGCGCGATCAAGTGACTCAAGATTCCTCCCTGTACTTATTTTTCTGAGTGTGTGATTGGTCAGATTATGTCACGTGATTATGTGTATCCCATGACGTCATTGTTCATATATGAATAAATGTCTGTATGCGTGGTGGAGACGGCGTCAGTCGTACTGAGCTGCCGTGAAGGAAACATCACTTGTGCTCGTGATGTTGTTTGTAGCTTATTAACCTTTACGGGTCACCACCGATAGTCTGTCTTTCTTACACTAGTTGTATGAAAGAGTTGTTGTTGTGGTGTGGGGTGAGTTGTAATGTACAGAATAGATATGAATTATGTGGACATCCTGTGTAATGTATTGCACTGTGGATGACCTAATTGAGGTGTATAAATATCTCAAGGGGCACTACTCAGTCGGGTGTCCTTACTTGGAGCTGGCGGACGCTCGCCCCACAAGGGGTCACAGCTCAAGATTGAAGAAGCCGCAAGTCCAGAAAACTGTGAGGGCAAACTTTTTCGGAGTGAGAGTTGTGAACTCTTGGAACAATCTACCAGAGAGTGTTGTGACGGCACCGAGTGTGAGCTCTTTCAAGACAAGACTTGACCAACACTGGAGCGGGTTCAGGTACATTCAGGAGCCGGTGCAGCCCAGTACTTGCTAACAGTGCGTGATAGAGACGTGACTGATCGCCCAAGCCGATCAGTGGTGAAAAGGATAAAAGTAAAAGTATAGTGTACAGTAGTATAGTGTACAGTAGTGTAATGTACAGTAGTGTAGTGTAAAGTAGTGTAGTGTACAGTAGTGTAGTGTACAGTAGTGTAGTGTAAAGACAAGAGAACAAATGCCAGTATTCTTGCCGACACCAACTGTAGGAGCATCGAGGCTACCATTATCCATGAACAACTACGCTGGACTGGCCATGTTACCCGCATGGACGACAGTAGACTGCCAAAGCAGCTACTTTACAGTCACCTAATGAATAGTAAACGTAACGCCGGCGGGCAACTGAAAAGGTATAAGGATAGTCTTAAGACAAACCTGAAAAAGAGCCAAATCGACCCCCTCACCTGGGAGACGATTACTCCACACCGTAACGCTTGGAGAGCGCCACACAAGAAGGTGTCAATACTTTCGAATTAGCCCGACTTCAAACCGAGGCAGACAAGCGTCAACGTCGGAAAGACGCTGTCACCGCCCCTCCCACACTAGATGTAGTCCTCCACATGTGCAACATCTGTGATCGACCCTGCCGGTCCCTTATCAGTCACCTCAAAACTCACCAACTAAGGTGACATCCTTAATAACTCATACCATTGTATCATAGCTGGAAGATCGTCATACTAGATCCCGAGTGACAGCAAAGTAGTAGTGTGAGTGAGCTTTACCACCCACGGTCTCGTCTCTCTGTTTACATACACAGCAAGTTGGTGTGGAGAACAACCGCTGTCATCACTCACTCACTCGGCAGTTACTGTCAACAATGGTCCCCTAACACTGAGTGTACCTGCCTGCCTCCACGTGCTGTAGGCGGGGGGGTCTAGTACACTGTGTCTGGTGTGTAGGCGGGGGAGGGGGGTGTATCTCAGAGGTGTGTTATGGGTGGTGGTGGATGGTTGTGTGGGTGATAGCCGCTAACATACACTGGAGGGCTATTATGGGTGGTGGTGGATGGTTGTGTGGGTGATAGCCGCTAACATACACTGGAGGGTTATTATGGGTGGTGGTGGATGGTTGTGTGGGTGATAGCCGCTAACATACACTGGAGGGTTATTATGGGTGGTGTGGATGGTTGTGGGGGTGATAGCCGCTAACATACACTGGAGGGTTATTATGGGTGGTGGTGGATGGTTGTGTGGGTGATAGCCGCTAACATACACTGGAGGGTTATTATGGGTGGTGGTGGATGGTTGTGTGGGTGATAGCCGCTAACATACACTGGAGGGCTATTATGGGTGGTGTGGATGGTTGTGTGGGTGATAGCCGCTAACATTCACTGGAGGGTTATTATGGGTGGTGGTGGATGGTTGTGTGGTTGTGGGGGTGATAGCCGCTAACATTCACTGGAGGGTTATTATGGGCAATACTTGGTAAAGTAAGGCTGTATGTAAAGGTGATTGTGGTTGGTGGATCTATTTTCGGCCGTATCACTGTCAGGATAAATATTAAACAATCCAACTCGACTACAACGAGGACTGCCACAAGATTCTTCGATCAAATTTTCTTCATTATTTAAGCAAATATAAGAACATTTGGAAACTTCTTATGACCTTAAATAACAATGAATAGTTTATAATTATAATAATTGTACCTTAAGAGTGTTTAATATTTATCCTGACAGTAATACAGCCGAAACAGATCCACCAACCACAATCACCTTTACATAGAGCCTTCCTTTACCAAGTATTGCCAGGTAACATTGCGAGCATGAGATCAATGGTGGGGTTGGGGGCTCTCTGTACATTACAAAACAGACACTAACTTAACCTTGGCGATATTCCTGCCAGACGAACAAATAGTTTACTATTTCTACTGTATCTGTTAATAATTATTATGATATTTATTGTTATTTGGTTTATTTAATTCAATATTTTCTGTGCACATAAGTTTGTTTCATTTGGTTCTTAATGAAATGTTCGTCTGTATGAGTGTTTACACCTCACGTCTGGTAAGTGTGTCAGCCAATCACAAGCCGCCGACCCACTGATAAATATTGTACCTATTGTCTCTGTGTATGACGCCATGGGGCCAGGCAAGGAGAGGTGTATGTAATAATAATAATAATAATAAACGGTTTTTTAATTGATATGAAGCCGGTGGCTGAAAATATACAGACTTACATTTGATTTAGACATAATGATATGCGTTGAATACATTTACAGGGCTGTATGTACAGTATGTATGTATGCATGTATGTATGTATGTATGTATGTATGTATGTATGTATGTGTATATATGTGTGTGTGTATGTATGTATGTACGTACAGTATGTATATATGTGTATGTATTTTTGTATGTATGTATGTATGTATGTACAGTATGTATGAATGTATTTACTGTATGTATGTATGTATGTACTGTATGTGTGTATGTACAGTATGTATGTATGTACGCATGTATGTTTGTTTGTATGTATGTACATTATGTATGTATGTATGTATGTATGTATATATATATATGTATGTACAGTATGTATGTATGTACAGTATGTATGTATGTACTGTATGTATGTATGTACAGTATGTATGTATACTGTATATGTATGTATGTACAGTATGTGTGTATGTATGTATCATTGTCCTCATTCTGATAACCATTGTCGTTATCATTATCATCATCAATATCACCACCACCACCCCCCACCACCACCACCACCACTACCACCACCCCCACCACTACCACCTCCACCCCCACCACCACCACCTCCACCCCCACCACCACCACCCCCACCCCCACCACCACCACCCCCACCACCACCACCCCCACCACCACCCCCACCACTACCACTACCACCTCCACCCCCCACCACCACCACCCCCACCACCACCACCCCCACCACCACCACCCCCACCACCACCACCCCCACCACCCCCACCACCACCACCCCACCACCCCCACCACCACCACCCCCACCACCACCCCCACCACCACCACCCCCACCACCCCCCACCACCACCACCCCTACCACCCCCCACCACCACCACCCCCCACCACCACCACCCCCACCACTACCACCTCCACCCCCACCACCCCCACCACTACCACCTCCACCCCCACCACCACTACCACCTCCACTCCCACCACCACCACCACCACTACCACCTCCACCACCCCCACCACCCTCACCACCCCCACCACTCTCACCACCCTCACCACCCCCCACCACCACCACCACTACCACCACCACCACCCTCACCACCCCCACCACCCACACCACCCACACCACCACCCCCACCACCCTCACCACCCCCACCACCACCACCATTACCACCACCACCCCCACCACCCTCACCACCCCCACCACCCTCACCACCCCCACCACCCTCACCACCCTCACCACCCCCACCACTACCACCACCATCCCCATCACCCCCACCACTACCACAACCACCCCCACCACTACCACCACCACCCCCACCACCCCCACCACCACCACTACCACCTCCATCACCCCCCACCACCCTCACCACCCCCACCACCCCCACCACCCTCACCACCCCCACCACCCTCACCACCCCCACCACCACCACCACTACCACCACCACCCCCACCACCACTACCACTACCACCTCCACCCCCACCCCCACCACTACCACCACCACCCCCACCACTACCACCTCCACCCCCACCACCCCCACCACTACCACCTCCACCCCCACCCCAACCACCACCACCACTACCACCTCCACCACCCCCCACCACCCTCACCACCCCCACCACCCTCACCACCCCCACCACTACCACCTCCACCACCCCCCACCACCCCCACCACCACCACCACCACCCGCACTACCCCCACCCCCCACCACCACCACCCCCACCCCCCACCACCACCACCCCCACCACCCTCACCACCACCACCCCACTACCCCCACCCCCACCACCCCCCACCCTCACCACCCCCACCACCCCCACCACCCCCACCACTACCACCACCACCCCCACCACTACCACCTCCACCCCCACCAACACCACCACTACCACCTCCACCCCCACCACCACCACCACTACCACCTCCACCACCCCCCACCACCCTCACCTCCCCCACCACCCTCACCACCCCCACCACCCCCCACCACTACCACCTCCACCACCCCCCACCACCCTCACCACCCCCACCACCCTCACCACCCCCACCACCACCCGCACTACCCCCACCACCCCCCACCACCACCACCACCCTCACCACCCCCACCACCCTCACCACCCCCACCACCACCACCACCACCCCCCCACCACCACCACCTCCACCACCCCCCCCACCACCACCACCACCCCCCCCCCCCCCACCACCACCTCCACCACCCCCCACCACTACCACCCCCACCACCCCCACCACTACCACCACCACCCGCACTACCCCCACCCCCACCACCTCCACCCCCACCACCACCCCCACCATCAACAATACAGTAACAGGTATATGTGACCATTACAGGGAAGCAGATTGAAGGTATCTGGCACACTGGCGTCGTGGCCTACGGGAGGGAGTACTTCTTCGGCTCTGGCGGTATAGAGTCTTGCCGGCCGGTGAGTACCACTTATATTAACTCTATATATACACTTAAGTTAACGGTCTACATACACTGAAACTATCTATCTATCAATGCACTTAAGTTAACTGTCTAGATACATTAAACTAGCTTTTTATCAATACACTTAAGTTAACTGTCTAGATACACTTAAACTATCTATCTATCAATGCACTTAAGTTGACTGTCTAGATACACTTAAACTATCTATCTATCAATACACTTCAGTTAATTGTCTAGATACACTTAAACTATCTATCTATCAATACACTTAAGTTAACTGTCTAGATACACTTAAACTATCTATCTATCAATACACTTAAGTTAACTGTCTAGATACACTTAAACTATCTATCTATCAATACACTTAAGTTGAGTATCACGCACAAGACCCCGCACACCTGTTGTTATTGACCGTGTAAACAGAAACAGTTACCGTTAATTTATGGAAGCTGAGTGTGTATGGGGGGGGGGGGGGCGTGTGGGTGGGGGAGGAGAATGTGGGTGGGGGGAGGAGCATCAGGGTGGGTGGGAGATTGATTTTGATTTTGCCTCTTACAGCGGCTACTTTATTGTGCACCCCACACTCATCCTGTGAGCGGTAGCGCAAAAGGATTACAGAGTAGGGTTTACAAAGGGTCATAATAATTAACCCCCGTTGTCAGGATATTATGGCACTGAATGTTACACAGTATTTCATTTACATTATTCGTTTAGTTCTATACATAAAGGGTAACTTATTCACAAATGCGTGAGAACAGGCGTGTGAGGCAGTATGTCTGGCCTCACTTTGTTATTCACATTTACGTGGGAGGTATTCAAGCACATTGTGTGTTTGGTTCTGTACATGAGAACTGATATAGTTACTAAGTGCAAAAAAGTGGATACAATCTTAATATGTCGGCTATCTTGCCATTAGAGATGAAGTGTTGTGCCATTTCACACACAGTGTGCTTGGACCTGTCCCTAAAAGGTTCTATCTTCACACAGTCGAGGACGTAGTGTCCAAGTGTGTGGCCATATGTATGGCCACACACTTTACATTTAGTTTTGTTTACATCTGCTTGAGGAACATACTGCCAAAGGTACTTTTTCCTAACCTTAATTTAGCGGTTACAACATCTTGTAATCTAGTGATCTTGTTACTTGCTCCATATACATGTTTCACTTGATACATCTCATCATGGTAACCTATGGATCGACTAGTGCCTGTTTGCACTTATCTACTTGCGTCAAACTCATCAATAAGTTCTTTCCTAATTACAGTTTTAAGGGTTCTTTTTGACAGACCCAAATTGTATTCAACGGTGTCTCTGTTAGACGCGAGTTTGGCGAGGGCATCAACTCTGTCATGTTTTATGAGGCCTATGTGAGAGGGGATCCACAACAGTTTGACCTTGACACCCCGGTCAACAAGGCACGCATATTTGTGTCTGGCTTCAGAGACAAGAGCGTGACAACCTGAGTCAAGGGTGCCAAGGGCAAGTAGTGAGGATAGAGAGTCAGTGATGATGAGACTGTCAGTGACAGTGGTTTAATGAATTTAATAGATGGTCTGTGTGATATTATCATCAGAGTGTGTATGTGTTCAAGAGCTCTTACTGTGGCAGTGTGTTGGCGAGAAATACTTTGTATAATGGGAGCATGGGGGTGGGAGAGGATAGTGTGGGTGGGGGAGCATGAGGGCTGGGAGAGGACAGTGTGGGTAAGGGGAGCATGAGGGCTGGGAGAGGACAGTGTGGGTAAGGGGAGCATGAGGGCTGGGAGAGGACAGTGTGGGTAAGGGGAGCATGGGGGTGGGAGAGGACAGTGTGGGTAAGGGGAGCATGGGGGTGGGAGAGGACAGTGTGGGTAAGGGGAGCATGGGGTGGGAGAGGATAGTGTGGGTGGGGGAGCATGAGGGCTGGGAGAGGACAGTGTGGGTAAGGGGAGCATGGGGGTGGGAGAGGACAGGGTGGGTAAGGGGAGCATGGGGGTGGGAGAGGACAGTGTGGGTAAGGGGAGCATGGGGGCGGGAGAGGACAGTGTGGGTGGGGGAGCATGAGGGCTGGGAGAGGACAGTATGGGTAAGGGGAGCATGGGGGTGGGAGAGGACAGTGTGGGTGGGGGAGCATGAGGGCTGGGAGAGGACAGTGTGGGTAAGGGGAGCATGGGGGTGGGAGAAGACAGTGTGGGTGGGGGAGCATGAGGGCTGGGAGAGGACAGTGTGGGTAAGGGGAGCATGGGGGTGGGAGAGGACAGTGTGGGTGGGGGGGACAGCGTGGGCGGGGGAGCATGAGGGCTGGGAGAGGACAGTGTGGATAAGGGGAGCATGGGGGTGGGAGAGGATAGTGTGGGTGGGGGAGCATGAGGGCTGGGAGAGGACAGTGTGGGTAATGGGAGCATGAGGGTGGGAGAGGACAGTGTGGGTAAGGGGAGCATGGGGGTGGGAGAGAACAGTGTGGGTAAGGGGAGCATGAGGGTGGGAGGACATCGTGGGTGGGGGCAGCATGAGGGTTGGAGGACAGCGTGGGTGGGGGGAGCAAGAGGGTGGGAGGACATCGTAGGTGGGGGAGCATGAGGGTTGGAGGACAGCGTGGGTGGGGGGAGCATGAGGGTTGGAGGACAGCGTGGGTGGGGGGAGCATGAGGGTTGGAGGACAGCGTGGGTGGGGGAGCATGGGCGTGGGAGGACAGCGTGGGTAGGTGCCCGGGTCTTCACGCCAGTCCAGGCCTCAGTTCACGCCAGACCTTCACAGCGTCAACCAGCGCCACTCCCGTCCACCAGGTAGGAGTACGCCCCCACCCACACCCCTGCCCACACCCCTGCCCACGCCCTAACTCACACAGTTATGTTAGCGCCCACGCCCAGGACCTTGTGGTACAGTGGGTAGAAAATGGACGCGGTGCAGTAGTGGCCATTTTGAGGGACACGTGTAGGGGTGTTAGGTGAACCCTGCGGCACACACACACACACACACACACACACACACACAGACACACATACACACACACTTACACACACACACACACACACACATAAGAACATAAGAATGGAGGAAACTGCAGCGGGCCTATTGGCCCATACTGGGCAGTCCCGTTTACACCCAACCCCTATTGCTCATATGAGCATCCAACCTATGTTTGAAGCAATTCAGCGTATTCGAGTTAATGATGATATTTGGTAACTTGTTCCATTCATCCACTACTCTGTTTCCAAACCAGTGTTTACCTATTTTACGCCTAAATCTAAATTTGTCTAATTTAAAACCATTGTTACGAGTTCGCTCCTGGTTGGATAGTTTGAGTACCTTTGTAATGTCCCCTTTGTTTAGCCCTGCCTTCCACTTATACACCTCTATCAGGTCGCCCCTCGCTCTACGTCTCTCGAGGGAGTGCAAATTAAGATGCTTTAGCCTGTCTCTGTACTCAAGGTTCCTAATGCCCGGGATTAGTCTTGTCATTCTCCTCTGAATTCTTTCCAATGATTCTATATCCATCCTGTAATACGGTGACCAGAACTGAACTGCGTAATCCAAGTGAGGTCTCACAAGAGCAAGATACAGTTTTAGGATGACCTCGCTAGTCTTGTAACTAACACTCCTTTGTATGATCCCAAGTACTTTATTAGCCTTGTTACGAGCAAAAACACATTGTTTACTTGGCTTAAGGTTCCTACTTATCATTATTCCTAAATCTCTCTCGCAGTCGGATTTCTCTATGGCACCGTTGTTCATCTGGTAACTGGTTTCCCTGTTTACGTCTCCTATACTGAGTACTTTACATTTGTCCGCGTTGAATTTCATCTGCCATTTTTCAGACCACACACACACACACATTTACACACACACACACACACACACTTACACACACTTACACACACACATACACTTACACACACAGACACACACACTTGCACACACACATACACTTACACACACACATACACTTACACACACACATGCACTTACACACACACATACACTTACACACACAGACACACACGCTTCAAACACACACACACACAGGCTTGCCAAGTTGGCCCCACCACTGCCGGGTTGGCATTTGAGGCCGTTGACTCACGACCAGCCGGGAGCCACAAGTAGGAAGTGGACACAAGTAGTGGTGGCCCTCGGCTGAGACTTAGTGAGTCTCCCCTCTCAGTGTGTAGCTCCTGCTGTAGTGTGTAGCTCCTGTAGTAGTGTGTAGCTCCTGTAGTAGTGTGTAGCTCCTGCTGTAGTGTGTAGCTCCTGTAGTAGTGTGTAGCTCCTGCTGTAGTGTGTAGCTCCTGCTGTAGTGTGTAGCTCCTGCTGTAGTGTGTAGCTCCTGTAGTAGTGTGTAGCTCCTGCTGTAGTGTGTAACTCCTGCTGTAGTGTGTAGCTCCTGCTGTAGTGTGTAGCTCCTGTAGTAGTGTGTAGCTCCTGCTGTAGTGTGTAACTCCTGCTGTAGTGTGTAGCTCCTGAAGTAATGTGTAGCTCCTGCTGTAGTGTGTAGCTCCTGTAGTAGTGTGTAGCTCCTGCTGTAGTGTGTAGCTCCTGTAGTAGTGTGTAGCTCCTGCTGTAGTGTGTAGCTCCTGTAGTAGTGTGTAGCTCCTGTAGTAGTGTGTAGCTCCTGCTGTAGTGTGTAGCTCCTGTAGTAGTGTGTAGCTCCTGCTGTAGTGTGTAGCTCCTGCTGTAGTGTGTAGCTCCTGCTGTAGTGTGTAGCTCCTGTAGTAGTGTGTAGCTCCTGCTGTAGTGTGTAGCTCCTGCTGTAGTGTGTAGCTCCTGCTGTAGTGTGTAGCTCCTGCTGTAGTGTGTAGCTCCTGTAGTAGTGTGTAGCTCCTGTAGTAGTGTGTAGCTCCTGCTGTAGTGTGTAACTCCTGCTGTAGTGTGTAGCTCCTGTAGTAGTGTGTAGCTCCTGCTGTAGTGTGTAACTCCTGCTGTAGTGTGTAGCTCCTGAAGTAGTGTGTAGCTCCTGCTGTAGTGTGTAGCTCCTGTAGTAGTGTGTAGCTCCTGCTGTAGTGTGTAGCTCCTGCTGTAGTGTGTAGCTCCTGCTGTAGTGTGTAGCTCCTGCTGTAGTGTGTAGCTCCTGTAGTAGTGTGTAGCTCCTGTAGTAGTGTGTAGCTCCTGCTGTAGTGTGTAGCTCCTGTAGTAGTGTGTAGCTCCTGTAGTAGTGTGTAGCTCCTGTAGTAGTGTGTAGCTCCTGCTGTAGTGTGTAGCTCCTGCTGTAGTGTGTAGCTCCTGCTGTAGTGTGTTGCTCCTGCTGTAGTGTGTAGCTCCTGCTGTAGTGTGTTGCTCCTGCTGTAGTGGTGTGTAGCTCCTGCTGTAGTGTGTAGCTCCTGTAGTGGTGTGTAGCTCCTGCTGTAGTGTGTAGCTCCTGCTGTAGTGTGTAGCTCCTGTAGTGGTGTGTAGCTCCTGCTGTAGTGTTTAGCTCCTGTAGTAGTGTGTAGCTCCTGCTGTAGTGTGTAGCTCCTGCTGTAGTGTGTAGCTCCTGTAGTAGTGTGTAGCTCCTGTAGTGGTGTGTAGCTCCTGCTGTAGTGTGTAGTTCCTGTAGTAGTGTGTAGCTCCTGTAGTGGTGTGTAGCTCCTGCTGTAGTGTGTAGCTCCTGTAGTAGTGTGTAGCTCCTGCTGTAGTGTGGGCGAGGCAGTGTTACTGTGTCAGCCATCCACCGTTGACTGTGGTAAGTACTGTTGTTTTCACGTCACTGGTGTGTGTGTGAACAGCCACCACAGTCAAGACACAGGTGAAAGAATGAAAGTTTTATTCTGAGGGAAACAGTTTGAGGGAGTTTTGTGGGGCCATGAGGCACTGTGGGCCCATGAGGAACTGTGGGCCATGAGGGACTCTGGGCCATGACCCTGGCACCAGGACAGTACACCATCATCCAGGCACCAGGACAGTACACCATCACCCAGGCACCAGGACAGTACACCATCACCCAAGCACCAGGACAGTACACCATCACCCAGGCACCAGGACAGTACACCATCACCCAAGCACCAGGACAGTACACCATCACCCAGGCACCAGGACAGTACACCATCACCAGGCACCAGGACAGTACACCATCACCAGGCACCAGGACAGTACACCATCACCCAAGCACCAGGACAGTGCACCATCACCAGGCACCAGGACAGTACACCATCACCAGGCACCAGGACAGTACACCATCACCAGGCATCAGGACAGTACACCATCACCAGGCACCAGGACAGTACACCATCACTCAGACACCAGGACAGTGCACCATCACCAGGACAGTACACCATCACCCAAGCACCAGGACAGTACACCATCACCCAAGCACCAGGACAGTACACCATCACCCAAGCACCAGGACAGTACACCATCACCCAGGCACCAGGACAGTACACCATCACCAGGCACCAGGACAGTACACCATCACCAGGCACCAGGACAGTACACCATCACTCAGACACCAGGACAGTACACCATCACCAGGCACCAGGACAGTACACCATCATCCAGGCACCAGGACAGTACACCATCACCAGGCACCAGGACAGTACACCATCACTCAGACACCAGGACAGTACACCATCACCCAAGCACCAGGACAGTACACCATCACCCAAGCACCAGGACAGTACACCATCACCCAGGCACCAGGACAGTACACCATCACCAGGCACCAGGACAGTACACCATCACCAGGCACCAGGACAGTACACCATCACCAGGCACCAGGACAGTACACCATCACCCAAGCACCAGGACAGTGCACCATCACCAGGCACCAGGACAGTACACCATCACCAGGCACTAGGACAGTACACCATCACTCAGACACCAGGACAGTACACCATCACCAGGCACCAGGACAGTACACCATCACCAGGCAACAGGACAGTACACCATCACCCAAGCACCAGGACAGTACACCATCACCCAAGCACCAGGACAGTACACCATCACCAGGCACCAGGACAGTACACCATCACCAGGCACCAGGACAGTACACCATCACCAGGCACCAGGACAGTACACCATCACCAGGCACCAGGACAGTACACCATCACTCAGACACCAGGACAGTACACCATCACCAGGCACCAGGACAGTACACCATCACCAGGCACCAGGACAGTACACCATCACTCAGACACCAGGACAGTGCACCATCACCAGGCACCAGGACAGTACACCATCACCAGGCACCAGGACAGTACACCATCACCAGGCACCAGGACAGTACACCATCACCAGGCACCAGGACAGTACACCATCACCAGGCACCAGGACAGTACACCATCACCAGGCACCAGGACAGTACACCATCACCAGGCATCAGGACAGTACACCATCACCAGGCACCAGGACAGTACACCATCACCCAAGCACCAGGACAGTACACCATCACCAGGCACCAGGACAGTACACCATCACCCAAGCACCAGGACAGTACACCATCACCCAAGCACCAGGACAGTACACCATCACCCAAGCACCAGGACAGTACACCATCACCAGGCACCAGGACAGTACACCATCACCCAAGCACCAGGACAGTACACCATCACCCAGGCACCAGGACAGTACACCATCACCAGGCACCAGGACAGTACACCATCACCAGGCACCAGGACAGTACACCATCACCCAAGCACCAGGACAGTGCACCATCACCAGGCACCAGGACAGTACACCATCACCAGGCACCAGGACAGTACACCATCACCAGGCACCAGGACAGTACACCATCACCCAATCACGAGGACAACGGTGGAGTTATAATCGTTATTATGTTGAGGGGAGTGGATGGTGATGGATGGGGTGTTGATGGGAGTGGATGGTGATGGATGGGGTGTTGATGGGAGTGGATGGTGATGGATGGGGTGTTGAGGGGAGTGGATGGTGATGGATGGGGTGTTGATGGGAGTGGATGGTGATGGATGGGGTGTTGATGGGAGTGGATGGTGATGGATGGGGTGTTGATGGGAGTGGATGGTGATGGATGGGGTGTTGAGGGGAGTGGATGGTGATGGATGGGGTGTTGAGGGGAGTGGATGGTGATGGATGGGGTGTTGAGGGGAGTGGATGGTGATGGATGGGGTGTTGAGGGGAGTGGATGGTGATGGATGGGGTGTTGATGGGAGTGGATGGTGATGGATGGGGTGTTGAGGGAGTGGATGGTGATGGATGGGGTGTTGAGGGGAGTGGATGGTGATGGATGGGGTGTTGAGGGGAGTGGATGGTGATGGATGGGGTGTTGAGGGGAGTGGATGGTGATGGATGGGGTGTTGAGGGGAGTGGATGGTGATGGATGGGGTGTTGAGGGGAGTGGATGGTGATGGATGGGGTGTTGATGGGAGTGGATGGTGATGGATGGGGTGTTGAGGGGAGTGGATGGTGATGGATGGGGTGTTGAGGGGAGTGGATGGTGATGGATGGGGTGTTGAGGGGAGTGGATGGTGATGGATGGGGTGTTGATGGGAGTGGATGGTGATGGATGGGGTGTTGAGGGGAGTGGATGGTGATGGATGGGGTGTTGAGGGGAGTGGATGGTGATGGATGGGGTGTTGATGGGAGTGGATGGTGATGGATGGGGTGTTGATGGGAGTGGATGGTGATGGATGGGGTGTTGAGGGGAGTGGATGGTGATGGATGGGGTGTTGAGGGGAGTGGATGGTGATGGATGGGGTGTTGAGGGGAGTGGATGGTGATGGATGGGGTGTTGAGGGGAGTGGATGGTGATGGATGGGGTGTTGAGGGGAGTGGATGGTGATGGATGGGGTGTTGAGGGAGTGGATGGTGATGGATGGGGTGTTGAGGGGAGTGGATGGTGATGGATGGGGTGTTGATGGGAGTGGATGGTGATGGATGGGGTGTTGATGGGAGTGGATGGTGATGGATGGGGTGTTGAGGGGAGTGGATGGTGATGGATGGGGTGTTGAGGGGAGTGGATGGTGATGGATGGGGTGTTGAGGGGAGTGGATGGTGATGGATGGGGTGTTGAGGGGAGTGGATGGTGATGGATGGGGTGTTGAGGGGAGTGGATGGTGATGGATGGGGTGTTGAGGGGAGTGGATGGTGATGGATGGGGTGTTGATGGGTGTGGATGGTGATGGATGGGGTGTTGATGGGAGTGGATGGTGATGGATGGGGTGTTGAGGGGAGTGGATGGTGATGGATGGGGTGTTGAGGGGAGTGGATGGTGATGGATGGGGTGTTGAGGGGAGTGGATGGTGATGGATGGGGTGTTGAGGGAGTGGATGGTGATGGATGGGGTGTTGAGGGGAGTGGATGGTGATGGATGGGGTGTTGAGGGGAGTGGATGGTGATGGATGGGGTGTTGAGGGGAGTGGATGGTGATGGATGGGGTGTTGAGGGGAGTGGATGGGATTGAAAGGAATTAGTTGATGTAAAAGAGAACATAGTAGAGCTTTAAGTACACCGGGTGTTGTTAGTGTACACCTACAACACGTACACCAGGTGTTGTTAGTGGACACCAGGGGTCACCAAACTACGGCCCGCGGGCCGGATCCCAAGTCCTTCCCCAGCTCGTGGTAGCTCAAAACTACGCTCTGACGTTACCGGAGCTTTCGTTCTGGCTTGCAAGTATTGAACAGAATGATTATGCGGCCCGCGCTCGTCATTCTTTCAGTTATCCGGCTCACTGTGAAAAAAGTTTGGTGACCCCTGGTGTACACCAGGTGAACACTGTGAAGTAAGGTTGTTCACTCGGGGATGAAGGTTGGGTTAATGCCAGACGTTGGTCTGAGGATCTTTATACCACTAATAGACTGTCAGCGAGAGATGGTAGAGGTAACGTTGGGTACAAGATAAGGGGTCACCACACACAGGAGCACCAGTGTGTGTGGTGAAGGCTACAGGTACACCTGATCAACACGAAGACTTGCCCACCACCTTCCCCAGCCCACCACCTTCCCCAGCCCACCACCCTCCCCAGCCCACCACCTTCCCAGCCCACCACCCTCCCCAGCCCACCACCCTCCCCAGCCCACCACCCTCCCCAGCCCACCACCCTCCCCAGCCCACCACCCTCCCCAGCCCACCACCCTCCTCAGCCCACCACCCTCCTCCACATCACCACCCTCCCCAGCCCACCACCTTCCCAGCCCACCACCCTCCCCAGCCCACCACCCTCCTCAGCCCACCACCCTCCTCCACATCACCACCCTCCCCAGCCCACCACCTTCCCAGCCCACCACCCTCCCCAGCCCACCACCCTCCCCAGCCCACCACAAGCAATAATACACACAGCTTATAATGCTGTAATGCTGCAAAGGGAACATAAGAACAAAAGAATATAAGGAGTCTTCAATAGGCCGGCTGGCCTGTGCATGGCAGCTCCTGTCGAGAGTTACTACCACTCTCTATCATCCATGAATCTATCTAGCCTCCTTTTAAAACTTTCCAGAGTTCCAGCAAATCCGTTGCTACGAGTCCTATCCTGCTCGGATATTATAAGAACTTTATCTGTATCGCCTTTATTGATTCCTTTCACCCACTTAAATACTTCTATCATATCTCCCCGCACTCTTCGTCATTCTAGGGAATGCAAGTTTAGTTTCTTTAATCTATCTTGATATGGAAGGTTTCTAAGTCCCGGAATAATTTTCGTCATTCTTCGCTGCACCGACTCTAGTGAATTGATATCCATTCTATAATAAGGGCACCAGAACTGAACAGCATAATCGAGGTGCTGCCTGACTAGCGCAAGATATAGTTGCAATAAGACCTCTGCACTCTTATTACTTACACTTCTAGATATAAAACCTAATACTCTGTTTGCCTTATTTCGAACATTAACGCACTGTTTTCTAGGCCTTAGGTCCTGGCTTACAAGTACCCCTAGGTCTCTTTCACAAGTCGACTTCTCTAGGTTGATGTTGTTAAGGCTGTATACATTGACAGTGTTTGTTCTTCCAATATTAAGTACGCTGCACTTGCTGGTGTTGAATTTCCTTTGCCATTTTTCAGACCACCCCTGCAGTTTATTTAGATCCTCCTGTAGTGCATTTGCATCCTTCCCTGAATTAATCTGCCGCCCTATTTAGTGTCATCCGCAAACTTTCTTATGTCACTGCTGATCCCAGTTAACCCCACTGGTTACACAGCCCCACTCAGATTTAAAACCATCTACGCTGACTCTCTGTGTTCTATCGGTGAGCCATGATTTTATCCAATTTAAAACTTTCCCCTCGATACCATGAGCCTTAACTTTTCTCAGAAGCCTTTGATGTGGTACTCTGCCAAGCGCTTTGCTAAAGTCTAATTAAATAACATCGTAATTTTCGTCGTTATCTACTACCTCGAAGACTTCCCTAAAAAAGTCATCAGATTTGTTGGATAAGATTTTCCCCTTGTAAACCCATGTTGAGCGTCTTAGGTTAATTGTTTTCTCTAAATGCGATCGGATGCTATTTGCTATAATTGATTCAAGACATTTCCCCACTTCTGATCAAACTAATCGGCTGGTAGTTTGACGCTGATGCTCTGTCTCCCTTTTTGAATATGGGTACTATATTTGCCTGTTTTCACAAGTCTGGCACAACTCCCGTGTCTAATGATTTTGTAAATAAATTTACGAGGGGTCCGCTAATCTATTCCTTACACTCTTTCAAAACTCAAGGGGAAATTTCATCCGGCCCTGGGGATTTTGTCTTCTTCAATATATTTATCGTCTTGAGAACATCCTCTTTTCTGATAGTGATATTCTTTAATTTCTCTTCTTCATTTCCCCTAATATCAGTTCCACCTCTGGCGTTTCCTTGTGAATTTCTTCTGTGAAAACTGATAAGAAGTTACTGTTTAATACTTTGCTTATTTCCTCACTATCATCGATCACTTCCCCTCTCTCTGACTTTAAAACACATGTAACAGGTAACAGAGGTAACAAGTAACACAGCGAAAAAGTAACACAGCGAATAAGTAACACAGGTAACAAATAATACAGGTAATAAGTAACACATGTAACAGGTAACAGAGGTAGCAAGTAACACAGGTAACAGGTAACACAGGCGAGGCAGCAGGAGACGAGACACAAGTGCACCCCCCCCCCCCCCCCCCCGGGCACCTCACTGAGTTAATAATAGTCAGGTGAGGGCCAACAGCTGCCTTCACTGTTTCTCTTACTGGCCCTCAGACTGGTGGCTGGGTGGCCCTCTGACTGGTGGCTGAGTGGTCCTCAGACTGGTGGCTGAGTGGTCCTCAAACTGGTGGCTGAGTGGCCCTCTGACTGGTGGCTAGGTGGCCCTCTGATTGTTGTTGTTGTTGTTTTTTTTGTTTTGTTTTTTTAGATAAAGGAGGGTGAAAGAAGATCAGAGGTGGGGGAAGGAAGTTATAGTTCGGAAATTGAAGAAATTTAGGAGTAGGTAAGAGAGGGCGGGCTAATGGTGTGTTAGGGTTGTGTTATGGGTTAGTTATTGTCTGTCGGTACAGGCACTAGACATCCTACCCCGTCTCATATATGGGTGTTTTAAGGGCCTTATTTCATATTCCGCCGACCCTACTGGCGGATGCTGGTCTAGGGAGGTTGTCTATTGCCTGGCCGTGTAGATCGGGGGTGGTAATGTACCTTTTGGTAACTTTATGGGAACCATGTATGGTGAGAGTCTTTGAAGGAGTTCTGGCTCTGATCGTTCTATCCTTTTGCCAGACTCTGCTGGCCAGGGTGTGCAGCTGCTGGTTGATGGGTTTTATTCTCAGGTCTCATGTATCTCGGCTGTGGTTCTGGTGAAGGGGTATCTTTCACCTTTCACGAATCTTAGGGCTTCACTTGGACCACCTGTAATTTTAATATTTGTGGCTGGGTGGCAGCAGGATGGGAGGAAGCCAGCCATGTACTCTCACTCGCGGTGTTGTTGTTGACCAGTGACGGCCAGGTGAGTCTGGCCTGTAATGTGAACAATGAACACTGTAGTATCCTGTACTGTACTGTACTGTACTGTACTGTCCTGTAGTGTACTGTACTGTACTGTAGTGTACTGTACTGTACTGTAGTGTACTGTACTGTACTGTAGTGTACTGTACTGTACGCTAGTGTACTGTAGTGTAGTGTACTGTAGTGTACTGTAGTGTACTGTACTGTAGTATACTGTACTGTAGTGCACTGTACTGTATTGTACTGTACTGTACTGTAGTGTACTGTAGTGTACTCTACTGTAGAATACTCTACTGTAGTGTACTGTACTGTAGTGTACTGTAGTGTACTGTACTGTAGGGTACTGTACTGTACTGTAGTGTACTGTACTGTAGTGTACTGTAGTGTACTCTAGTGTACTGTACTGTAGTGTACTGTACTGTAGTGTACTGTACTGTATTGTACTGTACTGTAGTGTAGTGTAGTTTACTGTACTGTAGTGTACTGTACTGTAGTGTACTGTAGTGTACTGTACTGTAGTGCACTGTACTGTACTGTAGTGTTCTGTACTGTAGTGTAGTGTACTGTGGTGTACTGTACTGTACTGTAGTGTACTGTAGTGTACTGTACTGTAGTGTACTGTACTGTAGTGTACTGTAGTGTGCTGTACTGTAGTGCACTGTAGTGTAGTGTATTGTAGTGTACTGTATTGTAGTGTACTGTACTTTAGTGTACTGTACTGTAGTGTACTGTACTGTAGTGTATTGTAGTGTACTGTACTGTAGTGTAGTGTACTGTAGTGTACTGTAGTGTAATGTACTGTACTGTACTGTAGTGTACTGTACTGTAGTGTACTGTACTGTAGTGTACTGTAGTGTAATGTAGTGTACTGTACTGTACTGCACTGTACTGTAGTGTACTGTAGTGTACTGCACTGTACTGTAGTGTACTGTAGTGTACTGTACTGTAGTGTACTGTAGTGTAATGTAGTGTACTGCACTGTACAGTACTGTAGTGTACTGTAGTGTACTGTACTGTAGTGTAATGTAGTGTACTGTACTGTACTGTAGTGTACTGTAGTGTACTGTACTGTACTGTACTGTAGTGTACTGTACTGTAGTGTACTGTACTGTAGTGTACTGTAGTGTACTCTAGTGTACTGTAGTGTACTGTAGTGTAGTGTACTGTAGTGTAGTGTACTGTAGTGTACTGTAGTGTACTGTACTGCACTGTAGTGTAGTGTACTGTAGTGTACTGTACTGTACTGTACTGTACTGCACTGTACTGTACTGTAGTGTACTGTACTGTAGTGTAGTGTACTGTACTGTAGTGTACTGTAGTGTAGTGTACTGTACTGTAGTGTAGTGTAGTGTACTGTAGTGTACTGTAGTGTACTGTAGTGTAGTGTAGTGTACTGTAGTGTCACCACTATAGACACACACTAAAGATCCTTCCTTCACCCAGTTTGTGTTTTTCTCTTCATAAAAAATCTCTTTACAGTTAAAAAAAATATATATATTTGTGTTTACAACAATGGCAGTTGAAGAACTGTCTCTCTTTCACATATTGTTGTCTATCTTACAAGAGTGTGTGTTAAACCAGGTGTTCATGAAGACATAATCAGTGTAGGTGGATGGCGGCAGAGGTTCAGGTGTGTGGGAGGGGGTTAGTGGTAGAAGAGGGAGAGAGTGTACAAGTATAGTGACCTTGGGAGGGGGGTGCAATATTTGGCAGTTTTCCTGGGAGAACCCTCCCCCCCCCACACGCCACCCCCCCCACACGCCACCCCCCCCCACACGCCACCCCCCCCACACGCCACCCCCCCCCCACACGCCACCCCCCCCACACGCCACCCCCCCCCCACACGCCACCCCCCCCCCACACCCCCCCCCCCCCCCCACACGCCACCCCCCCCCCACACGCCACCCCCCCCCCACACCCCACCCCCCCCCACACGCCACCCCCCCCCAACCCCACCCCCCCCACACACCCCCCCCCACACGCCACCCCCCCCCACACGCCACCCCCCCACACGCCACCCCCCCCCACACGCCACCCCCCCCCACACGCCACCCCCCCCCACACGCCACCCCCCCCCACACGCCACCCCCCCCCACACGCCACCCCCCCCCACACGCCACCACCCCCACACACCACCCCCCCCACACCCCACCCCCCCCACACGCCACCCCCCCCCACCCCCCCCCCCCCCCCCCCCCCCCCCCCCCCCCCCCCCCCCCCCCCCCCCCCCCCCCCCCCCCCCCCCCCCCCCCCCCCCCCCCCCCCCCACCCCCCCCCCCCCCCCCCCCCCCCCCCCCCCCCCCCCCCCCCCCCCCCCCCCCCCCCCCCCCCCCCCCCCCCCCCCCCCACCCCCCCCCCCCCCCCCCCCCCCCCCCCCCCCCCCCCCCCCCCCCCCCCCCCCCCCCCCCCCCCCCCCCCCCCCCCCCCCCCCCCCCCCCCCCCCCCCCCCCCCCCCCCCCCCCCCCCCCCCCCCCCCCCCCCACCCCCCCCCCCCCCCCCCCCCCCCCCCCCCCCCCCCCCCCCCCCCCCCCCCCCCCCCCCCCCCCCCCCCCCCCCCCCCCCCCCCCCCCCCCCCCCCCCCCCCCCACCCCCCCCCCCCCCCCCCCCCCCCCCCCCCCCCACCCCCCCCCCCCCCCCCCCCCCCCCCCCCCCCCCCCCCCCCCCCCCCCCCCCCCCCCCCCCCCCCCCCCCCCCCCCCCCCCCCCCCCCCCCCCCCCCCCCCCCCCCCCCCCCCCCCCCCCCCCCCCCCCCCCCCCCCCCCCCCCCCCCCCCCCCCCCCCCCCCCCCCCCCCCCCCCCCCCCCACCCCCCCCCCCCCCCCCCCCCCCCCCCCCCCCCCCCCCCCCCCCCCCCCCCCCCCCCCCCCCCCCCCCCCCCCCCCCCCCCCCCCCCCCCCCCCCCCCCCCCCCCCCCCCCCCCCACCCCCCCCCCCCCCCCCCCCCCCCCCCCCCCCCCCCCCCCCCCCCCCCCCCCCCCCCACCCCCCCCCCCCCCCCCCCCCCCCCCCCCCCCCCCCCCCCCCCCCCCCCCCCCCCCCCCCCCCCCCCCCCCCCCCCCCCCCCCCCCCCCCCCCCCCCCCCCCCCCCCCCCCCCCCCCCCCCCCCCCCCCCCCCCCCCCCCCCCCCCCCCCCCCCCCCCCCCCCCCCCCCCCCCCCCCCCCCCCCCCCCCCCCCCCCCCCCCCCCCCACCCCCCCCCCCCCCCCCCCCCCCCCCCCCCCCCCCCCCCCCCCCCCCCCCCCACCCCCCCCCCCCCCCCCACCCCCCCCCCCCCACCCCCCCCCCCCCCCCCCCCCCCCCCCCCCCCCCCCCCCCCCCCACCCCCCCCCCCCCCCCCCACCCCCCCCCCCCCCCCCCCCCCCCCCCCCCCCCCCCCCCCCACCCCCCCCCCCCCCCCCCCCCCCCCCCCCCCCCCCCCCCCCCCCCCACCCCCCCCCCCCCCCCCCCCCCCCCCCCCCCCCCACCCCCCCCCCCCCCCCCCCACCCCCCCCCCCCCCCCCCCCCCCCCCCCCCCCCCCCCCCCCCCCCCCCCCCCCCCCCCCCCCCCCCCCCCCCCCCCCCCCCCCCCCCCCCCCCCCCCCCCCCCCCCCCCCCCCCCCCACCCCCCCCCCCCCCCCCCCCCCCCCCCCCCCCCCCACCCCCCCCCCCCCCCCCCCCCCCCCCCCCCCCCCCCCCCCCCCCCCCCCCCCCCCCCCCCACCCCCCCCCCCCCCCCCCCCCCACCCCCCCCCCCCCCCCCCCCCCCACCCCCCCCCCCCCCCCCCCCCCCCCCCCCCCCCCCCCCCCCCCCCCCCCCCCCCCCCCCCCCCCCCCCACCCCCCCCCCCCCCCCCCCCCCCCCCCCCACCCCCCCCCCCCCCCCCCCCCCCCCCCCCCCCCCCCCCCCCCCCCCACCCCCCCCCCCCCCCCCCCCCCCCCCCCCCCCCCCCCCCCCCCCCCCCCCCCCCCCCCCCCCCCCCCCCCCCCCACCCCCCCCCCCCCCCCCCCCCCCCCCCCCCCCACCCCCCCCCCCCCCCACCCCCCCCCCCCCCCCCCCCACCCCCCCCCCCCCCCCCCCCCACGCCGCCACCCCCCCCCACACCCCGCCACCCCCCCCCCCACACGCCGCCACCCCCCCCACACGCCGCCACCCCCCCCACACGCCGCCACCCCCCCCCACACGCCGCCACCCCCCCCACACGCCGCCACCCCCCCCACACGCCGCCACCCCCCCCACACGCCGCCACCCCCCCCACACGCCGCCACCCCCCCCCACACGCCGCCACCCCCCCCCCCACACGCCGCCACCCCCCCCCACACGCCGCCACCACCCCACACGCCGCCACCCCCCACACGCCGCCCCCCCCACACGCCACCCCCCCCCCACACGCCACCACCCCCCACACGCCACCCCCCCCCCCACACGCCACCCCCCCCCACACACCACCCCCCCCACACGCCACCCCCCCCACACGCCCACCCCCCCCCCCACACGTTACCCCCCCCCCCACACGCCACCCCCCCCCCACACGCCACCCCCCAACCCGCCACCCCCCCCACACGCCACCCCCCCCACGCCTCGCTACACCACCGATCGTCTGCTGCTTCTTCTCATATATTACAGGATTATGTTTCCTGCCTCCACACCTGGGTCATATGTGAACTAATAGTTGTGGTGTGTGTGTGTAATAATATTGATAATAATAATAATTAATGGTTTATTGAAAAAGTTCTGCTGCCCGAAGGCTGAAAATATACATTGGACATAAATGACTTATTACATACATTGGTGACTTAACAAAAGCCTTCATTAGAGAAAGGTGAAGGAACATACAGTGAACATACAGGTTAATGTTTACAGTGGAGGTCACGTAGATCTTGTACGCTGAGGTGTTGAACAACAGACACGTAGTGTAGTAACTCCCTCACAGATGGTGTTATGAGGGGCCTGACGTGGTGTAGTAATTCCCTCACAGATGGTGTTATGAGGGGCCTGACGTGGTGTAGTAATTCCCTCACAGATGGTGTTATGAGGGGCCTGACGTGGTGTAGTAATTCCCTCACAGATGGTGTTATGAGGGACATCACGTGGTATAGTAATTCCCTCACAGATGGTGTTATGAGGGGCATCACGTGGTGTAATAATTCCCTCACAGATGGTGTTATGAGGGGCATCACGTGGTGTAATAATTCCCTCACAGATGGTGTTATGAGGGGCATCACGTGGTGTAATAATTCCCTCACAGATGGTGTTGTGAGGGACCTTACGTGGTGTATTAATTCCCTCACAGATGGTGTTATGAAGGACCTTACGTGGTGTAGTAATTCCCTCACAGATGGTGTTATGAGGGGCCTGACGTGGTGGAGTAATTCCCTCACAGATGGTGTTATGAGGGGCATCACGTGGTGTAATAATTCCCCCACAGATGGTGTTATGAGGGGCCTGACGTGGTGTAGTAATTCCCTCACAGATGGTGTTATGAGGGGCCTGACGTAGTGTAGTAATTCCCTCACAGGTGGTGTTATGAGGGGCCTGACGTGGTGTAGTAATTCCCTCACAGATGGTGTTATATGAGTGAGGTGTGGTCCCAGGCCTTCCCATCGTAAACGGATTAACACATCGCTGGTTGTTGTTGGGCCTCACAGGCAGTTATCACTTGGTACCTGGGACCTCACTGTGAAGGTTAGCTTGGGTACTACTCAGCTGTTACTGTTGAGTTGTTCTCAATGACTTAAGCACTGTTCACCACTGCTCACCTCTGTTCAACACTGTTCAACACTGGTTCCATTCCTTTCCTAAATAAAATTGTAACTTCTGGCGAGAACTTGTTGATATTCCGGTGGGGAGGAGGGTTCAGGGGAGGGAGCTGGTATGGCCAACATAACAGTTGACCTTGCTGCTGCCAGAGGAGCGCCAGGTACGTCTTGACCCTTCGGTGGTCAAGGATGAATTGTGTGTGTGTGTGTGTGTGTGCTCCACCCAGAAAATTAGTGAAGGGAAGGACACATCTAGTCCATCTCTTTTTTCCCTTCATTATAAATTTCAACTTCAGGAACATTTTTAGTGCCTTTAGCAACACCCCTCCACCTCACTATTGTGGTGCTGTAGGTGTGGCACTGTTATGGTACTGTAGGTGTGGCACTATTGTAGTGCTGTAGGTGTGGCACTATTGTGGTGCTGTAGGTGTGGCAAATACCGTGATAGAGGGAGGATATTGGTTTTATGACAATAATGTCTTAACACAGTACTATCAGATAACAGGTCATAATGTTTTAAGTGATAACATTCCCTTGTTTTATCCCTTCTCCTCATCTTAAAACCAACCCAAGAACGGAGTTATCCTGTGGAGGCACTACATGCAGTGTTGCCAAACCCGCGGTTTACCCGCCCAGTTGGGCTACTTGCCTAAAATTGGGATATTTAAGAAAAAAGGAAACAGCGGCACCTCCAAATCACCTCTTTTTCCAGCAGTCTTTATGAATGAATATTGATTATTTTTTCAGGATTGGTAATAAAGGAGAGCACATAACTCAGCTCATTTTTCTCTTCGTTTATTGTCTTCCAATCATCGAGTAATTTTCAATTTTGCATGAAATAAGGTCTATAGTAATTTCCTTTCCCACTCTCTCACTGGGGGGCTTAGTGGCTGGTCAGACAGACAGGCACCAGGCAGAGCCGCAGAAGTTGACTGGCAGTCAATCTGTCAGACTTCATATCTGGTTAAGAGGGGACATGTTTCCTTTCTTATTTTTGTCATTTATTGACTATTTAGCGTATAAGTGTCTGATGAAGAAACAAATATTTACTATTTTCAACAAACTGGTCAAAAAGAAGCACGGATTTATTTTGTGGCAAACTGGTAAAAAAATAATTTTATTTCCTTCAATAATTTAAATTTAAATTCCTTTTAGTGACGATAATATTTTGTATTGTTATAGAAGAGTGAAACGCCAGGCTATAAGTCATAATATTTGTGCTACATTATTTAAAGGTCTTCGCTGCTCCTTTTGAGGGCGATCCACCACGGTTTGGTAACTCAGTGTTTTGGCAACCCTGAATACGTGCTCCATTTTCTATACGAGAAGGTGCGCCATACCTTGGGTGTGAAGGTGTTTTCTTTAGCATAACATTCCCGGCATTTTGAGGTTCCTGGGTAACTGAGGGGACGGAGGCAGCCAGTTCATTTTTGTCTCGTGAGGAGGGGAGTGTGGCGTGGGATGAGGCAGCGCCACCAGAGAAGACTCGGCCTTTTTAAGTAGTACTGTACTGGTATGTCCCCCCCCCCCCCTTTCCCCAACCTCACTCCTCCCCAACCTTACTCCTCCCCACTGCAATTTGTCCCCAAAGGCTGGGGACTGGGGTGAGTCTGTGTGTACTTCTGTGTGTGGTCCTATGTGGGGTTGTGTGTGGGGGTCTGTGTGATGCCCTGTGGTCCTCACCTCCTCAAGGAAATACAGAACCATTATTCTTAGAAAAGCTTAAGAGTGTTGCCACATTACCACTCAATATTTTTCAGTGGATTGAACTCTTGTATTTTTTCTCCATGCAATAGATTGAAGTTCTGGCGGAAAAAATAAAACAACAACAACAACGTAAGCTCTTAATAGCTGTACTGTGTAACTTTTTTTTGTGTCTGTGAACATGTCAGATGGTGGGGCTAAATCATTTACAAAAGCTGATGATATTATGAACTAAACAATCTTAGCTTCAAGTGATGTTCCTCAAGTAATTTGGGTCTTAATGTGTCTAGATATGGTAGGTCAGGTTAGGTTGAGTTGGGTTAGGTTATGCTGAGTTAAGTTGGGTTGGGTCTGGTTGGGTTTGGTTGGGCTGGGTTGGATTCTGTTGAGTTGGATTGCCCTTGGGTTGGGTTAAGTTATGTTTTGGGATGAGTTGGCTTAAGGCAGGTTTGGTTAGTTTGGGTTAAGTTGTCTATTTCTATAAAATAGTTGGGTACTACAGGACAGTATTATCTTCAACAGGGCCATAATTAGTTGACATTTTTCTTCTTGAGGACAATTACAACATAATTGTGGTGAGTTCGTGGTTTTTGTCCACTCCATGTACTTCAAACATACAGTACCTGTCAGTAATTAATGTGTGTTTATTTACAGGGAGGGACCATCCTGGGCGACCCAGACCGTGTTGAGGACCTGGGACAGTCACAAGTGCCATACCAACTCTTCCTTGAGTATATATTTGGCCTTGGCGAGGGTACCTACAAGTAAGTACCTCGTAAATTATACCAAATGAAAAACTGATAATTATCATAAAAAATGGATACAGTACAATACATCCAGATACAGTACATCCAGATACAGTACAGTACATCCAGATACAGTACATTACATCCAGATACAGTACATTACATCCAGATACAGTACATCCAGATACAGTACATTACATCCAGATACAGAACATTACATCCAGATACAGTACAGTACATCCAGATACAGTACATTACATCTTACGGTACAGTACAGATACAGTATACATCACCCATATACAGTATTATAGGTGGACTGCATTTATATCTAGGGCAGATAACTTACTGAACAAATAATTATAATCAAAGAATATAATGTATGGAAGTACAAATTATGATCATAACACACACACACACACCTGATGTGATTATTTAGCTTTACTACAAAGGCTTTACGAGGGTTGAAACACACACAACTGTACTGTAGTTGTAAACATATGAGTCTTGTGTCACAGTCATATGAACTGCCAGAATTAGCTCAATACTGTTTAGAGGAACATTGTATGAAGGACTTAGATACCACCGGTGTGAATCATTAGTGATAAAGTTAGGTATGGTGGCTGGTGTCCAACCCTTGGCACACACTGAACTTGTCTACCTCCCAAACACCTCCTGTGTAGGTCCTGTACAGTGACACAACACATGCTGCATCATGTGTGTAGGTCCTGTACAGTGACACAACACCTGCTGCATCATGTGTGTAGGTCCTGTATACAGTGACACAACACTTGCTGCATCATGTGTGTAGGTCCTGTATACAGTGACACAACACTTGCTGCATCATGTGTGTAGGTCCTGTATACAGTGACACAACACCTGCTGCATCATGTGTGTAGGTCCTGTACAGTGACACAACACCTGCTGCATCATGTGTGTAGGTCCTGTACAGTGACACAACACCTGCTGCATCATGTGTGTAGGTCCTGTATACAGTGACACAACACCTGCTGCATCATGTGTGTAGGTCCTGTATACAGTGACACAACACCTGCTGCATCATGTGTGTAGGTCCTGTATACAGTGACACAACACCTGCTGCATCATGTGTGTAGGTCCTGTATACAGTGACACAACACCTGCTGCATCATGTGTGTAGGTCCTGTATACAGTGACACAACACCTGCTGCATCATGTGTGTAGGTCCTGTATACAGTGACACAACACCTGCTGCATCATGTGTGTAGGTCCTGTATACAGTGACACAACACCTGCTGCATCATGTGTGTAGGTCCTGTACAGTGACACAACACCTGCTGCATCATGTGTGTAGGTCCTGTACAGTGACACAACACCTGCTGCATCATGTGTGTAGGTCCTGTACAGTGACACAACACCTGCTGCATCATGTGTGTAGGTCCTGTACAGTGACACAACACCTGCTGCATCATGTGTGTAGGTCCTGTACAGTGACACAACACCTGCTGCATCATGTGTGTTGGTCCTGTACAGTGACACAACACCTGCTGCATCATGTGTGTTGGTCCTGTACAGTGACACAATACCTGCTGCATCATGTGTGTAGGTCCTGTATACAGTGACACAACACCTGCTGCATCATGTGTGTAGGTCCTGTACAGTGACACAACACCTGCTGCATCATGTGTGTAGGTCCTGAACAGTGACACAACACCTGCTGCATCATGTGTGTAGGTCCTGTACAGTGACACAACACCTGTTGCATCATGTGTGTAGGTCCTGTACAGTGACACAACACCTGCTGCATCATGTGTGTAGGTCCTGTACAGTGACACAACACCTGCTGCATCATGTGTGTTGGTCCTGTACAGTGACACAATACCTGCTGCATCATGTGTGTAGGTCCTGTATACAGTGACACAACACCTGCTGCATCTTGTGTGTAGGTCCTGTACAGTGACACAACACCTGCTGCATCATGTGTGTTGGTCCTGTACAGTGACACAACACCTGCTGCATCATGTGTGTAGGTCCTGTATACAGTGACACAACACCTGCTGCATCTTGTGTGTAGGTCCTGTACAGTGACACAACACCTGCTGCATCATGTGTGTTGGTCCTGTACAGTGACACAACACCTGCTGCATCATGTGTGTAGGTCCTGTACAGTGACAAAACACCTGCTGCATCATGTGTGTAGGTCCTGTACAGTGACACAACACCTGCTGCATCATGTGTGTAGGTCCTGTACAGTGACACAACACCTGCTGCGTCATGTGTGTAGGTCCTGTACAGTGACACAACACCTGCTGCATCATGTGTGTAGGTCCTGTATACAGTGACACAACACCTGCTGCATCATGTGTGTAGGTCCTGTACAGTGACACAACACCTGCTGCATCATGTGTGTAGGCCCTGTACAGTGACACAACACCTGCTGCATCATGTGTGTAGGTCCTGTATACAGTGACACAACACCTGCTGCATCATGTGAGTAGGTCCTGTACAGTGACACAACACTTGCTGCATCATGTGTGTTGGTCCTGTATACAGTGACACGACACCTGCTGCATCATGTGTGTAGGTCCTGTATACAGTGACACAACACCTGCTGCATCATGTGTGTAGGTCCTGTATACAGTGACACAACACCTGCTGCATCATGTGTGTAGGTCCTGTACAGTGACACAACACTTGCTGCATCATGTGTGTTGGTCCTGTATACAGTGACACAACACCTGCTGCATCATGTGTGTAGGTTCTGTATACAGTGACACAACACCTGCTGCATCATGTGTGTAGGTCCTGTACAGTGACACAACACCTGCTGCATCATGTGTGTTGGTCCTGTACAGTGACACAACACCTGCTGCATCATGTGTGTAGGTCCTGTACAGTGACTCAACACCTGCTGTATCATGTGTGTTGGTCCTGTATACAGTGACACAACACCTGCTGCATCATGTGTGTTGGTCCTGTACAGTGACACAACACCTGCTGCATCATGTGTGTAAGTCCTGTACAGTGACACAACACCTGCTGCATCATGATTGTAGGTCCTGTACAGTGACACAACACCTGCTGCATCATGTGTGTTGGTCCTGTACAGTGACACAACACCTGCTGCATCATGTGTGTAGGTCCTGTACAGTGACACAACACCTGCTGCATCATATGTGTAGGTCCTGAACAGTGACACAACACCTGCTGCATCATGTGTGTAAGTCCTGTACAGTGACACAACACCTGCTGCATCATGTGTGTTGGTCCTGTACAGTGACACAACACCTGCTGCATCTTGTGTGTAGGTCCTGTATACAGTGACACAACACCTGCTGCGTCATGTGTGTAGGTCCTGTACAGTGACACAACACCTGCTGCATCATGTGTGTTGGTCCTGTACAGTGACACAATACCTGCTGCATCATGTGTGTAGGTCCTGTATACAGTGACACAACACCTGCTGCATCATGTGTGTAGGTCCTGTACAGTGACACAACACCTGCTGCATCATGTGTGTAGGTCCTGAACAGTGACACAACACCTGCTGCATCATGTGTGTAGGTCCTGTACAGTGACACAACACCTGCTGCATCATGTGTGTAGGTCCTGTACAGTGACACAACACCTGCTGCATCATGTGTGTAGGTCCTGTACAGTGACACAACACCTGCTGCATCATGTGTGTAAGTCCTGTACAGTGACACAACACCTGCTGCATCATGTGTGTAGGTCCTGTACAGTGACACAACACCTGCTGCATCATGTGTGTTGGTCCTGTACAGTGACACAATACCTGCTGCATCATGTGTGTAGGTCCTGTATACAGTGACACAACACCTGCTGCATCTTGTGTGTAGGTCCTGTACAGTGACACAACACCTGCTGCATCATGTGTGTTGGTCCTGTACAGTGACACAACACCTGCTGCATCATGTGTGTAGGTCCTGTACAGTGACACAACACCTGCTGCATCATGTGTGTAGGTCCTGTACAGTGACACAACACCTGCTGCATCATGTGTGTAGGTCCTGTACAGTGACACAACACCTGCTGCATCATGTGTGTTGGTCCTGTACAGTGACACAACACCTGCTGCATCATGTGTGTAGGTCCTGTATACAGTGACACAACACCTGCTGCATCTTGTGTGTAGGTCCGGTACAGTGACACAACACCTGCTGCATCATGTGTGTTGGTCCTGTACAGTGACACAACACCTGCTGCATCATGTGTGTAGGTCCTGTACAGTGACACAACACCTGCTGCATCATGTGTGTAGGTCCTGTACAGTGACACAACACCTGCTGCATCATGTGTGTAGGTCCTGTATACAGTGACACAACACCTGCTGCATCATGTGTGTAGGTCCTGTATACAGTGACACAACACCTGCTGCATCATGTGTGTAGGTCCTGTACAGTGACACAACACTTGCTGCATCATGTGTGTTGGTCCTGTATACAGTGACACAACACCTGCTGCATCATGTGTGTTGGTCCTGTACAGTGACACAACACCTGCTGCATCATGTGTGTTGGTTCTGTACAGTGACACAACACCTGCTGCATCATGTGTGTTGGTTCTGTACAGTGACACAACACCTGCTGCATCATGTGTGTAGGTCCTGTATACAGTGACACAACACCTGCTGCATCATGTGTGTTGGTCCTGTACAGTGACACAACACCTGCTGCATCATGTGTGTAGGTCCTGTACAGTGACACAACACCTGCTGCATCTTGTGTGTTAGTCCTGTACCGTGACACAACACCTGCTGCATCATGTGTGTAGGTCCTGTACCGTGACACAACACCTGCTGCATCATGTGTGTAGGTCCTGTACAGTGACACAACACCTGCTGCATCATGTGTGTAGGTCCTGTATACAGTGACACAACACCTGCTGCATCATGTGTGTAGGTCCTGTATACAGTGACACAACACCTGCTGCATCATGTGTGTAGGTCCTGTATACAGTGACACAACACCTGCTGCATCATGTGTGTAGGTCCTGTATACAGTGACACAACACCTGCTGCATCATGTGTGTAGGTCCTGTATACAGTGACACAACACCTGCTGCATCATGTGTGTAGGTCCTGTATACAGTGACACAACACCTGCTGCATCATGTGTGTAGGTCCTGTACAGTGACTCAACACCTGCAGCATCATGATTGTAGGTCCTGTACAGTGACACAACACCTGCTGCATCATGATTGTAGGTCCTGTACAGTGACACAACACCTGCTGCATCTTGTGTGTAGGCCCTGTACAGTGACACAACACCTGCTGCATCATGTGTGTTGGTCCTGTACAGTGACACAACACCTGCTGCATCATGTGTGTAGGTCCTGTACAGTGACACAACACCTGCTGCATCATGTGTGTAGGTCCTGTAGAGTGACACAACACCTGCTGCATCATGTGTGTAGGCCCTGTACAGTGACACAACACCTGCTGCATCATGTGTGTAGGTCCTGTATACGATGACACAACACCTGCTGCATCATGTGTGTTGGTCCTGTATAGTGACACAACACCTGCTGCATCATGTGTGTAGGTCCTGAACAGTGACACAACACCTGCTGCATCATGTGTGTTGGTCCTGTATACAGTGACACAACACCTGCTGCATCATGTGTGTAGGTCCTGTACAGTGACACAACACCTGCTGCATCATGTGTGTAGGTCCTGTACAGTGACACAACACCTGCTGCATCATGTGTGTTGGTCCTGTATACAGTGACACAACACCTGCTGCATCATGTGTGTTGGTCCTGTACAGTGACACAACACCTGCTGCATCATGTGTGTAGGTCCTGTACAGTGACTCAACACCTGCTGTATCATGTGTGTTGGTCCTGTATACAGTGACACAACACCTGCTGCATCATGTGTGTTGGTCCTGTACAGTGACACAACACCTGCTGCATCATGTGTGTAAGTCCTGTACAGTGACACAACACCTGCTGCATCATGATTGTAGGTCCTGTACAGTGACACAACACCTGCTGCATCATGTGTGTTGGTCCTGTACAGTGACACAACACCTGCTGCATCATGTGTGTAGGTCCTGTACAGTGACACAACACCTGCTGCATCATGTGTGTAGGTCCTGTACAGTGACACAACACCTGCTGCATCATGTGTGTAGGTCCTGTACAGTGACACAACACCTGCTGCATCATGTGTGTTGGTCCTGTACAGTGACACAACACCTGCTGCATCTTGTGTGTAGGTCCTGTATACAGTGACACAACACCTGCTGCGTCATGTGTGTAGGTCCTGTACAGTGACACAACACCTGCTGCATCATGTGTGTTGGTCCTGTACAGTGACACAATACCTGCTGCATCATGTGTGTAGGTCCTGTATACAGTGACACAACACCTGCTGCATCATGTGTGTAGGTCCTGTACAGTGACACAACACCTGCTGCATCATGTGTGTAGGTCCTGAACAGTGACACAACACCTGCTGCATCATGTGTGTAGGTCCTGTACAGTGACACAACACCTGCTGCATCATGTGTGTAGGTCCTGTACAGTGACACAACACCTGCTGCATCATGTGTGTAGGTCCTGTACAGTGACACAACACCTGCTGCATCATGTGTGTAAGTCCTGTACAGTGACACAACACCTGCTGCATCATGTGTGTAGGTCCTGTACAGTGACACAACACCTGCTGCATCATGTGTGTTGGTCCTGTACAGTGACACAATACCTGCTGCATCATGTGTGTAGGTCCTGTATACAGTGACACAACACCTGCTGCATCTTGTGTGTAGGTCCTGTACAGTGACACAACACCTGCTGCATCATGTGTGTTGGTCCTGTACAGTGACACAACACCTGCTGCATCATGTGTGTAGGTCCTGTACAGTGACACAACACCTGCTGCATCATGTGTGTAGGTCCTGTACAGTGACACAACACCTGCTGCATCATGTGTGTAGGTCCTGTACAGTGACACAACACCTGCTGCATCATGTGTGTTGGTCCTGTACAGTGACACAACACCTGCTGCATCATGTGTGTAGGTCCTGTATACAGTGACACAACACCTGCTGCATCTTGTGTGTAGGTCCGGTACAGTGACACAACACCTGCTGCATCATGTGTGTTGGTCCTGTACAGTGACACAACACCTGCTGCATCATGTGTGTAGGTCCTGTACAGTGACACAACACCTGCTGCATCATGTGTGTAGGTCCTGTACAGTGACACAACACCTGCTGCATCATGTGTGTAGGTCCTGTACAGTGACACAACACCTGCTGCATCATGTGTGTAGGTCCTGTGCAGTGACACAACACCTGCTGCATCATGTGTGTAGGTCCTGTATACAGTGACACAACACCTGCTGCATCATGTGTGTTGGTCCTGTACAGTGACACAACACCTGCTGCATCATGTGTGTAGGTCCTGTACAGTGACAACACCTGCTGCATCATGTGTGTAGGTCCTGTATACAGTGACACAACACCTGCTGCATCATGTGTGTAGGTCCTGTATACAGTGACACAACACCTGCTGCATCATGTGTGTAGGTCCTGTACAGTGACACAACACTTGCTGCATCATGTGTGTTGGTCCTGTATACAGTGACACAACACCTGCTGCATCATGTGTGTAGGTCCTGTATACAGTGACACAACACCTGCTGCATCATGTGTGTAGGTCCTGTACAGTGACACAACACCTGCTGCATCATGTGTGTTGGTCCTGTACAGTGACACAACACCTGCTGCATCATGTGTGTTGGTTCTGTACAGTGACACAACACCTGCTGCATCATGTGTGTTGGTTCTGTACAGTGACACAACACCTGCTGCATCATGTGTGTAGGTCCTGTATACAGTGACACAACACCTGCTGCATCATGTGTGTTGGTCCTGTACAGTGACACAACACCTGCTGCATCATGTGTGTAGGTCCTGTACAGTGACACAACACCTGCTGCATCTTGTGTGTTAGTCCTGTACTGTGACACAACACCTGCTGCATCATGTGTGTAGGTCCTGTACCGTGACACAACACCTGCTGCATCATGTGTGTAGGTCCTGTACAGTGACACAACACCTGCTGCATCATGTGTGTTGGTCCTGTGCAGTGACACAACACCTGCTGCATCATGTGTGTAGGTCCTGTACAGTGACACAACACCTGCTGCATCTTGTGTGTTAGTCCTGTACAGTGACACTACACCTGCTGCATCATGTGTGTTGGTCCTTTACAGTGACACAACACCTGCTGCATCATGTGTGTAGGTCCTGTACAGTGACACAACACCTGCTGCATCATGTGTGTTGGTCCTGTACAGTGACACAACACCTGCTGCATCATGATTGTAGGTCCTGTACAGTGACACAACACCTGCTGCATCATGTGTGTTGGTCCTGTACAGTGACTCAACACCTGCTGCATCATGATTGTAGGTCCTGTACAGTGACACAACACCTGCTGCATCATGATTGTAGGTCCTGTACAGTGACACAACACCTGCTGCATCTTGTGTGTAGGCCCTGTACAGTGACACAACACCTGCTGCATCATGTGTGTTGGTCCTGTACAGTGACACAACACCTGCTGCATCATGTGTGTAGGTCCTGTACAGTGACACAACACCTGCTGCATCATGTGTGTAGGTCCTGTACAGTGACACAACACCTGCTGCATCTTGTGTGTTAGTCCTGTACAGTGACACAACACCTGCTGCATCATGTGTGTTGGTCCTGTACAATGACACAACACCTGCTGCAACATGTGTGTAGGTCCTGTATACGATGACACAACACCTGCTGCATCATGTGTGTTGGTCCTGTATAGTGACACAACACCTGCTGCATCATGTGTGTAGGTCCTGAACAGTGACACAACACCTGCTGCATCATGTGTGTTGGTCCTGTATGCAGTGACAACACCTGCTGCATCATGTGTGTAGGTCCTGTACAGTGACACAACACCTGCTGCATCATGTGTGTAGGTCCTGTACAGTGACACAACACCTGCTGCATCATGTGTGTTGGTCCTGTATACAGTGACACAACACCTGCCGCATCATGTGTGTTGGTCCTGTACAGTGACACAACACCTGCTGCATCATGTGTGTAGGTCCTGTACAGTGACTCAACACCTGCTGCATCATGTGTGTTGGTCCTGTATACAGTGACACAACACCTGCTGCATCATGTGTGTTGGTCCTGTACAGTGACACAACACCTGCTGCATCATGTGTGTAGGTCCTGAACAGTGACACAACACCTGCTGCATCATGTGTGTAGGTCCTGTACAGTGACACAACACCTGCTGCATCATGTGTGTTGGTCCTGTATATGGTGACACAACACCTGCTGCATCATGTGTGTAGGTCCTGAACAGTGACACAACACCTGCTGCATCATGTGTGTAGGTCCTGTACAGTGACACAACACCTGCTGCATCATGTGTGTTGGTCCTGTATATGGTGACACAACACCTGCTGCATCATGTGTGTTGGTCCTGTATAGTGACACAACACCTGCTGCATCATGTGTGTTGGTCCTGTATACAGTGACAACACCTGCTGCATTATGTGTGTAGGTCCTGTCCAGTGACACTACACCTGCTGCATCATGTGTGTTGGTCCTGTATACAGTGACAACACCTGCTGCATCATGTGTGTAGGTGCTGTATACAGTGACACAACACCTGCTGCATCATGTGTTTTTTAGGTCCTGTACAGTGACACAACACCTGCTGCATCATGTGTGTAAGTCCTGTACAGTGACACAACACCTGCTGCATCATGTGTGTTGGTCCTGTGCAGTGACACAACACCTGCTGCATCTTGTGTGTAGGTCCTGTATACAGTGACACAACACCTGCTGCGTCATGTGTGTAGGTCCTGTACAGTGACACAACACCTGCTGCATCATGTGTGTATGTCCTGTACAGTGACACAACACTTGATGCATCATATGTGTAGGTCCTGTAGAGTGACACAACACCTGCTGCATCATATGTGTAGGTCCTGTACAGTGACACAACACCTGCTGCATCATGTGTGTTGGTCCTGTACAGTGACACAACACCTGCTGCATCATGTGTGTTGGTCCTGTACAGTGACACAACACCTGCTGCATCATGTGTGTTGGTCCTGTACAGTGACACAACACCTGCTGCATCATGTATGTTGGTCCTGTACAGTGACACAACACCTGCTGCATCATGTGTGTTGGTCCTGTACAGTGACACAACACCTGCTGCATCATGTGTGTTGGTCCTGTACAGTGACACAACACCTGCTGCATCATGTGTGTAGGTCCTGTACAGTGACTCAACACCTGCTGCATCATGTGTGTTGGTCCTGTACAGTGACTCAACACCTGCTGCATCATGTGTGTTGGTCCTGTACAGTGACACAACACCTGCTGCATCATGTGTTTAGGTCCTGTACAGTGACACAACACCTGCTGCATCATGTGTGTAGGTCCTGTACAGTATAGTATATGTGTGTGGTCCTGTACAGTATAGTATCTGTGTGTGGTCCTGTACAGTATAGTATCTGTGTGTTGGTCCTTTACAGTATAGTATCTGTGTGTGGTCCTGTACAGTATAGTATCTGTGTGTTGGTCGTGTACAGTATAGTATCTGTGTGTGGTCCTGTACAGTATAGTATCTGTGTGTTGGTCCTGTACAGTATAGTATCTGTGTGTTGGTCCTGTACAGTATAGTATCTGTGTGTTGGTCCTGTACAGTATAGTATCTGTGTGTTGGTCGTGTACAGTATAGTATCTGTGTGTGGTCCTGTACAGTATAGTATCTGTGTGTTGGTCCTGTACAGTATAGTATCTGTGTGTTGGTCGTGTACAGTATAGTATCTGTGTGTGGTCCTGTACAGTATAGTATCTGTGTGTTGGTCCTGTACAGTATAGTATCTGTGTGTTGGTCCTGTACAGTATAGTATCTGTGTGTGGTCCTGTACAGTATTGTATCTTTGTGTGGTCCTGTACAGTATAGTATCTGTGTGTTGGTCCTGTACAGTATAGTATCTGTGTGTGGTCCTGTACAGTATAGTATCTGTGTGTTGGTCCTGTACAGTATAGTATCTGTGTGTGGTCCTGTACAGTATAGTATCTGTGTGTTGGTCCTGTACAGTATAGTATCTGTGTGTTGGTCCTGTACAGTATAGTATCTGTGTGTGGTCCTGTACAGTATAGTATCTGTGTGTGGTCCTGTACAGTATAGTATCTGTGTGTGGTCCTGTACAGTATAGTATCTGTGTGTGGTCCTGTACAGTATAGTATCTGTGTGTGGTCCTGTACAGTATAGTATCTGTGTGTTGGTCCTGTACAGTATAGTATCTGTGTGTTGGTCCTGTACAGTATAGTATCTGTGTGTTGGTCCTGTACAGTATAGTATCTGTGTGTTGGTCCTGTACAGTATAGTATCTGTGTGTTGGTCCTGTACAGTATAGTATCTGTGTTGGTCCTGTACAGTATAGTATCTGTGTGTGGTCCTGTACAGTATAGTATCTGTGTGTTGGTCCTGTACAGTATAGTATCTGTGTGTGGTCCTGTACAGTATAGTATCTGTGTGTGGTCCTGTACAGTATAGTATCTGTGTGTGGTCCTGTACAGTATAGTATCTGTGTGTTGGTCCTGTACAGTATAGTATCTGTGTGTTGGTCCTGTACAGTATAGTATCTGTGTGTGGTCCTGTACAGTATAGTATCTGTGTGTTGGTCCTGTACAGTATAGTATCTGTGTGTGGTCCTGTACAGTATAGTATCTGTGTGTGGTCCTGTACAGTATAGTATCTGTGTGTGGTCCTGTACAGTATAGTATCTGTGTGTTGGTCCTGTACAGTATAGTATCTGTGTGTTGGTCCTTTACAGTATAGTATCTGTGTGTGGTCCTGTACAGTATAGTATCTGTGTGTGGTCCTGTACAGTATAGTATCTGTGTGTTGGTCCTGTACAGTATAGTATCTGTGTGTTGGTCCTGTACAGTATAGTATCTGTGTGTGGTCCTGTACAGTATAGTATCTGTGTGTGGTCCTGTACAGTATAGTATCTGTGTGTGGTCCTGTACAGTATAGTATCTGTGTGTTGGTCCTGTACAGTATAGTATCTGTGTGTGGTCCTGTACAGTATAGTATCTGTGTGTTGGTCCTGTACAGTATAGTATCTGTGTGTTGGTCCTGTACAGTATAGTATCTGTGTGTTGGTCCTGTACAGTATAGTATCTGTGTGTTGGTCCTGTACAGTATAGTATCTGTGTGTGGTCCTGTACAGTATAGTATCTGTGTGTGGTCCTGTACAGTATAGTATCTGTGTGTGGTCCTGTACAGTATAGTATCTGTGTGTGGTCCTTTACGGTATAGTATCTGTGTGTGGTCCTGTACAGTATAGTATCTGTGTGTGGTCCTGTACAGTATAGTATCTGTGTGTTGGTCCTGTACAGTATAGTATCTGTGTGTTGGTCCTGTACAGTATAGTATCTGTGTGTTGGTCCTGTACAGTATAGTATCTGTGTGTTGGTCCTGTACAGTATAGTATCTGTGTGTTGGTCCTGTACAGTATAGTATCTGTGTGTGGTCCTGTACAGTATAGTATCTGTGTGTTGGTCCTGTACAGTATAGTATCTGTGTGTGGTCCTGTACAGTATAGTATCTGTGTGTGGTCCTGTACAGTACAGTATCTGTGTGTGGTCCTGTACAGTATAGTATCTGTGTGTGGTCCTGTACAGTATAGTATCTGTGTGTGGTCCTGCAGTTGGACTTGTGGTGAGATTCATAGTAGGTTCCATCACATTGTTTTCACTTTTATGTTAATTTATCATCATAAGTAGTCAAAAAGTATTCACTGTTGACCAATATAAATGTTGAAGGCATCTCTTTTTGCATCCCTTAATTACCTAGTTAGATTATAAGCTGTTTGGTCGATACTAAAGCAGGTGGTCGGCGAAGTGTTGCAAAAGTAAAAAAAATCCAGTCCTATTAAATAATGGATGCAAACTCCTGTACAGTACACCCACCAATAAAAGTCCTGCCAGTCCACTGTCCCATAGATGAACCCTGTGAATCCGAGACATCACACAGTACACCATCTATGGGCCTAACATTGTTTGATGTCTTGGATTCCCAGGTTCATGTATGGGACAGAGGGCTGGCAGAACTTATTTTGGTGGGTGTACAGGGAAAGGTTGTATAGTGTGTGTAGTACAGACTTGCATATAGAAGCATGAATGTGTCGATTTATCTTAAAGTTACAGTTATGGACAAAAAGAATTCAGCAGTTCGGGAGGGAGGCGGTGCATGGGAGAAAGTGGAGGCTCGACAACGTCATATATGGGTGGCGGTGGAAGGAGAGACTTTCTTTTCATTCTACAAATTGTTTGTTTTTATTTTCCCATGAGTCAGGCACAGCTTACCAAAACAACCACACAAATACCATAAAAAGTTGCATATTAGAGGAACTTAACTTGTGGTGGTGAAGCAGGAAGTAAAGTGGCTAATGAAGTGCTTAACTACTTATTAAAATAGAGCTTCACAACGTAACATCACAGGGTGTAGAGGGAGTTGGTGTGCACCTCGTCAACCTCTACTTCCTGCCATAACATTTTTCATGGCTGCATACTTGTCACCTTCACCTCTATGCAATGATGCCAAGTCTCCACATACACCCCTACCCTCCCTCCCTGCACCACCTCCCTCACCCCTGCAGATTTTTTTGGTGCATAACTGTTCATCTTCATACTCTACTGTATTCATAAATATTATACAGGATATTCATTTGCTTACACAGTTATACAGCACATCTATATTGTTCTGATACTTCTCATTTAAAAGAAAATGACTTTAAAGTCAGGCATTTATCTTGCATTATATTCCTTACCAAACTTAACTTCCAGTACCAGAACCAAATTTGATATAGACTCTACTACAGAATACATACAGAGATCTTATTGAGGTGCTGTTGATAAATGATGATAGGTTGTGTGATGTACGTAAGAGGAATATTATTTCACTAATTTAAATCACAGAACATTGCATGATAAAGGACATTAGGCCTCTATGGTCAGAGGTACCAACCTAACAGATACATCTCTGCTTATGTCTACTTGTTCATTTCAATTTCCATCGGATCCGAGAGTGGAATATTTTTTTTTAACAGGTGCACAGTACTGTATAGTGATGTACAGTATTTAGTTTTTGTTAATACATCATCAGAACTGGGGCTACACATATCAAGGGTCTATACACCACTGTTAACTCTCCTCGTTCTGGGACATTCCCAGATGCCTCATCATCTTCTGTTGTTTTTGAAAGATTAACAAAAAACTCTTGTAACTCCAGGATTATTGTCCATAGATCAGCATAATGGATAAAAAACGTGCACCTTCCAAAATTCATTAATCATAGTTGACCTGTATTAGCTTGGTGTGTTAAACCATAATAATATTGTATATATTAAATTGCAACTTTAAATATTATATATCAGTCAATATTGTAATGCCTTCAGACCCGGTGCATACGACTTATTCAAGCATAACTGCAACAACTTCAGTGACGAAGTGTCTCAGTTCCTGTGTGGCCACGGGATACCCAAACACATCCTCCAGCTTCCAGATGAAGTCCTCAACACGTAAGTCTTACCCGCTCATGTGATGGTCTTACTCACTCTAGTCTTTACTTTCTGGTCCAGTACTGTACAATACACTGTGGCTGGACACCACTACCCTTTGAACCTTCAGCAGTTATACAGCACAGCACAGTACAGGGCAGAAGAAGATTTGTGGTAATTATAATTTGTTTTCATGAAGTTAATGTTGAGATAAATTCATTCACAACCAAAGTTTATTATAATAAATATAATATTATTTTGTTTGGGCCACTTTTGGAAGATAGAGCACAGTACTGTACTGTACTGTACTGTACTGCTTGTGTGTGTTTACACCGTCAGTAAGTTATACAGTGTCTTGTGGTCCACACAGACCTTCAACTAACAGCACTACTATACTTCAAGGTTAACCCTGTGTACTCACAGAAGCTGGTGTGTTAGTAAGACCAAGGTTGTTGTGTACAGTAATGTTCTTTATTTCAAATATGAGAGTAAGGCAGATGTGTCCTCTTATGGGTGTTGTTTAGGTCGTGATCCTTTACACAACCTGGAGTTTATGGCTGCTTAGTTTACCATGTTTAAATAATGTCTTTATTTGATCATATTAACAGTACAAGTTTATTAGATCTGAGAAACATTCATCATGTTTAGTAAAATGCTCTAGTTGTAGGCTGTTGTAGAATAGTAGTGTACAGGTTGTGGTAGTCGTGTACAGTTTGTGGTAGTGGTGTACAGGTTGTGGTAGTGTTGTACAGGTTGTGGTAGTGTTGTACAGGTTGTGGTAGTAGTGTGCAGGTTGTGGTAGTGGTGTACAGGTTGTGGTAGTGTTGTACAGGTTGTGGTAGTGTTGTACAGGTTGTGGTAGTGTTGTACAGGTTGTGGTAGTTCTTGTACAGGTTGCGGTAGTGTTGTACAGGTTGTGGTAGTGTTGTACAGGTTGTGGTAGTTGTGTACAGGTTGTGGTAGTGTTGTACAGGTTGTTGTAGTGTTGTACAGGTTGTGGTAGTGTTGTACAGGTTGTGGTAGTTCTTGTACAGGTTGTGGTAGTAGTGTGCAGGTTGTGGTAGTGTTGTACAGGTTGTGGTAGTGTTGTACAGGTTGTGGTAGTGTTGTACAGGTTGTGGTAGTGTTGTACAGGTTGTGGTAGTGGTGTACAGGTTGTGGTAGTAGTGTGCAGGTTGTGGTAGTGTTGTACAGGTTGTGGTAGTGTTGTACAGGTTGTGGTAGTGTTGTACAGGTTGTGGTAGTAGTGTGCAGGTTGTGGTAGTGTTGTACAGGTTGTGGTAGTGTTGTACAGGTTGTGGTAGTGTTGTACAGGTTGTGGTAGTGGTGTACAGGTTGTGGTAGTAGTGTGCAGGTTGTGGTAGTGTTGTACAGGTTGTGGTAGCAGATACTTTGTGTGGACAATTGTGGTTATGTTAATAATTTTTGGTATATTGATTGTTGCTCTTTATTATGAGAACTAATGGTTAAGACTCGCCATCATAGACACAGCTTGTGAATAATACCACACTGACAGAGGTACCTCAGTGATGGTGTAGAGTTAACCCAAAACACCACAGAGCTGCTCTTATTCTCAACACTTAAACAGAAGATTATAGTGTAGTGCAGTAAAATATTTATTGTGCTGTAACTCATGAATCATAAACAGTTTCTTAAGTACAGTACTAGTAACTTGTGTACTGATTCTGACACAAGGATCTTTAAGACTGTGTCTATGGTGGTGTGATATGAGAACTGTGTAAGGGCATGGTTGTCTTTTGGTCTCATCTAACACTGTACAGTTCCTCTTTACTTCTAGTTTACAAGACAACTTTTGCAAATGTATGAAAGTAATATGATTTTTTTTTTTATATGTGACGTCAGTACAGTAATATAAATCAGTTATGTACAAGAAATAACTTGCAGACTCCATTACCTACAACTTTCAAAAAATGAGAATGGATTAAAATATGATTTAAAACTAACATTATCATTGTACACCTTTGAGAAAGATTACTGTAGGCTGAGAATATATTTAAACTTCTAATTTATGTTGCTTTAGTGTTCCACCTCAAAAATTAACCAGTTTTCTTGTAAACATTTGTTACAGAAGTTTGTATGTTTTTGTGTGACTAACCTGTGTGTCATGTGCATGCAGGCCGCTGGGTCAGGTCCTGTCGCCCATGCTGAACTCTCTGCAGATCACCAGCAATGACCCCGTGTCTGGCCGCCCCTCCTCCAGGTCACCCAACAACCACCGCCAATCTGGCCCATCCCCATACTAATGTTATCAATATACCTCTCTTACTGTCTCACGCATGACAACCACACACACACACACACACACACACACACACACACACACACACACACACACACACACTGTACAGTACTCAACTTTAAACACTTTCCACCACACAGGATGTTCACATTTACAATAAATCCCGATAAACATATAAACATTATTTTTTGGGGGGTCGGTATTTCAATTTCTTTGTTCTTTTTTTTTCGCTCCCCAGGCCCCGTTGTGGGTCGTTTGACCTGTGCCCGGGTGGGCTAATTACCATAAAAAAAATAAAATAATAAAAAATAAATAAAAAATAAATTGTCAAGCAGTTGTAATATATATACAGTATACTGTATATATATATATATATATATATTTGACTGACAATGACATTCAAATGGATATCTTATTCAAGTTAGCATTTTTCTTCTTTTTGTATAGTACTAAGACTATAAATCCTTATGTCTCAGGGTTTAAACTTTCTCAAATTCAGACAAATATCAGAGAGGACTTTCTTTACTACTAGAATTAAAGTGGCCATTCTTGGGTGGTTTATTGTCCTGTAAATACTCACCTGTACTGTAGCTAATGGTGAACAGTTATACCTCTTTGGTGTTATAAAACTACCTCTATTACTGTGTATGATGAGCACTGATTAATGTCCTGTATGAGAGCCTTAAATCTTTAATATAATTAACTTAATGTAGTGTGTTGGAGGGGCCACCCAACCTGAACAAAAGGCTACCCAGTGATGAGAGCAGTGAACTGTGGTGAGCCCCTCTGTTAGGCTCACCTGGTCACACATTAAACTTGAAGGTGGCCCACAAGTGGTAGCATGTGAGGTGAGAAGGTAGTGCTGTGTGGTGTTTTTCTCACTCACACAACCAGGAAAGTCATTACAGTAATAAAAGTTACTATTGTTGCAAAAAACAAAGCAGTGAAAACTGATTCAATGCAGGTACAGTACCTGAAAAATCTTACAATAAGTTTTTCCATAACTGGACGAATTGTTGTGTGGTCAGTCAGTGTACTGTACTTAATTAAGTACAGTACTTGTACCTGTATTCTGGCTACTCATCAAAGTTTCCCCTACCAGACAAAATTGTCCCAAAACTGGATGTTAACTTTTCTGGTTACTCTTCCAATGTTCCAGGATATTGAATATACTGCGCTTGAAGGTAAATATTGGTGAATACTATATGAAGAAATACAGATGAAATAAATACAAATTTTATCTCCCCTTTACAAATTATAAAGCCAGCCTCTACTGCCACTGAAACCACTACCTCACTGTACTGTACTGTAGTTCATACTCGTCATAGATTGTAACAAACTTGAAGGTTAACCAGTTAAGTGCTACTGTAACTTTTATATCCTCTCCTGTCATGACTGACCCTTTAACTTTTCTTCAGCATACAGTATTTTACATCATAAATGGTCATTCTAACCATTGAGAAAAATGTTCTCCAATATTTTTATTACTACAACTTTTCTGACGAAGTCAACCAGTGTACCTTTAGGACTCTGCCCCCTGAAGGCTGGCTGGTTTGGTTCTGTAGTTACAATATTTCCTGCACACAATGTGCCAAAAATAAGGGTAAAATGTACCTGCATTACTTAAGTTAAAGCACAGCTATAGTAAGAATAGGGGTGGGGAAGAGAGTACTGTATACAAGCAAGAATGAAAGAAGAGAAGGGGCCAGTTGATGACCACTGGAGAATAAAGTCACACTATAATTAGTGCCACCACCTGTGAGCCACCTGCCTGCCGTGTCATCAGCAGAACACAAGACGGCCCACATGTATCAGGACATTTACAGACATGTGTTCTTGGGTCACCTTGGCACACCAGATTTGTATAAAAATAACCATAAGAAAAGCAGACATCATCACAGACAATACCAGACAATTCTCCTTAATCCAGTTATTGGAAATTTCTGGTTAAAAGTCCTGTTAATGGAGAACTTACTGTTCAATATTTGTCAAAGTAATTGCTTACCTTTATTTTTCCTTCATACTAAAATTAAGAGAAAGTTTGGAGTTTAGGAAACCCAGCTATAACTTGGCTGCTATAAAATACCTCACTATTTTGATACATTGAGCAGTAGGTGAGGTGAATCACTGTGGTCTGCAGCCTCACCTTCAAAACTTCTCACTAAACTAATAAAGTATTTGCTTCACATATTCACAGTGTTTATAGTTGTATTAAATCATAAGACATCTCGTTGTCTACAGCGTAAAAATAAAAACAGATCAGCACGTCGGTTTACAGTAAGACTTAAGTTATAACAGTATTTTATTAAACTAATTCTACGAGAGAAATTGATTGCTTGTTGCTGTGGTTTTGGTCGTCCTACATTCAACACTGTCATACATTGCTTACAACACTTTTACTTCCTGCTCACATACTCCAGGTGGATGGTTATAACACATTACACATCACAAACTGCTTTGTATTACCCTGGCCAGCCAAGGCTCCATATAAAGGAGACTACTTGATGGAGCCTTATGTGATATGTGTCATCCTCCTGCTTCACCTCCACACAAGCTGAAGAGACAAGGCAGAGCTGTGTAACATACATGACTAATGGTACGCTATATCTTCTTTCATTCCAGATCTTACTGTACTCTGTATAATATTTAAATCACTGTCAATTAATGTTTAGATGTGCAACTTCTACTCTACCTTAGTTACTCTTAGTAGATTCTAGTTTTCATTATTTGATTTTTAGACATTTATTGCGTGACGATGATGATAGCATATGGAATATCTTCATTATACAGTAATGATGTTTGTAATAATATGACATTTTGTTTCAATATTTGTGATGGATGTAAAATTGGACAGAAGAACAAAGAAGACATAACAATACAGTATTATAGATGTTTATCTTGTATTTAAAGAAGACTATTGTTTATCTGTGTCAAGTGTACAATACTTCACACACAGGGACCATCTTTACCATGTTGTTCCTACAACTTTGCTCTAATTATTACCCTTTATTGATTTTAACCCATCAACAGTGAGCAAAATGTTATATCAATTTCTTTTTTCAGTGATCATAATCTCAGTTAGCTTTCCCACTATCTTAGCTGAGTTACAGGTACTCATTATATTGCAGCTCAGTTATGACATGTCTTTGACTTAAAAATTAAGAAAATAATAATAATCCTTCAGCATTTGTATTGTTACTTTATAGTGCATGTCACTGTGTTTGTACAGGAGCCACCATCACTGTGACATCCTCCAACAGTGCTGTACTCTCCTCAACTTATATATGACATTCATACACTTGTGTAACTCTTACTTCACTAGCTTCACTACAAAAGAAATTCTATATTTGATTTTAATAGTTTCCTAATATCATGTCTCACACACACACAGGGTTGGAAGATGATGTAAATGTATTGGCAGACATAACAGACTTACATATAACAGTTTTTATCAATGTTATTTGTTAACTCCTTCACTTTGGTGATGCCACTTTTAATATTTTATATGACTAACTCCACGTGATTTGAATGACTTAGAGGAGATTCCATACATAAGTGGTTAATGTGAAACAAATTAAAAAAATCAATAAATCTTTGGCTATACTGTACAGTAGTTTAAAAAATGTGTACTGTACATTACTCCATTTACTGTGACAATAGTTGCAGTAGAAAGTTGACTTCTCTTACTACGGTATTGTACCAAGGTGTCTCATGTGATTTCCATAATTTAATTCATTGTATAGATTTATTTTACTGATTTTTTCATTATATTTACTGTACAGTATAATTATATTGAGGTAGCAAAAAGTAGGCACTCTCATAATGTGAATTTGCCTGTCCTGTACATGTGTGTGTGTGGTACGATCTCTTGCTTCATTTAATATATATTTATGGATAGTTCAATTATTGTGTACTTATTTCTTATTATTAATTAAAACATGTTATTGGTACAGTACAGTTGTTTTAAGACTTAACAACATTATAATATTTCCTCAGTGCGGTCGGAGAGAATCTTAAAACAGTTTTAAAGGACCTGGATATAAAGTGTACTGGCTCCAGAAAAGTCAACTTTGCAAACTTCAACAACAACTTGCAGAGTTACATCCCAACAGAAGTTACTTCAAGAAGGCACGACGACGAACGTGAGTTGGAAGAACTTAACAACGCCATCGACCAAGTCAGGTCAGCCATTATCATACTAAGGAGAGATAAAGTCTTTAATTTAGATGGAATTCTTGGGTCATACTTATTTTTGTGTACAGGTTGCCTTAGCAGTGTCTACTTGGGGGAAGATACTGCTCAGTAACACAGTGTACATACATAAAGTGCATGAACACACAAAATACTTACTGTACAGTACATGTGCACACACACACACACAGCATGTGTATGCTCGCTCCTAAAAGTATCATTTCAAACGGGTCGGGTGAATTTCAAAATGAACACTACGACTCCTAATATCTCAGTTGGGTTGTCAAAATCCTTTGTTCATTGTGGCATATTGTCTCCGACAAAATCATAAAGATACTTTTGGAGTGAGTGCACGCACACACACACACACACTTACTTACTTTTGTGTTCTGTTTTACAACTGGAATAATAAACTACGTACAGTATGTGTACTACTGGGTAGAAACTTTTTGTTCAATTTATATTCAAAAAGTTGTAATATAATCTACCATTGGTTCAAGGACGCTGAGTGTTGTATCCACTGAATGTATGGGTTCTGGCCCTCACCTGCTGGCAGTACTGCACTGTACCTGTACAGTATTACATCTCTGCTGTATTGTATCTAAAAGGAACATCAGAAGTGTGTGTGTGTGTGTGAGATTGTTTTTTGCTTCCATCTTGACATTAATTTTAATTGTAATTGCCAGCTAGGGTCTGGTGGACCTGTAGTTATATTTTTTATTTCATTACATTAGGAATATGATCCTTGTTCTGAGCATAGAAACATGGATCAGTATAAAACAGTGAGTGTATATACTTCTCTATGAGTTAGGTTTATTCTGGTAACATTGTAATACTGTACAGTACTAACTTTGTATACTGTACTGTACAGTCAAACAAAGCTTTAAATAGAGCAAACAAGAAACATACTGAGGAAGGTAATAAAAGAGTTATTGTAATGGTAAAGAAAATACAACACACAATTCACATCGTGAAGGTAACCCAAGAAAATAATAAATGCTGGAGTTAAATACATTGTATGTAAGAGACTGTATGATGTAGTGAAGGAGGTATACTGTCATGGTGTGGGAGGACACTACTACAGTGTGTGAGAAAATACAGTACTACTGTACTGTTTATATTATTTTGTTTGAAATAATATAGTAGTGATACATACAACTCATTTTGAAAGTTGTATAGTACTGTATTACCAATTAACAATAGACTACTGTATATTGTATAGCGTATGGGTGACAGAATATAAAGTTTATTTTAAGTTCGATATAATTTATTTCTAAAATTTACATTCACGTGTTCTCCTCTTTCAGACTACAGGGAATTAAACTCGAGGATCGCAGAAACTCAATAAACGAAAAAGTTATCAGAAAAGAGAAGAAAAAGAAAGACAGGAAAGAAAAGAAAGAGAAAAAAGAGAAAAAGGAAAAAAAAAAGAAATCCAAATCTTCCAGCGGAGAAAATTTAGAAGATAGTAAAAGGAAAAGGCAGAGTATTGTGGAGACTATAGAACAGCAACAAAACTCTCCGTCTTGCTCAGGTCTCCAGTCTGCGACACACTCTCGGCACAACTCTGAGGGCGAGAGTCCACCCCAGATCTTATCAGACCCACTTCAGGAGGTAACACAGTCTCTCGCTGACTTCAACCCAAGTTTAGCATCTGTAGAGAACTCGAGTAGTGGAGAGATCGTATCGACAGAACCCGAGCCATTTGAGCGCCTGCCGTCCCCAACCAGCAGAGGAACAACACCCCCGCCACAGGACAGATTGTCGGCAACAGAAACAACAACAGAAACAGCTGCAGAGACAGCAACAGAGACAGCAACAGAGACAGCAACAGAAACAGCAACAGAGACAGAGACAGAAACAGCAACAGAGACAGAAACAGTAGCAACAACAGAATCTAACACGATGGCAGACTCTACACCTGAAGTGCTGCCCGAAGAAGTCACACCCGCACCTCCCGAGGGATCCGATGCCCCGGACAGAGACTCTCCTCCTGTACAGCCTGAGCCAGAGGTTGAACGTGAACCTCCCATTGTCTTCAAAGATGAACTGGATGTGAGTACTGGTGTTGGTAGTGATGACGGTGGTTCTGATTGTGACGTGTGGTCCCACCTGATTTCCACTTGTAGATCACGGAGCCCTTCCCCATGTTTGTCTTTGTCGGCTTCTTCCTCATCGTGTTCTGACTTATATTTAGGTTCTTCATCTTCCTCTAACTCCTCTCCATTATTTTTTTATTCTTCCTCATCCTCATCCTTATCTTCATCCTCCTCTTCTTCCAGCCTATCTTCATCCTCTTCCTCTTATCAGACTTCAGAGAAAAGCTCCATCACATCATCACATTCTTCTAAATCTGAAGATTCTGATGTTAACAACAATTTGTCTGATACATCAACGCTGCCTTCCTTCCACACAGTGCCTACCATTCCTGTCAATACACCATTCTATCGTACTTCTTCCCCCCCACCATATTGTGCGAGTCCTTCATTCCACACAGTGCCTACCATTCCTGTCAATACACCATCCTATCCTACTTCTTCCCCCCCACCGTATTGTGCGAATCATAGGCCCCCATCACCTTCACTGTCACGGTCCTCCACAGCAGGTTCAGACTTATCCATGTGTTCCTCAACCTCAGCACTGTCTTTTGGGTCCTCATATTATCTCTTGTATGTGGTGGATCCAATTGGACGTGTACCCACTCCTGAGGAATTACTATCCTCCCCTGAACCCTCTCCCTCGCCCACAGAACTCAGTCGTTGTAACTCGACAGCTTCGGTGTCTTCAGTGGACACCATGCGTACAGTTACACCCGACCAACAGTACTTTGAGATAAACAATGCAGCATTTAGGCAGATGCATGGAATCTCTCGGTCTACTTCATATGAATCTTGCCTTACCTGGCAGTCCAGATCACAATCCCTTTCATATGGTTCATGTTCTACCCTTCAGCTTCAGTCACAGTCATCACAAAATTCATTACTTCCGCACCTCCACATTTCTCCCTTTCCTCCGTGTCCACAACCAACACCTTCCCCTGCCACCCGTTCTCAACCCTCATCCCCGGTAGTTCCCCGCATCATCCCTCCTTCTCGTGCCTGTTCCTTAGAATCCATATCATCTTTTTTGCGGCGCGTTCCTCGTGCTCCTTCCTCCATTGAATCTATTTCTACCTTTGAACTGGCCCCATCTTCCTGTTCTACATCTCCGGTCCCTCGAGATGAAACACATCCTGACCGACCCCCCTCTACGGATTCGCCAATCCTGTTGGCGTCCCAAAACAGAAATCTGCATGGGTCACAGGAGTCGGTCGTGGTTTATCGGCCTGTGCCACGGTACAGTCACACTGACCCTGGCTCCCCAGAGCCTCAGTCTGCCCTGCTCTGCTACCTGGGCCCTGCACGCCCGTACGAGCCACCAGTGATCTACACCAACATCGTCAAGAAGGTGGGTATCACCAGGCCCCCCTGCCGCCTGCGTGCACCGACGGTGACCCCACCTACCCACCATCAGTCTCCGTCTACCACCACCACCGTAGCTCCTATGACCTGCATGACAAAATTGGTGCAGTTGCTGTAAAGGGCGGGGCTGCCATAGTTGCCTGTTTTAATGTCATGTTTTATTTATTCATATATTTGTATATTATCGAACACATATATTGACTACTTATGCTACAGTACAAACACTTCTTGTAATTTTGCCTCCATTAATTCATAAATTAAGATTTTGTATTTTGCCCAACATCGTGTACAAGTTGTACGTGCTATAATTTACAGGCTCACGTCGAGTTTGATGGACTGGTGGCTGCCTGTGCACACCTCCTGTCCCCAGAAGAACAGGGACATATGGAGGAATTGAGAGCATATGTTGTTGAAGATGAAGGTTCATGGGCGCTTGGTGAAAACTTCAGTATCCTGTTTGCCCGGGTGCTTCATGATCCCACCATCCCAGATGAGGCTCGTTTACACCTTGTTCGCATCATGGCTGCTGCTGCCCTCAAGGATGATGTCATCCTCCTTCTTCACCAGGATCGCCGTGACCACACCATCATGAATTATGCCAACAAGGTTGAAGGTCTTGCACCTGCACATCAGGAATCTCTTGCTTTGTTTGTAAGTATTGTACATCCACTTTTTAATGTGAATTACATTGTTAGTTTCCAGATGCAATACGGTACAAGCCTTTTTGTCTGATGTCCACTAGTATAGACTGTAAACAAAGATGTTCCCAAAACTGATCCCTGTGGGACTCTAAACTGCAAAGAGACCGGGCCTGAAATGGTTCCACCAACCATCATACATTGAGATCGCACTGACAAATAAGACCCGAGCAGAAAGAGTGCGTTCTCACGGACACTAAACAACCAAAGATCCTGAAGAAACAGATGATGACCCACTGTGTCAAAACATGCAGATATCCATTAAGACCAGAAGGGGGGACTTTCTTGTACAAGTATTTATTACTGAATTGTTTTATGAATTTTACATAAGGCAGTTTCAGTTGACAGATGCTTCCTATAGGCTGACTGGACCAGAGAGATCACTCTATTTCTCTCTTAAGAGGGGAAGAAACTGATCCAGCGCAGCACGCTCTATGATCTTTGATAAGAATGAGAGATTGGAGACCGTACAATAAATTTACATATGTTCAGCATCAAGACCAGGTTTCTTAGAAAGTGGATATAATATAGCCTGTTTCTCAGATCTCACATAATTGCCCTCTGCTAAGTATTTATGATTCTACAAACAAAGTCTGCAATATGTTCATAAGCAAGTGGTATCTTAAATACATTTACAAGATCACTACGACAAAAAATCTTCTTCGAGTCCTTGACGTAGTGCAGAATGTTGTTCACCCCCTACAAGACAAAACGATGAAATACTAGTGAGGTTTACGGTGTAACTCAGTTGAAATTCAACTGGAAATTCCTCATTTAAAGAAACACCATCAAGGTTACTTCTTATATGTGATATTTTTGTAATAAAAGACCAGGAAAAATCTGAGGCAAATTGAGCATCTGAAGTGGAAGACAGCATAGTAGTTCCAGACCTCCGGCCCAACAGCCCATTCGTAACTGCATACAATTTTTTCTGATCACTGCCACAAGAGGCTACTTGACTTATGTAGTATTCAACTTTGTGTGCCCTCACTGAACAAACAATAGCCCTATGCACAGTCATATACTATGATCTAGTACAGTCTGTTCGCCGCCTGTGCCACTCTCGTTCAGCACATCATACGAAGAAAACTTGTAGACGAATCATACCATGGAGAGTCATCTCGTACTGTAATTCTCTTCTTGATCTCTGGACAACAACTGTCTGAAATGGACTGGAAGACATCATTATGTAATTTAATCATCTCCTTGATCCAGTACAAAGAATGACCAATCATGGTCTGGTCAATGTTTACACAGTTACTGAAGGTACATAATTATTGTAGTAATGTAAGGGGATCTCATTACATTAAAACCCAAAGTGACCAAAGCTCACTCACTCAGCAGGAGACAAAAATAGGTCTAGAGTGTGTCCAGAAAGAAGCATTAGACACTACACATAATAAACAAAATTTTCCAAGACCTCAGAAGAAAAAAGTTTTGGAGATGGTTTGTCAACACAGATTAACCATCACCCATTCTTCTTGAGAAAGTCTCAAGAAACAAGTTACGTAGATCCATCTTGTTTAATTATTTTGGGGCAGTCTTAGCCTGTCTTGGTACAAAGATAATGAACTACTGTACATTAATTTTGAAAAATAATCTCTGAAATCCATTTTGGTCAGCTTCCCCAAAGGCATCCACACCTGGCAAATACTGCAGCAGTTTTACTTCTAAACTCTATACGGAATTTTTTACTTTGGACTTTTATGTAAAATTATAAATATTTGTCCCATTGTCCATGTTCAAAATTTCAAAATGCTGAAGGCCAAAATTGTGAAAGATTAATATACTTGATGAATGGAAGAGAGAACAACTACTTCATATGTGACATTTGAATTATTGTGGACTTGAGCACCCTCAGTACAATAATATGAACCACCCCTTTAGTGATATTATAAAAAATACAGAACAGTACAGTACAGTGTGTAGAATTAGCTGGTGTCTGTCAGGGTGATGCATGAAGTGATGGGTTAATCTGATGAAAATCTTTGGGTCTTGATGAGGAAGGGAAATACTACAGAGGAAAACATTGGTACGGTGTGTCTTATAGGGTGAACAAAGGACAGGGTATCAAGTTGAGTCTCACTTGTTCTTGAACCCAGCCAGCCTGTGCTGTACTGTGGAGAGCATATGGGTTTTACCTTAGTTCAGATTTCAACTGTTCAGGAGGGCAATTGTGAATAGTTCAGCCAAACTAAAATTGAGGTAAGTTTGGGATGTCGATTAAAATGGTAAGTTTCAAATACCCACACCAGTTATATGAAATACAGCACAGGAGGTCCCCAGGTTATGAATGGGTTCCATTCCTGAGGATGTTTTAAGTCGGATTTGTACATAAGTGAGAACATAAGCTATGTGCACACAGTACTTACAGAATAATGTTTAAAATCCCACTATATCATAGCCTAAGTCCTTATATACATCTAAAATCACTTAATTTAAGAGAAAAGAAGAAATAGAATGACAAAATACAGTAAATGAAAGAAAAAAATTATCGGGTAAATAAAATATTGTCAATTTCAAGTTTAACCCCATTCATATCAGCGGGCATTTGTAAGTGGGGGACCCCCTGTACTGAATCTGTACAGTATTTTGATGTTACAAATAAAATATTCTTTCAGTTCTGTAATATGTTTGAGCACCCGAGTCCTTCAGAGTGGCTGCTGTACATCAGTGAGTGGCATGACGGAAATCAGCAAGCCAGCAACATCCGTGTTACTACAAAGGTGGCAGTCAATGCCCTCCTTCATTCCAATGCTAAGGTTAGCATTACTGTCTGAAGTAATCTTGAAACTTAGGATATCTCAGTCAAGTCTTTGATCTAATAATATAGTTAACTGTTTTTTTACTAGTACTGACACTTTGTATATATACAATGTTATATTTACTGTATTTTCATGTGAATAGATGAGTTACACTTTTATCGATACAGGTGCAAGAGTATGGATCAGCCATTATGTACAACCTGGGAACTAAAGAGGTGAAGACAGTTGTGTTTGATGATGTTGCCCCTGAGCTGGCCATGGCAATCCTTCAGTTCTTCAACAGTCACCCTCCAGAGGAGCTCTTGTGGCGTACAATGACTGCTCTCTGCAGGTGCGTGGTGCACAACCTGATATGCTGTACCTATGTCTCACTGTTTTATCCTATTTTTATTTGTACAGCTTCAGAGCTCTATGTGTGTGTGTGTGTGTGCGTGCGTACATGCGTTGTCTTGGTACAGTAGTTAACAGCCAGTATTATGCTTCATATTACAGCAGTGGTTATTAATCTTCTTGAGCTGTTCCCCCAATGATCAAACCAGGGTGCCCCCTGATCCACTAAGGGTCTAAGAACACACTTTTTCAAGTTCCAGTTTCTCTGCCTCTGTTGCCTTTCTAGATCCAAACAAACAATCTCAATACTAATGTAAAATTTTTAGAAGTTCAGTTGTATTTCACCCCCTCCCCCAGTGGGAGCCATCTTGCTGCGGTAAGGGTGCTTGCAAGTCTTGATGATCCGGTGAGCCATACCAGAGGGGAGCTTGGCCCACCTTCCTTCCCTCCTCAAAGGGAGGGGAAAGGTTTCCCAAACTGGGTGGTGGGTGTCCATGAAGGAGATGACCTGATGGATACAGGAAGAAACATTGATGCTGAACAGACATTATGACATACTTATGCTCCCTCAAGTAATGAAAAAACATCATTATATAAATATAATTTGTACTGGTACAATACTGTTCTTCTGCTCCATTCATATTATTGTATTCTTAATTCACAGATTCTGCTACTCCTCTACTGAGGTGCCAGCCCTTATCAAGATGATCGGCCCTGAGCCATCAACCTTCAAAGGTGTTAGTGAGCGCATTGACGGTGTTATTGAGGAAATTGACGCAAAACTAAGCCGAGTCCGAGTGTTCTAGATTCTTTCCTATTTGAAATAGACAAAATTACATTTGCATTGTAAATGAGATGTGTACAGTATATGATTACATAGATGACTTTGTCTTTTGTAATGATGATAATAATTTTGTTCTTTTATCCTTGCCTAATGAATAACAAAATTACTTTTATAAAGTATTTGGGAAAAATATAAAGCTTTATCCGAGACTTTTATTATCTACTTATGTGATGATCCCCCATCTTGGGGAAGAAGATAGTAATTGCTTAACTAATAATTTGTACTTTCTGCTGCAAAGGAACCGATCATTACTTGACATTGTTTATGGTTTACTGTATGTGTAGACAGGAAAAAGATTTCTATTGTTATTAAATATGATGTTTTTTATCTTTAATATAAGTTCCAATTTTTACATCTAATATATTCAATATTTTATGAACAGATTGTAACGCTTTATAACCACACTTCATGACAGTGCATTACTCTGATTTGTTTGTTATTTTAAGTACTTTTATACTTTCCTTTAACCAGCACTGAATTGATGCTTTAAAGAATGAAGTTTGTGTGACAGGAATAGCACTTTAAGTGACTTGTCAACTACTGTACTGTACGCTTTAATAATGTGATGTTTGGTAACTTATTGTATGAGGAAGATATATGGTTTGGATTAATATATTTCCAGCGAAAGGTTAATTTTGCCTTTGCTTTTGTTATGCAGAAAACTTTAAGGGAAAAATGGCTTTGTGAATAGAATTTTGGTATGAAGAATGAATGAATAATCTTGTTTATATATTTGCTTTTGTATTCTTGATAGAGGTAGATGATGACATTTTGTATACTTTCTGTATGGGTAGATTATACACTAAATTAAACTTTCATCTTTTATATAATTGTTTTATTTCCTCAAGTAAAGTCTAAATACTTACTTAAGTGAATGAGAAAAAACAGGAGGATAATTGAGTGTTAGAACATCATATATGTACAGTATAGTGTTTTATATTACATCTGTTATATGACAGTCATCTGTGCTGCTCAAATGAGCTCATGATTATATAAACAAATTGCAGTCCTGGCTTCTCTACACATGAACCTGGGCAAGATGTACAGAGGATGTGAAGTCTGTTGTGATTGGCTGACGACAGATGCACTACAATAAAGTGACCAATGAATGTCAGTCTTCTTCAATAAGTGACTAATGAACATTAATCTCTTTCCTCTGGTTAGCTCCCCTCATCTCCACAGTAATCACAAGTTCTAAGATTATCCTGAAATAAGTATTATGACTCCATCAACACTGTGTCAGCTATTAATGATTTCTTTTAGAGGAGACAGTGGAGGTGACTGGTGAATTTAGTTATTATTATGTACATGTTGGACGGCAGACTTCACCAAACAATGAGGGCTAAATTTATTGCTCTCTTTTTGAGCCATTGTTAAAGCTTTATATATTAGGATGGAAAGTGATGCGATACATAAAGAAAAAATGAGGCATCGTAACAGGAGAAAACAAGACAGGTAGAGACGGGTGATAACAGGCTGTGTTTGGAAGGTTTACAAGTGTACTGTACTATGCAAAGGCTTCTCTGTGCATTCATCTGGGGAATAATATAGTTGTTAACAATTCTCTTAAACAGTTTTCTCGTCTCAGTTCACAGCTGAACTTAATTGCACCTTATTAAATAACTCTAATGTTTTTTTGTTTTATATTTTTTAACTGATATAATGTTTCATGGGAGTTATTTGCTTACATGTATTTTATTTGTTTATTTTTATATCTATTCCCTTAGGACATCTTATGGTTGTTGTGGTTAATAATAAACATTCTTGTACTTACCAGTAGTATTTTTCATGTACAGTAGTTTATAATGTTGGCCAAAAGTTGTTTTCGTTTTGTCACAATGTTAAATTTACTGAACAATCTTGTCTCAATGTATACCTGTGTCAACTAATGATCACTTGACAGCAGGGAACCAAAGTAGCCTGTCTTGGTTACATACTGCTTTCATTATTGTGAATTTTGTATTGAATAAGTAATATTTTCATGTTTATTTAGAGTATATACTATAACTAATATAAAAATACTTAATTACTATATTAATTATTCTATTCATTTGTAATATTCTTTAAGATTAAACAACAATATACTGTAGTCGCTGTTACATGACACGGTATTGGTAACCAATAGCAATGCAAGATGTCAACATAAAAGATCACCCAAGTTCCCAACGCCTGCTGTTGCTGTCAGTTAAAAAGGAGTCTTAAAAAAACTTTATTGATCCGGAAAATGAAGCAGTGTAGAAAAATACGAAGTTGTGTTTAAGTCAATGTGATGGACGATGGCATAGAGTTCACCTGAGAGACACTAACGAACAGGTGAGTGAAAGTTTACTTAATTTACAGTAAGGTGTGGCTGATGACGACTACATCTTGTGTACCGTACCTAATGACCACGCACCACACCAACACTCTTGATGACCACACCTACACTCTGAGGACCACACAATACAGTGTTCATATGTACAACACTATACTGAACAGGTACTTCACTATTGGGTTGAGTCTTGCCAAAATCATTACAACAAGAATCTGGTTTGGTTCTTCAGGTTCCTTTATCTTTTCTTTTGTCCTCTTGGGTTAGGTTAGGTTTACACACAGGAGGCCCTGGATAGGAGGTTAGGTTAGATCCTAATGGTTTCTCTAGTAGATAGGTATACTGTACTGTACTGATATTAAGTTTTTAAATTAGGTTCTTGATTTTTTTTTTTTTTTTTGCAAAAATTTATTCCCTCCACCATTTTTGGAGATGTTCTTTTACTGAAGAACTTTTGTTCTATTGAAAAGTATCCTGACCTAGGTCCTTAACCCAGACACCTGTCCTTAGACATTACACTCTCTAAAGTTTTCTGTAGAATAATTGGGTTATGTTTTGTTTTTTGCATGTTTTTACCCCACAATTTCCCTCAACTTCAAAGCCCTGCCCACTTTGTGTGATCAAAAATATAAATTTCTAAAAAAATGCTAGAGTATTTGGGGGGGGGGCAGGGGGGGCTCTATCTTTCGATATACAAATCAATAGAGAGTTCTGTGGTTGACCTTTTCCAAATCTTTACCCAATACATATATACAGCACCGGTATATACTGTACTGTATATTGATAGTGTACTTACTGCAATCTTCTAGTACAGTATCCTGTATGTGGGTCTTGGCCAAATTTCTTATGTTCCTTCATTCATTTTTGCCCATACAGGTCCTGTACTGTACATGAAGTCTTACCAGTCTCCATGTACGAGTATGTTCCCAGTATCTTCATTTTCTCCCTTTACAGATTTAATCTTTGAGCTCTATTCAAAGATGATGCAGCAGATACAGTTTCATCCATTCTGGAATCGTTTGTTAAAAATGAACAGACATTACCTAACAATAATTTTTGTTTTATCATTTACTGTACATGTACTAGCTGTTCAAGTGGTTGGTCTATCCAGTGTTAGTACAGGAGGAGACCGGGAGACCTGCAGTGATGTTTGGTAGTGAGGGTCACACTGGACAACACTCGCTCACGTGTGTCCTGGCCGAGGCTCGAACCCATGACATATTGGTGAGGGATACGATTGTTACCACTGTACCACTAACATGTTATTATCTACACAAAACATGAGTTTTTTTACTTTTTCTAGTTACTGTGAATTCTGCTGGTTGTTGCACTGTCAATACTGGTTTTAAGTGACAGTTTGCTAGAAAAATTACTGAAGCTGGTTCCTATTTAACACATGAAAAAAATACCCAAAATGAACAGGAATTAGTCAGTGCTACTAAAGTAAAGTAAAGTAAAGTACTGTACTGTACTGTACTGTAGTTATTTTCACATTTGTGGGTTTTTCTCCATAGGTGGAGGGAGATACGTGACGTAGAGTTTTTGTCAGCAACAATCCACAACTACTAATGTAAACTTGTTATTAATGTATTCCATTTAATCAGAAAATGTCAACAATAAATGAGTAATTATCACAAAATCCTCTCTCGCCAAACATTTCATTACTTTTAAGGGGTAATCTCAGCATCCCCTTCTCCGATGAGGTTTTGATCGTAGAGCACATGCACAGAATATTTTTCTGCACAGTGTAATCTCAGACTGTGACACTGGACACATACAAGAAGGGCATTGTCCAGCTTGATCCTCACTACCAAACATCACAGGTTTCCTCTGGGTACTCCAATTTCCTCCTGTACTGTACTAACACTGGATAGACCAACCAATCCTAATGGCTAGTAAGCTGCAACTGGTAAAAAGATAAATTAAAGTGAAATGAATCAAATTCAAGGCGAGAGAATGAATAGATTTACCCCATAAAAGGCCCTCTCGAAGGATCATTACCAGAGAATAAGGAATTGAAGGCTTAACTTGTATACTGAATCCTATTGTAACATTCCCCAAGCCAACTGGTACTGTATAATATTTTCTTGCTTATTCTTTTTGCCATTGGTTGGCTGTCTAGTTGGTTGGGCAGTCAGTCACATCTCTTTGACATACTGTTGGCATGTACTGGCTCTCTGCTACTCTCTGTTGTCAAGTACTGGCTCTGTTACTCTCTGTTGTCACGTACTGGCTCTCTGTTACACATTGTTGGCAAGTACTGGCTCTCTGTTACACTGTTGGCAAGTACTGGCTCTCAGTCTCCATTGAGATTCATTCTACCCTACGTTCCTGAACACGCAACACCTCCTCCGAGCAAGCTCTTCGCTCTCCTCCAGCTCTCATTCAACCTGGAGGACAGCAACACGCAACATCTCTAACGAAGCTCCTGCACAGATACCTCCTCAAGCACGCTACTCACTAAACATGTCTCTTGACCAAGCTTCTCGCCACACGGCATCTCCATCACCAGACTGTCTTGTATATAATATATTTTATATAAAAAAACCACCACCTAGAGTTTCCATCCATCCATCCTGAGTGCTAGACAACATAACATCACGTAACCCTACAAGGTCTCATTCCTACCATCGTCGTCACCAACAGGTAAGTCACATTAATTTGTCAGCATAGCCCATGTCGTCCTTATACTATTGCAGGGTGTCCCATGAGTGACAGCAGATATTTCTAGAGGTGAAAGAATATGTGATATTGAGTTGAAAATCTTCTATACACATAAGCATTTTTCGGTTTACTTTATGTGTGAAGTGGGTTGTAAAAATTACGCTGGGCACAAATTTTGCCACGTTATATTTTATTTTTCCTACCAATTGCAGCCATACTGTGTACTGTTGTAATCCTTATTGGTGGATTACATATGGCCTATTAATAGCGTGAAAACCCGTTTGAAGATACTGAAATGTTCCATAACTTGCATTAAACAACACCATACGTTCATGAGTTCCAATTCCGCAACTAGCTTCCCCCCCGCCTCAACTCACCCAACTATTAAACCTCATAATTTGAGCATCGTGGGTTACCACACCTAAACGCTAATCGACTACTTATTTATATATATATATATATATATATTATATATATATATATATAATATATATATATATATATATATATATATATATATATACAGTCCTGTACTCTGTTATATTTCACACAATGCCTGTTCATCGAGCTGATGGCGCCGTGAACCTCATTGGGAACTGCCCGTGCCTCGTATGTGGTGTCAGTAGCATTTTACCGAATCCAGCTGGTATGAAACACGAGGTACCATATATATACTTCATTTTTAGTCCATATAACACGCGGCTGGTGAGGTCGTTGATTATATGTTCAAAGTCCGCGTGTTATATTTACTAAAAATGAAGTACAGTTGTATCCCACTTAACGCGGTCAATAAAACCCAGAGGGTACCGCGTTAAGTGAAAACCGCGTTAAGTGAACAACAGAACATATGGGATTAATTCCAAAAGAAACCGGCCCGACCCCCAAACTCCACTTTTTGACGACACATAACTATGTTGTAGTAAAAATAACATCTTAATTTTATGATGGTACATGCACACAATTAATACTTAAGAGAAATAGAGAAATACAGTCGCCAAATAAATGTCCATTCAAATAATGGACTCAACTCCCTCTCCCTCTTCTCACACTACACTGCTGGCTCTTCCCTCTCTGAGAAATTTTTGGGGGAAAACCACTAGATTTTAATAAATAATACCTCAAACTAAAGATAGGATAATACAATTGACATTGCTGGATTCCTTGTAAGACCAGGAATATTTTGAATATAAATGTCATATATTTTGCACAAAAGATAACATATTTACTCAGAGAAAACATTTTATCTAAAATTTGTATGTCTAATGCAAAATATATGATGTTTATATTCAAAATGATCACCAAATTGTAAGAATTCCAGCAATGTAAATTATATTCTGGCCAGGTAATTTGTATGAATTTTATGAGCTAAAACAAATATCTTCAGTTAATAAAAAAAAAAATATTCTTCACGACACTATCTGTCAATCAAAGTACCCCACCTTGCCTCCCCCCTCTTCCAACCGCACGGTCAGTCCCAACCCTCCCCCACACCCCCCACCAATCCTCCCTTCAAGAGAAAGGTTGGGTGAAAAAAATAAATTTTAACATTTTGTATTAAATAATACCTCAGATTAAAGTTAGGGTAATATAATTGACATTGCTGGATTCCTTGTAAGACCAGGAATATTTTGAATACAAATGTTGTAGTGGACGTCTCCCCTACAAACTGCGTAGCTGCCACCACCTGGTACCACCTCCCTAGCAACCAACCAGATGTTACCGTATCTTAGCAACGGAACTAGTCACCAGCGACTTCTCGGGTTTTCCCAACATGACTCATAGCGGCTGCTGCTGGGTATATAACCTCTGTCTCTCCATTGAGATTCATTCTGACCATTCTTCTTGAACAAGCAACACCTCCTCCTCCACCGCTGTCTGGCTGCCTTCGCTCCTCCTCGCCTGCCTGGCGGCCCTCGCTCCCGCCAGCGAGCATGGCGACACATCAGCTGTCCTTCTCTGAGCTTCCTCACCAACCAACTCTCATTCTGCCCATCTTCCTGAACACACAACACCTCCTCCCAGCAAGCTCCTAGCTGTCCAGCATTCATTCAACCAGGAGGCCAGCAACAGGCAACATCTTCTCTAACGAAGCTCCTGCACATCTACCTCCTTCAACACGCTACTCACCGAAAGTCTTCTACTGAGCAGCTCCCCACCACACGGCACCTCCAGCACCAGACTGTCTATCATATAACTTATATTATATAAGAAAACCACATTAGAGTTTCCTTCCATCCTGAGTGCTAGACAACATTAATCTCTCGATACCCCTACAATGGTGACCCCGGAGATAAGCACTCACACAGGATGGAGGAGACACTGATCACGCTCCCAGTCTTCAAGCAGACACCGGCTTCTCTTCCTGCCCCACGCACCACATTCTGACGACCCCGGCACACCCGTCCCGCCTCAGACGCCGACCCCGGCCCAGCAGTACCTGCCGTGAGGGAAGCACACAACATCCATCGCCTCCACACCCCCTCTTTTCTCCCTCAGGTACTCCCTGCTAATGTCCTGCACCCTGCTGCTGTCGTGGACCCAGCTGCTGTTACGAGCCCTAATCAGCTTCTGCTGACGCAGCCCCTGCTCCTGACCCAGGCCCACACACACCCCAGCAGGCGCATCTGACGACCCTGTACCTGCCGTGAGGGAAGCACACAACATTCATCGCCTCCACACACCCTTTTTCTCCCTTCTCCCACAGATAGTGTGTATCTAGACAGTTGTATTTCAGCGATTGGCTCATCACGCCATCGCCGTTGTCTCACATGAGGCTTGCACCGCCCGGTCTGCCTCACATGTGCTAAGCAACTCTACAAACAACAAGTCTCCTACACCGCCTGGAGGGAAGGGGGAGTATTGTAGTGGACGTCTCCCCTACAAACTGCGTAGCTGCCACCACCTGGTACCACCTCCCTTGCAACCAACCAGATGTTACCGTATCTTAGCAACGGAAATAGTCACCGGCGACTTCTCGGGTTTCCCAACATGACTCATAGCGGCTGCTGCTGGGTATATAAGCTCTGTCTCTCCATTGAGATTCATTCTGACCATTCTTCTCGAACTAGCAACACCTCCTCCTCCGCCGCTGCCTGGCTGCCTTCGCTCCTCCTCGCCTGCCTGGCGGTCCTCGCTCCCGCCAGCGAGCATGGCGACCCACCAGCTGTCCTTCTCTGAGCTTCCTCACCAACCAGCTCTCATTCTGCCCATCTTCCTGAACACGCAACACCTCCTCCCAGCAAGCTCCTAGCTGTCCAGCATTCATTCAACCAGGAGGCCAGCAACAGGCAACATCTTCCCTAACGAAGCTCCTGCACACCTACCTCCTTCAACACGCTACTCACCGAACGTCTTCTACTGAGCAGCTCCCCACCACACGGCACCTCCAGCACCAGACTGTCTATCATATAACTTATATTATATAAGGAAACCACATTAGAGTTTCCTTCCATCCTGAGTGCTAGACAACATTAATATCTCGATACCCCTACACTACTATTGCCACTACTAATACAGTACTACTACTAATATTGATAATAATACTTCTATAATATTTCTTTCATCATAGTCATTACGATTATTCTTATTGTTAAATAATTTTCAAATAATTTGTTGATATATAAATTAAGATTATGGATAAACGTTTATTACAAATAAGGAATAAACATCATCATGTAGTAACATCTCAAGTTCGCGGTTTGAGGCCCAGGAAAAAGTCATTATGGAAACATCAAGTATATATATATATATATATTTTACTATAAACACCACAACCTCCTGGTCTATAAGGAATCTAATCGTTTATATGTGTAACATGTGTCTCTTTATTAGAATTAAAGAGTTTATTATTGCAACTAAAACGAATTAGAGAAGTTTATCATAATTGAGAAAATAAACTAAGAGTGACCAACTTTTAAATTCTTATACAGTTCACTGGAGAAAATTGTAAATATTATCATAATACTCACCACTTGTCTTGGTCAACGCGGAGTCCTTCACTGTTGTCAGGGATTGGTATCAGAGGCACTAATGACACGTGAAAAACTCTTAAACATCTTCATTTGACACAAAACTTCAAAAAAAATGTATTCAAATTTTTATAATGGATAATGCAGTTCAAAGTTGAACACCTTTTAACTCAGTTGAAATAAATGGGTAATGTCATAACACAACCTGTTGCCTAAGCGATTCATAAGCTTCCTTCCTATTGGTGGAAGCTGAGAATAGCGTCTGCCTTTACTTTTCGTACATAATAATTTTCTCTGTCTACTGTTTTCTGATACCTACATAAATGATAATCTATCTAAAAAAGAACACAGTGATATCATATAATGGACGATATGTCATCTCTGTTTTCGATAAACAAAATATATGAAAATGGTAGTTGTCATGGCGGGGGCCGACGGCGACCAACCAGGATGGTCGACACAAATTGTTGTTTGTGAAGCTATGGCAGACGGCTGTGGTGTATTTCCCGGGAAACAAAGCGTTACCTCGTCTGCTACCACATATATACCGTATTCACTAAATATTCTTCTTCATAAGTGAAAACTTATGTTAGTTTTGTGTAAATGAGAGTGTTAAGGCGGCCATGAAGAGATCAAATAAGAGAAAGATGAGGTAGATCACGTGACCTTGCAATGAAAAATGGCGCCGAGGTTTGGGATAATTTGAAGACGATGCGAGAGATGTCAGTCGTGTTGGTTTGTTTGTGTTTACGGTGATCAGTAGATCCAGCGGGCAGGGTACAGGTGGCCTGGCCCCTGGACACCACCTACAATGTCCGAAAGAAAGAGAAAAAGAGGGCGACCTCGCTCTACGCCCGTGCTAAGCTATGGTTCTGAAATGAAAATGAGAAATAGTATAACTAGAGTAATTAAAAAGCCAAGATACTTACTGGAGCAGGAGGAGGAGAGTAACCATTCGAGGTCGTGCTCGCCCTCTAGGTCCCATGAGTCTGTGAGTGAGGAGAGAAGCGGCTCATACAACAGTGGTAAAAGTAAAAACAAGAGAGGCTATAACCCAGATATTGACGATAAGGAGTCAGAGTACCTGTACGGCTCTGACTTTGAACTGGAGGATCTCTCAGAGAAGGAGGAGAGCGACTTCAAGAGTCTTAGTGACAATGACATTGAGTTGGATGAAGAGGATGAAGCTGGTATGTCTGATGGAGAGGCTTCCATATCCAGCTTCAGTACTAATGGCGGCACCCCTGGCAAGTTGTTTTTTGGCTCCAGGCCGCAGACTCCGGTGCCAGTGTGGCTTCAGGACCGCCAGTACCCGGCTTTAGAGCTGCCTAAGTCGTCTGATGACCTCCTGCTTCCTCACGCTTATGTTCTGCGGGCTGTGGGTATATACGAAGTGTTGCGGCACTTCAGAACCCTGGTCCGCCTTTCGCCGATGAGGTTTGAGGAGTTTTGTGCTGCACTGATGGCAGAGGAGCAGAGTTCACTACTGGCGGAGGTACACATGGCACTGCTGAAAGCTCTCATCAGAGAAGAAGACTCACAGCAGACACATTTTGGTCCTCTTGACCAGAAAGACTCCATCAACGTCATCCTGTACTTCATTGATGCCCTGACATGGCCAGAGAGTTTGCGACTGTACCTGCAGAGTGACCAGGAGTTTAGAGAAACACTGAATATCCTTGACTCCTGCAACTATCCTTTTACATCTCTGGAGGACAGGTGAGCAAGCTGTGTTAATGTTAGTTTACCTGTTCTTAGGTATGGGTTATGAGCCTGACCTAACCATGGTGACTGTTTAGATAGGTTATTAAGGACCATCATGTTACTGGTGTGTTCTCTATAAAAGTCTTACCAACAACTCGAGAAAAACATAAAATAAAAGGTTGGATGTTGAGGTAGATCTTGGGGTCATTATCAACAGTGGTAATTATTCCTTGTAACAAACCATCCAATTTTTTCGTGAGATATTTGATTTCTGATGTATTTTGTTCAGATCTTGTCGTGTCACTGTAGAGCACCGGCCACACAGCATTGGCCACTGGGCCTCAAAAGTTATTTGAAAAACCAACAAAGAAAAAACTAGTAAATTCAAACAGCATAGAAATTAAGTGAGCCTAGCCTAAGTAACGCATCCCAGTAAAGGAACCTAATGTTTTAAGGTGAGTTATACTGTACAGTATATTAATAATTTGACATATTTTGAGGACTTTAACCTGACCCTGTGGTCTTCATCTAGGGTTTGTACTAGTTAATGAATAAAGTAATGCCTTCATACGAACACAAAGTGAGGAACACAAAAATGCTTTAATATATGAAATATTGTTAAAGGAAAACGTGAGGAAGATCTTTAAAAAGTTAGTCCAACCATGTACAGTTCTGTCCTGTCCTGTACTGTACTGTACTGTACTGTACTGTACCATATAGTAATCATGGCCTCTTCATACAGTACTGTACTGTATAGTGATCATTCTTCTTCATATAGTACTGTACTGTATAGTAATCATGTCTTCTTCATACAGTACTGTATAGTAATCATGTCTTATTCATACAGTACTGTATAGTAATCATGTCTTCTTCATACAGTACTGTACTGTATAGTAATCATGTCTTGTTCATACAGTACTGTACAGTAATCATGTCTTCTTCATACAGTACTGTACTGTATAGTAATCATGTCTTCTTCATACAGTACTCTACAGTATAGTAATCATGTCTTCATACAGTACTGTACAGTATGGTAATCATGTCTTCTTCATACAGTACTGTACAGTATAGTAATCTTGTCTTCTTCATACAGTACTGTATAGTAATCATGTCTTCTTCATACAGTACTGTACAGTAATCATGTCTTCTTCATACAGTACTGTACTGTATAGTAATCATGTCTTCTTCATACAGTACTGTACAGTATAGTAATCATGTCTTCTTCATACAGTACTGTGCTGTACAGTAATCATGTCTTCTTTATACAGTACTGTACAGTATAGTAATCATGTCTTCTTCATACAGTACTGTACTGTATAGTAATCATGTCTTCTTCATACAGTACTGTACTGTATAGTAATCATGTCTTCTTCATACAGTATTGTACAGTATAGTAATCATGTCTTCTTCATACAGTACTGTACAGTATAGTAATCATGTCTTCTTTATACAGTACTGTTCAGTATAGTAATCATGTCTTCTTCATACAATACTGTACTGTACAGTAATCATGTCTTCTTCATGCAGTACTGTACAGTATAGTAATCATGTCTTCTTCATACAGTACTGTACTGTATAGTAATCATGTCTTCTTCATACAGTATTGTACAGTATAGTAATCATGTCTTCTTCATACAGTACTGTACAGTATAGTAATCATGTCTTCTTCGTACAGTACTGTACTGTACAGTACAGTAATCGTGTCTTCTTCATGCAGTACTGTACTGTATAGTAATCATGTCTTCTTCATACAGTACTGTACAGTATAGTAATCATGTCTTCTTCATACAGTACTGTACTGTATAGTAATCATGTCTTCTTCATACAGTACTGTACAGTATAGTAATCATGTCTTATTCATACAGTACTGTACTGTACAGTAATCATGTCTTCTTCATACAGTACTGTACAGTTTTCATGTCTTCTTCATACAGTACTGTACTGTATAGTAATCATGTCTTCTTCATACAGTACTGTACTGTATAGTAATCATGTCTTCTTCATACAGTACTGTACAGTATAGTAATCATGTCTTCTTCATACAGTACTGTACAATATAGTAATCATGTCTTCTTCATACAGTACTGTACAGTATAGTGATCATGTCTTCTTCATACAGTACTGTACTGTATAGTAATCATGTCTTCTTCATACAGTACTGTACAGTATAGTAATCATGTCTTCTTCAGACATTACTGTAATTAATTATTAGATGTCAGTGAATGACAGTAGCAAATATTCTTGTATTAAATGGGAATATAGTATCCGATATTGTTGCCAAGACCTGAAGTTTGGTGTCTATATTTCTCTTGAAAAGCCTACAAAACCAACCAACTTGTGGTAACCTTTTCTTTGCCTTATGTTAGTCAGCTCACCGGCTAGTTGTTCTCTGTTGTTCAGTACAGTATTGTACAGTGTTGGCAAACACTGGGTAGTTCAGTACTTCATAGCTGTACCTGAACACTTCATTTGCACCCATTAAAACACGTGCATCATACTGCAAGTGTAATGATGGAAAGGGACTGTGATATTGATCTTCAGTACAGTATAGAAGGGTCCATATTGTAGCTGTAGTTTGAATGAAAAAAAATAAGATAATTATTTTCCCAGAACTTAACTCTTAAGATCCTGGCCTCTCGTTATTTTAGTCGTTCAGAGCTGCATAAATCTGGCTGCGAGTGAAGAAATTTACGGCGAAGGAAAGTGTGCCCTGTACGTATAACCTTTTATCCACAGCATTAGTTCTGTGATAGAGAGAGTAAATTGATTCCATAATGATTTTGAATAAGTTCTCCTCTAGTTTATTTCAATAATATAACCCCCAAAATTATTAGAACCCAACAATATTGGGAAAAAAAATTTTAATGAAAAAATATAAGATAGCTTGGTTGGTTAGGTGATATAGATAAAAATTTTGGTAGCTTAAGGACCATGGATATGATGTTGAGAAAAAAAATACAGTAATCACGTGTTTTTTGCTGGAATTATGTTCCTCAAACTCCCACGAAAAGCCAAAACTGCTAATACTCTTTTAGGAATCACTGTACCTGTGGCCACCAAACAGCTCTCCACTCACGGCCCAGTGGTCACACTGATCACTGATGTACTGAGCCGGCATTTACTAACATCATTATTTGAAACTAATCGTATTGTAGTATAATAATGGAAAAACGTAAACACAGTTATATACAAAAAAAAATATTTACAAGTAAATAAATTTTTTTTTATTTCGCTGAGGTCGGCAACACCCGCATTGCCAGCCTCTCCCTGCTGTCCTGGTGTCTGCCCGCCCTCACACCAGCCAGCCAGTCCTCTTCCACCCACATTCCTCCACTTGACGACTTGTATTCTGACAAAAACAAATGAACTGTCAGTCTTCACCACATCTCGAGCCATAGCTCATACCACCTCTGAGCTTGTCCAATAAAACTGTTTTTTTCCGTTAAGGTCATCACTATTCTTGATCTCTTGGTCACTTTAGAGTCTTTGCTAATAATAGCTTTGCCTTTGATGAGGCTGGCTTACGTCCCGGAGCCATGTGGAATGCACGTGGGAGGACACACATAAGAGGTAATCACAGTAGCATCCACAGTATGGTAGGCACGTTTGGATTGAGGCTTCTTGAAGCAGCGGGTGTCTGAGGAGGGAAAGGGTGCCGTCTGTTTGCCGCACCGCACAGGAATATCGAAAATGGCACAAAATTTAAATTTTTGTTTTTAAATGATGTACAGTATATATATATATATATATATATATATATATATATATATATATATATATATATATATATATATATATATATATATATATACATATATATATATATATATATACAGTGACCCCTCGTTTAACGAACACCTCGGTTAACGTAATTTCGATTAACGAACTGCCATCCATAAGGATCTTCAATTCGGTTAACGAAGTTCTTACGAACCGACCTCAACATGTTTTCGCTTGCACTGACCGGGCAACCAGCTTTAGTATCAGTCCGCCAATACATTAATCGGTTCTAGGGCTTAAATTCCTTACTATTTTAGTAAATATCAAGAAGTTTATACTATTCAATAATTTTAAAAGTTTAATATTCAATTTTTTAGTCATTTTAACAATTATTGAACATAATTGAAGGTAAAGTGACTAGTTTAATGCGTGCCATCCAGCCTCTTAACACAGCAAACAGGAGTTAGTCTCTCTCTGTTTTCACTGGAGGTAACATCTTGCTTGAGACTCTCTTCAACTAAACGCTTTTTTTCTGTTTCCAAGCAAATTATTGGTCATTTTGAAATATATTTTACATATTGACAATATATAATGCAGTGCAGTGTTGATTTAAAGAAAATAATCTTGAATTACACCAAGAGAGCTAAAATTTTATGGGTGAAATGGCGCCATGGGGTGACTTCTCTTCCACCCCAATGCCTTCTCTTCTTCCTTCTCCTCCACCCCCATTCTAAATCCCACCATCATCATCATCCATCATCATCCAGGAGCCTTCTACATACACACCTCAAAGTAAGTGAACTTTTCTACCATTTTTGTTGAATTTAGGAAATTTTCGGTGAGCTGGAACCAATTATATATATATATATATATATATATATATATATATATATATATATATATATATATATATATATAATTTTTGAGTAAAAAAAACCTGAATGGTCAAAACCGCGCTAAAACACCCGCGAAAAACACGGGATTACTGTATACTTAAGAAATATTTTTAATGGAGTCTCCAGTATAGTGCAGTATAAGCAGTAGCCTAAAAGGAGTTGTAATGATGATGATTATTTTTTTATGAACTTCAAACAAATTCAGACGAAGTTACCCAAACATTGGAAGGAAAACACCAGGGTCTAGGCTAAATCAGTACTGTAGTATAAGAGAAGTGATTTTGTCATTTAGGTCAGGCAAGGCTATGTTATCAGTAACCTATTTATTTGAAGTGGCCCAGAATAAGGCTATCCTAGACTAGCTTATGTGTCTTGTCACAGGCCAACATTAAGCCAGGGGTTAGCAACCCAAATTCTATTATGGGTAAAACACCAAATACTGTGAGATCTCTGTTAGCCGGAACAATTGGTGGAGAGCACTTCCGTGAATGAGTTTTCCGGGTAACGAGACGATTATCTAAAATCAAGAAAAAATCCCTTGTGCCCAGAATATTTATGGTAATGGAAAAATTTTCTCAGAACATTCCCCCATCTCCGGAATTTTCTCGGTTATCTGGGAAACTTTTCTCATAATTTTCAGGAAAATGTGCCCCTCTGAAAGTCATTACCTAAGCCACAAGTTTCCTGCAAAGTCATGCTTTGGGAATGATTTTTCGATAAAATTTCAATTCCGGCTATCAAAAAGTTCCGGGTTTGAGGGATTCCGGCTAATGGAGATATTACTACTGTACCTAATAAAATGAACACGGGTCAAAAGACTACGGCTGCTGAGAAGGCCGCTGCTCCTATCAGAAAGCAGCTTCAAATGCGAGTATTTGACAGACAAGAGGCAAGAGGATGTCTTTTTAAATGCTTTTAACACTTTTATTTAATTTCGTACTGAACAATTTTATTCAGTTTAAAATGTGTACAGATATTTTAGCACGCTGTGCATTTTTCAGTATTTTACCCCTAAGAGCCAGGCAAAGGCAGTAATTTTTTTTTTACAGGCATAACCCTTCTCTTCTATGCATATTTGCTACCCTTCCTCGTATGACCCCAGTTTTAGTGCATACCTGTACTTGTAATTTCTTTCCAGCAGATTGATGACGCAAAACTTGGACCTCATTTTTTTTTTTACCCTGCAATGGAGTTGATTTTAGCTTATCTATGGTCGACAATAATGCAGAGATAGACAATCCAGCTGTAGGTGTTGCCGAAGCAGGGACGGGCCAAGCAGTCTGAGCCAATATAGTCCATAATTAGTTTAGTTGATGAATTAAAAGCACATATCAATTCACTGATATTTTTTTTCCTCTAAGTTTAATAATTATTTTTTTATTGCAGTATACAGAGGTAATGCTAATAAAGCATATATTGATTTCACTTTTATTTTCAATATACTGTACATAATAAAATAAACTTCTTTATAGAAAATAAAGAAACAAAATTGGCTATTTTTTACCTTCATATGATAAACATTTGATATATGAAAATTCAGTATGTACTATATTCTTGAGCAAAATTTATTACAATACAGTATACTTTTAATGCTACTAAATACCAAAGGCACTTAAGTTTGGAAGAAAAAAACATCATTATATAAAACATATTTGAGAACTTAAAAAAAAAGAATTCAACTATTTCATTGTTAAACTACACAATTTGACATGGGTCACCACATCCTTTTGAAAGAATAATACAACTACTGGTAATTTTTGCCATTTTTAGGTTTAAAAAATGGAATACAGTATAATTTTCATACAGTATGTTTAAAATTACTCTAGGAACTCTCATGAATAGAATGTAGCTGCATTAGTCTGTATATTAAAGTAAACTTGTAACCAAATACGGTACAACTATAAGTAATAAAGAAAACAAAATAGCAAACTCTAGGCTTGTTAAGCTATGCAATTTAGCATGAGGCTGCACATCCTTCAGAAAGAACCAATGCAACAACTTGCTCTATGAAGTTCGTATGTGTGGTAAATAGCAATGATTACAGTAGGCTGTTGGTGAACTTGCAACATTATTTCAGTTTCAACCTAGTTGATTCATAACCTTAAAATATTCACTAATCAATAAAGCAAGTATAACTGAAAAATAACTACGTATTACAAAATAAAGAAACATTTAAAAAATAAAAATAAGTACATGACTCCGGTTTCAAAGCTATACATTTGATTACAGTTAGAACTTTTACCCAAAACCTGGGTAAACAATATCCGTAGGAGCACTGCAACACATGTTAATAGTTAACAAGTGTGTGTCTTTCACTTAACTTTGTGATTTTAACTCGCTTATGAAGAGATTAATATTCCTGTTAAATTCTCATGACTAGTATAGGGTGAAAGTTACACAATTATTTAACATGCCCTGTCTTCTTTCATAACAATCACTCAAAGGAAAAATTACAATAAGAGTGTGATGACTTTTCAACTACGCTGTTATCACATTTACCAAAAGTAAAGACTTCTAGAAGTAAACAACTACCCATACCCTAAACACAGCATCATGGGGTAGGATTTTTCGATTGCACAGCTTTTGTAATGGTTTGCAGTGCAGATACAATGCACTTGTTGTTAGCTACAAGTTTAACCATGTTTGATGAAATTTTGGTGGCACCTTCCTGAACAGAATTAACAAGCTCTACCAAACTGTCCCTCATTTGTGGCAACATGAAGCACCTCCGGAATAAGATTGGCATCTTTTAGGGCAGAAGGGGTTCTTGGCTTGCTGCTCCTATTATGACTTGTACTTGGTATTGGAGGTGAACCCGGTTTATCAGTGGGATCACCAGTTACAGTTAACCTCGTCTGGTTATCATCAGCTGTGGCAGAAGGGGTATGAGACCTATTTTGCTGTTCCGGGGAAGCAGCAAGAGTCTTCCTTGAGTTACATCATATGTTCTGGATGATGAAGATTCCTGAATGTTTTGATGTGATGAAGTTTCAGGTTCTAAAAGCACAATGGGTACTGTTGTATCATGTTCCTGTATATCCTCAGTCAGCAAGATGGTTAGAGAATCCTCTTTCTCTTGAACGGCCTAAACATAGATTCCTCTCTTGAATGAAGAGCCTTAAACCTAGCTCCTGAGGGTCCGGGGGTTTGTTCTCTTTCTTCTTCTAGAAAGAAATATATAATAGTTTGATTTAAGTCTATGTTTAGGGTATGCATAAAATATTATAATTAAAAATCTATTCAAGTTTTTAGAAAAAAATTGGTCTGAAAAATAGTGTTGACCATCCAAAAGTAAGTGTATAAAATAGTTTTAATTGTAAATATCAACTAAATTAAACTTGGTTACAATATTATAAATTCATTTAATTATAATATATAGTGCATTTAGTTCCAGGTGGTAAATTTCTTATATTTCCCCCAAAATTGTCCAATTACAATATGATTTATAACTTTGGGAAGCAATAAGAAATTTAATCAACTTACTAATTTTGTTTATTTTTTTTAAATACAGGTATACACAAACTCAGTATATTTCGAAAGTAAGATACAAGTGAAAATAAGGCACCAAAAATATTTTTTTAAATAAAAACAAGGACAGAAAAGAACAAAATATATCAGAGGGTTGGAAAAGTATGTTGAGTGAATTACCATTAATATGTTTTTTATTTTCCAAAATCCCTGGAATCCCATGTATAGAGACTGGATATTTTACTTTTTTTTACTTTACTTTTATCCTTTTCACCACTGATTGGCTGGCTAGCCGCTTGGGCGATCGGTCATGCCCCTTCAAGAGAAAAAACCAAATACAAACTTTCTTAATGTGAGCTGTTATATTTGGTAGGAATCATACAGTTAGAAAGGAATTTATTGAAATAGTTCAAAACATTATAACCTAACCTATCATTGTAGTTGTAGCCCTCCAAATTCTCCTCTATCTATGCCAAAGTAAATTAGATTTACTGTAACAAACATTATGGGGTAAAATAGTGAAAAATAATAATCGCTGCCACTCTTTTTCAACCTGTATTGGTTGTAAACCTATAAGATAGAACATCAAAGCCTATAAGCCTAACAAAGTAAGATTTGCATATTAATGTATACCAAATATGAAATTAAATCACTTGACTAAAAATTAACCCAATAATAATGATAAAAAAAAAGAGGAATTCTATGGTAAGCTACACATTATGACCTTCATTGCTGTCGGAAAGAATGTAATTATTAATATGTACTGCACTAGTTTATAACCGTAATAAAACCTACCTAACCTAACTTTCTTCGACCACCCACAAGAATATCTCCATTCCACGTCATTTGCGACACACTGAATATTTTCTTAAAATTGTCTCAACTATATGATAGGTTTAGTATTAAGAAAAGCCAAAAGTTGTGGGGCAATTATTAGCAGTAATACCGACTAGCCTTGGGTTCATGTATTGGCGGTACAGTTTTCACTAGTTACTCACACGGCAAACTTCGAAGACTGCTGTTTCTATTTATGAATGTTCTCATATAAGGAAAATATGTGCATTAATTCACGATGAAGAGCCACCATACACTACTTCCTTGAGTTTACAACCACCTCAAATCATACCAAGACTCAGAAAAAACAGAGTTAAGTTGGTTTCAGAGTGGAAATCAATACCTAGGCTAAAATATTAGGACTTACCTTGTTGCACTAGTATATTTCTTATCTTGTGCTGCTTTCTTCTTCACGCTTACACGTAAATCAGAAAACTTCCGCCCGACCTCAACAACATTGTGGGGTATTAGAGCCACAACATTCTCTTCCTTTATAACTTCTTCCCAGGCATGATTCTTCACTTTGATTGTACATCTCGAGTCCAACTTCACTAAAATTATTTTCTTTCTTTTGGCGACTTCACACACCATGGTGTATACTTCACACACCATGGTGTATACTTCACACACCATGATGTATACTTCCGTCTCACTGAAATTTGGTCGTTTTTTGCGTCCTTTCATCTTTTGTTTACAAACTAATATCATGTGCGTCGCTCTCAGCTGATTTCTCCTTCTCTTGTGATTGGTTGATGATTTTGTTAACTGAGCGCTGATTGGCCAACTAGATCCTGCACTGCCATGTACCTTTCGACAAGAGAACTGAATTTACAAAGTAAACACTGGAGTTACGGACTGCTTACGGGATTGTAATTAAATTTTGATTATGAGAAATTTATGGTACCTGTACTGTAAAGAGTCAGCAATATATGGTACTGTATCTTGCTAATATACATAACTTGTGAGGTGTTTTGAGTATCCGGCCCCTGTATTGTAGGCCTAACTATAACACCAGTTATTATGTGCTTCATAGATTACTGAATACAGGTACTGTACTGTACAGGTATTGAAAATTTTACCTTTCTTTAATCAGTTGAGCATGGTACCTGGTATTTATTTAATATACAGTAGTACAGTACCGATACTGTAATCATGATGAACAATACTGTGTTGTGGTCAGTCGTAACCCTTTAAATGGTGTGTGTATTTTGTTTTGTTTTTCTACACATACTCAATACCGGTGTAGCAGACCAGAATTAGCCGAAACGATAACTGCGCTTGATGACGTCGCATTCACAAACAGTAACGTGACCCAGCCTCACCCTGCGTCGGACCAGAAGTGGCCAGTTGTGCTGTGGCGATAGACAAGTGGATATTGACACAGCCAATAACCAGGACAATGGAGTTTAACACAAATGTAAAGTGGGCATAGAAACATTATAAGTTATTAAATAAAGATGTAAAGAGTGTCAGACAAGAGAAAGATTCAGATGTGATTATTTCAGGTGACTTCAAGGATGAAGAACAGTCACTGGAAAAGCTAAACAGATTGTGGGACTGATAAAAATCTCATTTGATTATCTGTGTCCCGAAACATTTAATTTTTTGTATAAGAGTTTTATGAGGCTACTCTTGGAATTTGCTGTTCATTTCTGGTGTCCATACCTGAGGAAAGATATTGATAAATTTGAGAAAGTACAGTACAGTACAGTACAGTACAGCACAGCACAGTATTGTATTGTGAACTACTGAAGGTCACCGGTACAGTATACGGTACTGTATAATTTAGGGAAAAACAATGTGTCATGCAGCATAAGTCTTGAATATGTCCTAACTCTTAGTACATGTATTTTGTTGTCAGCATACCAGGAATGAATTGGGTTTGAACCTCTTATGTTTGATTCTTATCTGACCATAATAAAGATCTTGTTGTGCATTGTAAGAGTCTAAAAGTCCTAATACTGTAGTTGGTTATACTCAACAGATTGCAAGTGCTGCAGTTCCTGTGTGATCAGTTCCTACAAACATCAGTGGTGCGGGAAGACCTTCTCAGTGAGGGTAAACTCCGTTACGATGACCACTGTCGAGTCTGTCACAAGACGGGAGATCTCCTCTGCTGTGACTCTTGCTCAGCCGTGTATCACCTGGACTGTGTTGACCCTCCCCTGCAGGATATACCTGGAGAGATGGAGGACTGGACCTGTAGCGTCTGTACTGCACACCAGGTACTGCACCTACCCTGCAGTACAGTACAATACATACTGTATTGCCTAACCTAATCCAACCTTTGTCATCAGTTCTTTTCTTAGTTTGATTACAGTACAGTATACAATATATTGTGTAGCCAAGTATGATGGTCAAACATAGAACCTAAGACTGAAATACTATCTAGTGTTTCTACAGGTACTAATGTACTACTGTGTTTCACTTTATTTTCTGTTGTTGGAATGATGGAGTTAATTATCCTACAGGTTGAAGGTGTTACAGACTGCATATCTCCTATGGAGACCTCAGGAATTCTGTGCAGACAAGATCCTTTGGGATTTGATAGACACGGACGGAAATATTGGTTTCTTGTCCGCCGGTTATTTGTGTAAGTATTCAGTGTGACGTGAAGTTCTGTTATGTTGAAATTGTTGCATGGGAAGAATGACTCAGTGGTACATGATACTGTACACATAGGAGCCCAAAAGTTGATGGTACTGTAATCTGTGGCAGCACAGTAGAAGCTTGTTGGTACAGTACTGTCTAGGTAATAGATGTGATGTTGTATAGCAGTTAAAAAGGATGACCAAAGTAAACTTGAGTGAGCTGAAATAAAAAAGGTGAAGTGGATATGTAATGTGACAATGAAAGACAGGAGGCGCTGTTCAGAGGTAAGAGGGTGGGTGGGTACTGTACAGTATTGGTGAAGTCCTGCCTAGAGGCAGGATGAGTTGGTTTGGGCTTGTGGAGATAATGGATGAGACCAACTGAATCAAGAGGCACATGAGCCTAAATATGGAGGGCAGGGGTAGGTCAAGAATTATATGGGGAGAGGTTGTAAGAAATGACATTAAGATTTATGAGAGACTGCAAATGACCATGCAGCCTGTTTCCTTTGAAAAATGAAGAGTTGGTCACTGGTAAGACCTTACACTAGTTATAACTAAGAGCTTAGTTACTGGTAAGGCTAAACTAAGTCACTGTTTAGACTTTAAATTAAGCTTTTTAATCTTATGAGACAAGTTAGAATGGTGTGGGAGCAGTAAATATGTACAGTGTTAGAAATGGTTAAATTTAGCTTAGAAGTGCTTTTAGAAAATTAATGCTTGAACATATCTTCCAATATTATACAGTACCGTACTAGAGAAAATCCAGATTTCATTTCCCCAGACATTTCTTGAACAAAATTTAAATTGGTGGAACAAATCAAGTTCTGGTTCCGGCAGGACAGGACAGAGCAGGGAGATCATTCCCATCTATATTAAAACTGCCATATTTACTTTAAAGCTTTACTCCTCCACTTGTACTGTACCTTACATGATTATCAGTCATGCTGTAAAGCCAGACAATTGGATATAAATATTAATGGCCTTGGGAAGATGGTTGACATACAGGTATACTGGACTGGATTTTGAGACCTGAAATCTTCTTTTGCTGCATCTAATTCTAGTCTGCTGAGGTATATATTAACTTAACATAAAACATAAAGCAAAGCAGCTGTTAGACAAATAGTTAATGCCTGTCTCTGTGCAGTTTGAGGTGATGTGTTCAAGTGAGCCAAAATTGGATATTAATTACAGTGGTCCCTCGGTTTACGAACACAATTCGTTCCACAGAGTTGTTCGTTAACCAAAAATTTCGTTAACTGAATCCATTGTTTCAATGGGATATTGGGTAAGTGGTTCCAGCTCACAGAAAATTACATAAAAAGTAAAAAAAAATGCAGTAAAGTACACTTACTGTGAGGTGTGTATGTAGAATGTTCTTGGTTGATGATGGGAATTAGAAGTAGGGGTGGAGGAGAAGGGAGAAGAGAAGGAAGTGGGGATGGAGGAGAAATCACCTTTCAGGGGACCCATGCTTGATGCTGTCATTTCACCAATAAAATTTTAAGTTCACTAGGTGTAATTCAAGATTATTTTATTTAAATCAACATTGCACTGCGCTATATATTATCAATATTTTAACTAAATTTCAGAGTTACCAATAATTTCAATGCAAAAATGCAAAAATACTCAAAGACATCAGCAAAATAGATGTTTACTCCACTGTCAACCAAGCCAAACTGACACCTGGTGGCTGAGTCAAGCGGCTGATGGACGCACAAAAAAACTAGTTCCCTAGCTGTGCTGCATATATTATCAATATGTTCACTAAATTTTAAAATGACTAATAATTTTAATATAAAAGATGCAAAAATATAAAAGAGCACAACTTTCTTGATATTTACTCCACTGGAAACGAATGTAAACATAGAACAGATTACTGAATTGGCAGACTAGCCCATCAGCTGATCAGCTGATGCTCACAACAAAACGTGTTGTTCGTAAGGATTTTGTTAATCGAGTTTTGTTTTTCGTTAACCGAATTGAAGATCCCTACGGGAGGTAATTCGTTAATGGAACCGTTCGTTAACCGAGGGACCACTGTATTGCCTTTTAAGATTTATGGAAAGTGAATGTGGAAATTGCACATTTGTGGGGGACTATACTGTACCACCATTTCCATTTCTTGGGCTAATTGACTCCAGGACCTTTATATAACGGTTTGGGGAATAATAAAAGGGGGTGGGAATGCAGTAAACTGTAATTCCTTTAAAGAACTTGGAGATGAGAGTGATGCTTCAGGGTAACATGTGCAGAAATGTAATGAACCAGTACTGTACTTCATGTAATTATGAAATATTCATTTCTGGTATGTCAGTGCATCTAAGTTATTGTGTGTTACAGAGAGACTGAAGCTGGGGAGGTCTGGTACTATTCTACTCGAGCTCAGCTGGATGAATTGAGAAGCCTTTTAGATGGAGCAGATTTGGAGGAGGAACTCTGTAACACACTCCAGGATATCATGTCTGAGTTGAGACGTCACATGTCCCTTACAGAGACCATTACAGAGGAGAATAAAGGCAACCGCAAGTCCTGTTTAGAGTTGGAAGATGGTATGTATCTCTTTATGGAACACACACACACACACACACACGTCTTGAATAAAGACGAAAGCTAAGGTACTCCGTTGTTTCCATTTTCCCGTGTGATTTTATCAAGATTTATCTTATCCACGTTTTCATTGTGGATTTTCATAATATATATATATATATATATATATATATATATATATGCAAGTAAATCACTGTATGTGCGCGTGATCTAGGTATATGCTAATAACCACAAGGAAAGAAGAAAACACGAAGTTCCCAAGCGCTTTCGTGTAATTCACATCTTCAGGGGTGAGTACAGACTAGCGCTTGGGAACTTCTTCTTTCCTTGTGGTTATCAGCATATATATATATGCAAGTAAATCACTGTAGGTGCGCGTGATCTAGGTATATGCTAATAACCACCAGGAAAGAAGAAAACACGAAGTTCCCAAGCGCTTTCGTGTAATTCACATCTTCAGATTAGTCTGTACTCACCCCTGAAGATGTGAATTACACGAAAGCGCTTGGGAACTTCGTGTTTTCTTCTTTCCTGGTGGTTATCAGCATATACCTAGATCACGCGCACCTACAGTGATTTACTTGCTGGTGAGGTCGTTGATTGTATGTTCAAAGTCCGCGTGTTAAATGGACTAAAAATGAAGTATATATATGTACCTCGCGTTTCATACCAGCTGGATTCGGTAAAATGCTACTGACACCACATACGAGGCACGGGCAGTTTCCCAATGAGGTTCACGGCGCCATCAGCTCGATGAACAGGCTTTGTGTGAAATATAACAGAGTCTAGAACTGCTTTTAGTGTCCTTGTGGCCTAGCCGGTAAGCGTTCCCTAGTCACACCCAGTAGGTCGAGGGTTCGATTCCTTGCTGGTGAGGTCGTTGATTGTATGTTCAAAGTCCGCGTGTTAAATGGACTAAAAATGAAGTATATATATGTACCTCGCGTTTCATACCAGCTGGATTCGGTAAAATGCTACTGACACCACATACGAGGCACGAGCAGTTTCCCAATGAGGTTCACGGCGCCATCAGCTCGATGAACAGGCTTTGTGTGAAATATAACAGAGTCTAGAACTGCTTTTAGTGTCCTTGTGGCCTAGCCGATAAGCGTTCCCTAGTCACACCCAGTAGGTCGAGGGTTCGATTCCTTGCTGGTGAGGTCGTTGATTATATATATATATATATATGCTGATAACCACAAGGAAAGAAGAAAACACGAAGTTCCCAAGCGCTAGTCTGTACTCACCCCTGAAGATGTGAATTACACGAAAGCGCTTGGGAACTTCGTGTTTTCTTCTTTCCTTGTGGTTATCAGCATATACAGGTAGTCGTCGACTTACGACCTATGCGACTTACGTCCGTTCGACTTTACGACCGGCGGTACGACAGTTTTGGCCCCAGCCTCCTGACGCTGCCGGGAGCTGGAGCCGCGCGCATCCCCGCGCTCAATTACAAACACGCTCGCTGGTACAGCACACTTCCCTCCGTGTCTGTTTGCCTTGTGCCTTTCTTTTGTCTCGGAAATTTTTCTTGAACCACCACCCCCCCCAAGATGTCTACCAAGAGGAAACTGTCTTCATCTACTCCTCAACCTGCCAAGAAGCAAAGAAAGGCCATTGATTTAAACACTAAAATGATGGTGATTAAACAGCACGAAGGGGGTAAGAAAGTGAATGAGATTGCACGTGATCTGACGCTATCACACTCTACTGTGTCGACGATTTTGAAGGATTCGTGAAGCTGTGAAAGGTTCTGCACCCATGCAAGCGACAGTTATAACGAAGCAACGGACTGGGCCTCTCCACGAAATGGAGAAATTACTTTACATTTGGATGGAAGATCAGATCCAGAAACGGACACCGTTAAGCCTTTTTACTGTGCAGACGAAGGCTAGAAGTCTATTTCAGACTTTGAAGGAGCGCGCCGGAGAAGACTACAGTCAAGAATTTGCAGCAAGTACTGGCTGGTTCAAGAGATTCAAGAAAAGATTTCAATTTCATAATGTTCGAGTGACTGGGGAAGCAGCGAGTGCAGACGAGGAAGGAGCACGCAAGTTTGTTGACAGTCTGGATGAATTAATTACGGATGAGGGATATCTAGCAGAGCAGATATTTAATGTGGATGAAACGGGATTGTATTGGAAACGGATGCCAGAACGCACTTACATCCAAAAAGAAGCCAAAAGCATGTCTGGATTTAAAGCATTTAAGGATAGGCTTACTCTGCTGCTTGGCGGGAACATCGCGGGGTTTAAGCTGAAACCTTTCCTAATCTTCCATTCAGAAAACCCGCGGGCGTTGAAAAATGTAAACAAGCACACGCTGCCCGTTTACTTTCGTTCTAACCGTAAAGCATGGATGACACAGGCACTGTTTGAAGACTGGTTTGTAAATTGTTTTATTCCTCAAGCTCGTGAATATTGTTTGACGAAAGAAATTCCTTTCAAGATTTTATTGCTACTGGACAATGCGCCTGGACATCCACCTCATCTATCAGATATTCATCCGGACGTGAAAGTGATTTTTATGCCGCCAAACACGACTTCAATTTTGCAGCCTATGGACCAAGGTTCAATTGCTACTTTCAAGGCTATCTATCTCCGAACCACCTTTGCCCAAGCCATAGCCGCTATAGATGCCGACCCAGAACTATCGTTGCGTGACTTTTGGAAACAGTACAACATTCTTATGGGTATCAAGAATCTGGCAAACGCCTGGGAGGCTGTGACGGAGAAGTGCATGAATGGCATCTGGAAAAAGTGTGTTAAGCGCTATGTTCATACTTTTGCAGGATTTGACAGTGAAAATGAGCTTGAAGTTATTTGGGAAAAAATAGTAAAACTGGCAAAAGATCTTTCTTTGGAATGTGAAGTGGAAGATGTTGAGGAGTTGCTAGACCAAGAATCAGAGGAACTTACAAATGAAGAGCTAATCGAATTGGAAGAAGAAAATGTAGCAGAAGAAGAAAGGAGAGAAGCAGCGGATAACGAAGAGGAGGAGGAGCCACAAAGGACGTTCACCACTAAGGGATTATCAGAAGGTTTATCTCTACTAAATAAACTTCTTACCCATTTTGAAGGAATGGACCCAAACATTGAACGATTTGCAAGGATTGAGCGGATGGCACGCAATTCGTTTCGTCCATATCAAGAAATTTACGAGGAGAAGAAGAAACGAACAATTCAGACAAAGCTCACCATGTTCATGAAAAAAACAACTCCTCCGGCTACCCCAAAGGCTGCCCCAGCTGACGACCCCGACGATCCACAGCCAAGCACCAGCGGCCAATAAGATGTTTTTTGTATGTTTGTATGTTTTGCAACTAAAATGTTTTATATGTTTTGCACCTGTATTTTTTTTTTTTGTATGTTGTGTAAATAATAAACCAATTGTACTGTAATATGCAGTGATTTACTTAAACCTGACGACCGTAACAATAATGAACAAAGAAAATGTTGATAAAATATGACTTAAAGATGATTACACATTATAATATACGTAAGGTAATTATAACATAGGCCGACTTACGACCAGATCAACTTACGACCGGTTGGCCGTAACCAATCTCGGTCGTAAGTCGACGACTACCTGTACCTAGATCACGCGCACCTACAGTGATTTACTTGCATATATATATATATATTTATATATATATATACAGTATATATATATATATATATAATGTACAGTATTACCCCGCCTAACGCGGTTTCACTTAATACGTTTTACCATATACGCGGTGCCTCGCCAGAGCTGAACTTTCACTTAACACGGATTTTTTCCACATATACGCGGTGAGTGTCCGGCTCCAGACGCTATTTTTAGATTTGCCCCACCCTCCACCCTGCCTGACTGCCTGTTTTAGCTCATAAAATTCATACAAATTACCTGGCCAGAATATAATTTACATTGCTGGAATTCTTATAATTTGGTGATCATTTTGAATATAAACATCATATATTTTGCATTAGACATACAAATTTTAGATAAAATGTTTTCTCTTGAGTAAATATGTTATCTTTTGTGCAAAATATATGACATTTATATTCAAAATATTCCTGGTCTTACAAGGTATCCAGCAATGTCAATTGTATTATCCTAACTTTAGTTTGAGGTATTATTTATTAAAATTTAGTGGTTTTCCCCCAAAAATTTCTCAGAGAGGGAAGAGCCAGTAGTGTAGTGTGAGAAGAGGGGGAGGGAGTTGAGTCCATTATTTGAATGGACATTAACTTGGCGACTGTATTTCTCTATTTCTCTTAAGTATTAATTGTGTGCATGTACCATCATAAAATTAAGATGTTATTTTTACTACAACATAGTTATGTGTCTTCAAAAAGTGGAGTTTGGGGGTCAGGCCGGTTTCTATTGGAATTAATCCCATATGTTCTGTTGTTCACTTAACGCGAATTTCACTTAACACGGGACCCTCTGGGTTCTATTGACCGCGTTAAGTGGGGTACAACTGTATATATATATATATATATATATATATATATATATATACTACAGGTAGTCGTCGACTTACGACCTATGCGACTTACGTCTGTTCAACTTTACGACCGGCGGTACGACAGTTTTGGCCCCAGCCTCCTGGCGCTGCCGGGAGCTGGAGCCGCGCGCATCCCCGCGCTCAGTTACAAACACGCTCGCTGGTACAGCACACTTCCCTCCGTGTCTGTTTGCCTTGTGCCTTTCTTTTGTCTTGGAAATTTTTCTTGAACCACCACCCCCCCAAGATGTCTACCAAGAGGAAACTGTCTTCATCTACTCCTCAACCTGCCACTAAGGGATTATCAGAAGGTTTATCTCTACTGAATAAACTTCTTGCCCATTTTGAAGGAATGGACCCAAACATCGAACGATTTGCAAGGATTGAGCGGATGGCACGCAATTCGTTTCGTCCGTATCAAGAAATTTACAAGGAGAAGAAGAAACGAACAATTCAGACAAAGCTCACCATGTTCATGAAAAAAACAACTCCTCCGGCTACCCCAAAGGCTGCCCCAGCTGACGACATCGACGATCCACAGCCAAGTACCAGCGGCCAATAAGATGTTTTTTGTATGTTTGTATGTGTTTGTATGTTTTGCAACTAAAATGTTTTATATGTTTTGCACCTGTATTTTTTTTTTTTGTATGTTGTGTAAATAATAAACCAATTGTACTGTAGTATGCAGTGATTTACTTAAACCTGACGACCGTAACAATAATGAACAAAGAAAATGTTGATAAAATATGACTTAAAGATGATCATATTATCATTACACAGTATAATATACGTAAGGTAATTATAACATAGGCCGACTTACGACCAGATCAACTTACGACCGGGCGGCCGTAACCAATCTAGGTCGTAAGTCGACGACTACCTGTATATATATATATATATATATATATATATATAATATATATATATAATTATTATTATTAGTAGTAGTAGTAGTAGTAGTAGTAGTAGTAGTAGTATTATTATTATTATTATTATTATTACTACAGGTTGTACCTCTCTAGTCCGGCACTCTGTGGTCCGGAATCTCCCGTGTTCCGGAACGATTTTAGTTTGTCCAATAGGTAGATAGGCAGGTTTTTTTTATTTTTTTATTTTTTTATTTTTTTTATTTTTTTTTTTACTTTTCTGAATTATTATTATTATTACAGGAGTATTAAATTTTTGCTCCTCAGGCCCCAATGTGGGTCAGTGACCTATGCCCGGGTGGGCTAATCCCCGCAAAAAACAACAACAAAGCCGCGGGAAATTAAGGTTTGTTTACATCCGGCAGTTCGGCTGCTCTCTCTCTCTCTGCTTGTCTATACAGTAAGTCCCCAAGTTACGTACATAATGGGGACCAAAAGGTTGTACTTAACTCGAAATGTACTTAACTCGAAAATCCCCCAACCCTATAAGGTTATCTGGAAAATCCTGTGCTGTTTTCCAATCAGCACTCGCCGCCTCACCAGTCACTCGAACATTATGCAGCTTATTTCGCACCTTGAATCGGTTAAACCACCCATTGCTAGCATTGAATGTCACAGTATCATCAGGGTGATCTTTCTTTAGATCGTTGAAAAGACTTAGGGCTTTCTCCTGAATCATACTGAGACACCACAACAGGGGTCAAAACCTTACCAGGTACCGGCGCGCCACAGGACGTGAGTTCCGACCGGCAAAAGTAGCCGATGCGTTGTTCCGACCGGCAAAAGTCGCCGATGCGTTAATTTCATGTTTATGCATTTCTGTAGAGATGTTGTATTAAACATACTACAAATTGTACTATTGACTCAAACTTTTAATATCCTTGTGTTTTAACTGAATGTTTTCTCGAAGTCTACTTTTAAATTTACTCCATGGATAAAACGAAAAGATGAACGAAATAACCATCGCTGTGCGCGAGACCTGGAGTAAACAAACGTCCTGTACAGCGCCGTCCTCTCTGGGACCGGCGCGCCAGAGGACGGTAAGCTTTTGAACACTACTCCTCCCACTGGCTTCACCACTCTTACGCTTTACACCAGTCATTGCACACAGAGTAAAGTGTACAAAATAGGGCAGAAATTCACAGGAGAAGTACTGTATGCACAATGACCACACTTGTTGTTTTGGTGCGTCTAGCGTGTCGTCTGCATGGTCAGTGATAGTGGCGGCGCGGTGCGGCTGGCTCGCCCGCCAAATTTAAAAATTGCTCGCCCTTTTAAGACAATATTTTTGCAATTAAAGACTTCAGAAACGATGTACGTATCGGCCGTTTGTACGTAATTCGGATGTACGTAATTCGGGGACGAACTGTACAGAGTACAACATTTAACCCTTCAATATATATGAGCAGTAAATAAGTGTTGCTTTCATATTCTTATGTAGAGTAATGACGATATGTTTTCACATGTGCGCACTTACATACGCGCAGTCTCACTTTTTTTTTTTACCATTAATGGTTAGCTACTTATATTGTTCCATTTATTAACATTAAATAACATTACTTAAAACAACCATATTAATTTTACTACAGCTACAACCAAGGTCTTATTTTCTTCAGTTTTATATGTAGAACCATTCAGTCACTGGTTTTGTAATCAACGAAAACAATGCGGTGTCATTTCCTCGTGTGTTTTAATATTCTACGTATTATTAATGAATTGTATTGCTCATTTTGCACACATAAACATTAATGCAATAAAAAGTCATTCAGTAATAAACAATAATGAATCTTTTGTACATAAGAGAAATGACGCTGTTTACACGATTATGCACGTCGTCTGCACGTTGGCGGGTTGTTCAAACCCGTCGAAATTCAAGTTTCCGCCGTCAAAATTTTTATTTATTTTTTTTGTGTGTTTCAATAAAATACGTTAAGAATTAAAAACTCGCGAAATTTGAGAAGCTACTATACGACATTTAACCCTTCAATATGTCTTCAATGAGACCATGATGCACAGAAAGTGGTGCTAGTGCTTCCAATCATAAGCACAAGTCACTATCTATCCAGGAAAAGGGTGAATTTCCCTGGTCCGGCACCGGTCAGGTCCCGAGGTTGCCGGACTAGAGAGGTACAACCTGCATTAATTTTTTGCCATTTTTTTTATGTTATTACATACTGTAGTGTATTCTGTGCTTCAAGAACTTATAAAACTGAAGAAGTGGAAAGATAACAGGGACATTTAATAACCACTGTACTACGGTAAGTATTAATCTTCATCAAGGGTTTGGTGCCTCATAATACAAACATGAGTGAACCACACATGTATTTAATTATAGTGTATGTAATAATTATTGTACGTATATACCATAATTATTGTATATACAGTAATTAGAGTATGCTTTCCTAAAATTATAGAAACTTTATTTTTCACTTGTATATAACAAGTCAATTATTGTTCCTGTGTAAATATGGAAGTAAACTTGTCTACTTGTAAATATGTGTTGGATGAAAAACAGTAAGTAATCTCTTTTCCCAGATGGAGTGAGCAAGAGGATTGAAGAGCGAAAAAAGCAAAGACTAAAAAAAGAGCAAGAAGGATTAGACCAACTTATTGAAGAAGTGAGTAACTGTTCCTCCCCAACAAGAAATTACCTGAGTTATACTTAATAGTACTTCATTGTCCTCACACACATGACTCTTCTATGTAACAACCTTGTAAGAATCATCACACACCTCTTTATACAAGTGTTTCATCTCTGGGAGAGTGTACAGTATGTTGTGGGAGATTAAATCTAGACCTAGTACAGTACAGAGTTTAAGAGAGATTTTATTTGGTAATGATTATTGTGAAGGTGTTAGTCATAGCATATATGTGTGTGTGTGTGTGTGTGTGCGTGTGTGTTTAAGAGATATTTTATTTGATAATGATTATTGTGTGAGTGTGAAGGTGTTAGTCATAGCTTGTAATGTGTGTGTGTGTGTGTATGTACACACACCTCTTTTTGTTTCTTGTGATTTATATTTGTGAGGGAAATACTTGTTGTGGATCAAATGTGTCTGGAGACTGAATTATCATTATGTTGTGCTGGCCAATGATAACATTCTCGTTATCTTAAGGGTGAGGAAGTAATAGCTTACTAACTACTGTACAGTAAAACCTCTGCCTTCATGGGGTATAAGTTCCTGGAAAACCCCAAGAATACAGATACTTGTACCTGCGACTTGGCTGAGTGGGTAAAAGGGTGTAAGCTTCTGGGTCACACTTAAAATATTTTCAGCAGATAACAGTCAGAATAATTATACTGTACAATATTGTTGAAAGATTAAAGGTGTGTCAAGTGAAAAGAACTGATAACGATATTTGTTTTTCCTCATGTACAAGACATTAGACTCATTCACACCAAGTATTTAGTCAATTTCAACACTAATGACCTTCTCTCACACCTGCCATGTACTGTACAGAAATTAAACATGATTTGTTGAGGGTATTCTTAACATAAAGCTTAACAACTACCAGTTAAGATTGGCTGGGTGGGAGGTGATGCTGCTGTACCTGAAACTCAAGATTACAGAGAGTTTACTGGACTTACAACCTCAAAATAAATTTAACATTTCAGAAGACTTTATCCCAAAACTAAAATATTAAATAATTCAGAACAATGTATGTGTTGTAGTTTGAGTGAAGTAATCAACCATTGTAATATTATTTAACTCTCCAACAGATAAAAGAGGAGGAAGTCAAAACTGAATTCAAAGAAGAAGTTATGTTAGATACAGATGTAAAGACTGAAGGTGGACACATCTCAAGCTTAGACCCTGTGACTGGAGAACTGCTGGAGAACACCACTACCTCAGCCTCATCTAGCACTGTGAAATCTTCCTCAAACATAAGTACTGATATAAAGGAAGAGGTTGATGTGAAGGAAGAGGGAGAAGTGAAAGAAGAAAATACTGAAACTGAGGACAAGAATAAAGAATGTGGTATAAAGACCAGAACCAAGACTGGGACGTTGATACCAAAGCAGTTTGCCGTGGACGACCTGAGACGGCGACTCCCCGTGGAGAGTGACGATAAGGGAGACGTTAAGAAGACGGCCGAAGATGTTGCTGCCCACAAGCTGACTCAGAGCAAGTTGGCTCAGCTGCAAAGTAATGGTTAGTTTGGCTTTAACAGTCAGAATTATATATCTTTTGCTTGCTTTATCTTATTTAATTCTTGACCACATGCACAGTGACAAGTAGACTCATTTTGTAGGTAGCCTTGTGTAGTACACCATCATTAGGAAAGACAAAGATACATTAATTACTTTTGTGAAAAGTGGTGAGTCAGTACCTAACATATTAATGAGCTTTATGTTTGAGAGGAGAGAAAGTTGTGTGGTCAAGCAAGATGTAGGAGTGACAGGAATGAGGAGGACTGGCTGCAGCACTTTGACCATGGAAGGTTAGGTTAGATTATAGTGTTACACAGTGGAATGGGCATGATTATTGTAAAGAGTAACAAGTGAGTTGGAAGTTTAGTACAGTACAGACAAGTCGAAAATAGGTAACCTTGGTTTTTTTTATGGATGGTTTCTTAGAGATATTATAAATGTTGTGGATACCTGAGATGTTGTTACCTGTAGGAGGATCAAAGATATTATTGGAGGTCGTGTTCAGTTTTATTTATAACTTTTTATCATATACCATCATAGAATTAATAACTGTCCTTTTATTCTCACCAGCACATCTGTATCGACTTGGATGCGATGGGAAGTTTAAGAATTATGTTAATCAGTACTCGTCCAACCCGCTCGCTCTAAATAAACTTCAACACAATGAGGAGAGAGACAAGAAGCGCCATCTCTCTCACAAGTTTAGTCTCACCCCTGGCGCTGAGTTTAAATGGAATGGAGTTGTGTATGGTAAGTTTTGTGAGCCCTGTTTGTTGTCCCCCTCTTATAAGGGCTCCAGGGGTGTACAGTTGTCCGTCCCTTTACCTGTACTGTATATACCACATCAAATTCTTCAGCCACTTAAACCCTCTCAACCACTTAGACCCTCTTGCCCTCTCTGACACTTAGACCCTCTTGCCCTTTCTGACACTTAGACCCTCTTGCCCCTTCTGGCACTTAGCTTCTCATTCAGAAATGTTGATAATGTGTTGGACGTGGGTCATTATCTTCCTGTTTGTTCTGTTGCTTGGCCTCACTCTTCTCCCCCCTTGACATTCAAAACCTGTGTTTATAGATTATTGTATTTTGTTTTATACTGAGAATGTAAATATACTGTACTGTATAGTATGCATTTAAAAATGAATTTAGGGAATGTATATTACATCAGAAATACTGATATTATATCTTACCTAAACATGAGTTATTGATGGGCTGTTTACATAACCTACAAAAATGCTTATAGTTTTTGTCACAGGTCAGCCATGGACCCAAGCTTGCACTATGCTTCAATAAAAAGTGCAAAGTTTCCTGAACCCGAGCAGAGGGCGTTAATCCCTCTGCTCGGGTTCTTCCCCATTGTGTCCATTGTGCCTCTCGGGGGTTCACAGAAGAGAAGCATCTCTCACTAACCTAAAGCTGTCTCCTTCATCTCTTCACAAAACCCTGACGTACTCCATCAATACTTGTGGTCCTGACTTCATTATGTTGCATACATTATGACCAATTAGCAGATTTTTTTTTTTAACGGGAGTTAGCCCACCCGGGCACAGGTCAAACGACCCACAACGGAGCCGGGGGGAATAAGAACAGAAAGAAATTGAAAATAGAGAAGAAAACGGTTATGCTGTGTTAATCTACACCACGAAGATGCCGGAAAACCAGCTTTTTAAAGTGAGACAGATTGTATGAGTATGGAAACACAGAAGAAGGCAGAGCATTCCACAGTTTGGTTGTGTGAGGAAAGAAGGAGGTACTATAATGGGTTATTCTTGTGTGACCGACATCCACAGAGAAACGGTGGGCACCGCGGGCAAGGCAAGTGTTACGAGCCCACGGCCTTGCCGGCGGTACACAGAATGCCAAATCCACCGAACATTGCCCGTTAAAGTACCTGTAAAAGAGAGAGAGTGAAGCAACATTGTGGGGGAAGAGAAAGGGAAGAGAGATTATCAACTAAAGGAGGAGAGTTAATAAGACGAAATGCCTTTGATTCCACCCTATCTAATAGTTGGACAGAAGAAGAGCCACCCCAGATATGAGAGCAGTACTCCAAGTTAGGACAAATGAATCCCTTATATACTTGGAGCAACTGCTCAGGAGTGAAATTGCCACGGCATCTGTACAGCATTCCCAACTTTCAGGAGGCAGCTTTAGCTATGTTGTGGATGTGTGGCTTCCATGACATATTAGAGGAAATGGTGAGGCCTAGCATATTTATTTCAGAATTTGGCAGAATGATAGCGTCCTGAAATGTAATTGGTGGGAGATCATCTAATATAGAAAATGTAATTTGTAAATATTGAGTTTTATTACTATTGAATTTAACCAAGTTTGTACCTCCCCATTCAGAGATGTTGCACAGATCCTCATTGATAGAAATAATGATATCAGCTCTAGAAACAGATCTAGTTTGAGATTTAGGAAGAAGGGAAAAATGTGAAGACAAGTGAAGAGTAGAATCACCAGCGTAAGAATGGATAGAATTAGTTGTAGTGTGAAGTAAATCATTAATAAAAAGAAGGAAGAGAGTTGGTGAAAGAACAGAACCCTGTGGGACACCACTACTGGTAGAGAAAGAGCGAGAGATCAATCCTTCGACAACAACTGCCATGGATCGGTTCTCAAGGAAGCTAGAGATGAGAAAACAAATTGGGGGAGAGAAACCAAAGGAGGGAAGTTTAGAAAGCAAAGACTTGTTCCATACCCTGTCAAATGCTTTGGAGATGTCGAGGGTCACGACAAAAGTTTCCCCATAATCCCTAAGAGAGGATGACCAAAGATGGGTGCAATAGGAGAGCAGATCACCAGTAGATCTCGTCTGGCGAAAGCCATACTGGTGATCCGACAAAAGGGAAAGGCGTTCAAGGTGACGGAGAAAATGGGAGTTCAAGATAGTTTAAAAAATCTTAGAGAGGAATGAAGTTAGGGCAATGAGGCGATAGTTAGAGGGATTAGAATGGTCACTCTTCTTCGGGATGGGCTGAACCAAGGCGGAAACGTTTGGGTTTTGAGGCAGAGGCAAGCAAGCACAGGGCCAGGGCTTCAGCACACTCCCTCAGAACAAGAGGGGGTATTCCGTCCGGTCCATGCGCCTTACTCACATCCAACCTGGATAACACACCAGCAACCCTGTGAGTGGAGATTATAGGAAAGTGCATAGGTTCAGTAGGAGGTGCAGGGGTAGGAGGAATAGAGTGGGAATTGTCTAAGGTGGAATTAGAAGAAAATAAGGTGCCAAAGAGGTTGGCTTTGTCAGGGGGAGAGTTGGCTATAGAGTTATCGGGTCAGAAGAGAGGAGGAAAAGGAGGAGTGCAGAAGTTGTTACAGATGTTTTTTTTTTTTGTTCAGGACCAGAAGGATTTACTGGAGGAAGAATTTGTCAGGGCAGCGGTCTTTCTTTTTATAAAATTCCGCTTGGCCCTACGAAGAATAGCCTTACAATGATTCCTAGAAGTAATGAAAGAGGTGTGGGTAAGAGGAGAAGGAGATAGTTTCATAGCTTGATATGCCCTATCTCTCACCCTGCAAGCAAGAGAACAGGAGCGATCAAACCATGATTGTAATGTGAAAGTTTTGGTAGAAGATGGGATAAATGCACTCATACCACCCTGTATAACCCCAGCACATACTGAGGCGTCCCAAGTGGAAAAGCAACATTCACCCTAAGGAAAGTCGGTGAAGAATTCTCGCAAGGATTGCCAGCTTGCCCTCAGATAGTGCCATAGTTGACGTTTAGAGAGGGGTGGGAGAGGTGGTCGTGCCCAGTTTGATTTAATATAAATAAGGTTGGGATGAGAAGACCCTAAGGGGGCAGAAATTGAGTATGAATAGTGTGAGGGGTTAGAGGTAAAACAAAAATCAAGAAAGTTAGCAAGTTGATCTTGTCGATCAGGAACGCGTGTAGGGTGTGTGATTATTTGTTCCAAATCATTAAGTAGGGAAAAAGAGAGTGCCTCAGCTCCAACTGGGTCGTCCCTTGCAGAGCCAAGCCACTCTCTGTGATGTACATTGAAATCCCCTAGGTAGAGGATCTCGGTGTTGGGGAGTGTGGATAGCAACGACTCATAGCAAGAAGTGAGATAGTCAAAGAGTTCGAAATAGATGGTAAAGTTGGGAGAACAGTATAGGAAACAAAGAAAAGTAGTCACAGTAGGTAGAGATATGTTGAGCCAGATGACATCATAAAGGGGACATTCAAGATCCGTGAGTCGAGTTATAGGTGTACGTGTGTTGCAGTAGGCGCATACACCTCCCTTAGAATGGAAGGAGGTATAAAAGTTGTAGTTGGAGACTTGAAAAGGTTTGGGTGAAGCTGCTTTGGTCAGTTTATGTTCAGAAAGTAGTAAGAGGTCGGGGGAAGAGGTTAATAGATGGTGCTCCACAGTAGGAAAATTGGATCTCAGGCCTCGAATGTTGGAAAAATGAAGTGTGAAAAAAGTCGATCCTCCAGCAGCCGCAGTGTGTTGTGCCATCATTCAAGATAGAAAGTATTTTATGTGACAGAGTTATGGGATGGAAGGAAACATCAGACATAACTATAGATTATTACTAAAATGACTTGTCTGGTAGCCTTTCTGCATTTATACAAAGAAAATGCTATTGGTGAAATATTGAGTAGTGTTAAGCCTAAGTACAGCGCTCTTCTCTGTATATATAACTGTTATAAGCCAAGAGACATAAAAGGATCATAAACTAATAAATTCAGTGTAAAACTTCCCAGGATTGTTAAGAAGAAACAAAGGTTATGCAAAATACTCTGTACATTTAGGTGATTTCATCATGAAATCTTTATTATTTGTATTCCTTAATAGTGTACTGTTGTGTCACTTTTGTGAAATGCCTTAAGCATTAGTAGATACATTTTTTGTAAATTAACTTTTTCCACAGGCAATAAGGAATCGCTCATATCAACATTACGTCACACAATCTTGGCCTTGGAGCAGAATGTGTCGGTTCACCTGTTCCATCCACACTGGGCCAATGTACGCAAAGCTTGGAATGTTGCCGTCATGTCGTCGACCGAACCTCGTCACTTTTCACGTGTTTTAATGTGGCTCGTGGCATGTATTAAACCAGTGGTACTGAATCCAGTTTGGCACGATTCCTTGGGACATGTCAGGTATGTTTAAATCTCATTTATTTACTCTATTACTTTGCATATATTACAGCACTCCCTCGCTTTACCTAATAACTGCAGCATTTAGGAACCCGAGGGTACCCCATGTACTGCACCGCAAAAACATGATCTATGTGAAACATAAATTTTTTTTAATGAAATTGAAGGTATAAAATTTAAAAGCCATAAAAATAAAACTTGTACTCATCATGGGTGGTGAGTCTGTGAAGTGAAGCGGAGTGTAACAGGCAACTGCTGTGCCCTGGTTGTTGTGATGTGCAGTATTGTTCAGTGGTGTGGGTGAGGGATGAATGGTGGAAAAGGGAAAATTGCCATGTGCCTTCTGTAAGAAAGGTGAGGTATTGTCAGCATCTCAATAAGTGCAATGAGTGAGGAAGGTGGGTACATAAGAGGTGTAGTGTAGATGGTAAACTGCAGTGTTGTGTATATGGAGGTCACCATGTGCCCACAGCAAGGGTGGAGTAACTTAACATGGGGATATTTGTGTTGATGAGTTCTGTTACTTGGGTCGCTGATCAGTGCTTAGAGTCAGTAGTGACTGGAGAAAGTTTAGGGAGTTTCTGTCTTTATTGATGGCAAGAGGAACTTCCCTCCCTGTGAAAGGAAAGATATATGCAACTGGCATAGGAAGTGTGATGTTGTATGGCAGTGAAACATTGGCATTTAAAGAAGGTGACATAAACAGATTTTAGTGAGTTGAAATGAGAATGGTGAGATGGATATGTAATGTGACACTGAAAGACAGGAAACCCTGTTCAGAGCTGAGAGGGTGGCTGGGTCTTGAGAGTAGTAGTGAAGTCCTGCATGAGATGGTTTGGGTAGATTATGTGGAGAAAATGCAAGAGATTTCTTGGGTCAAGAGGTGCATAAGGGGAGAGGTTGTAAGAAATTACATTAAAGTTAGGAATCTGACGAGAGACTGGAAGAAACTGTTCAGCTCGGAGAGCTGCCATCAGGTAATTGCGGTCGACTCAAACAAGCGTAGAAAATGGTCATAAATCATTGATGATGATGTCCAAAATTATGGCCTTATGTTTGGGGCTTAGCTTGTGTATTCCTCAGCTTCACTTGTAACCTTGATTAATTAACATATAGGCAAATTTTCTGTAAAAAATGTCACTTATCATAATGAGTCACTTCTCTAACCTGTCTGAGAAGATTTTTGATGATTTTATAAAGTAATTTTTTTTTTATCTACTGGCTTTTTTTTTCTTCTCCACTTTTTAAAATTTCCTTGTATTTTCAATAGTACAATATTTACTTGTTGTACTGTAACTTTGTGTTGTGTTCCAGGTTTAACAGAGTGACAGCCATGGAAAGAGAAGAGAAAAAAAAACAGGAAAAAAAGGAAAAGAAGGAGGCAGATCAGGAGGAACTACGACCTATGACCTTCATCAAATATACTCTCGGCCTCAAGCATCAAGTATGACCTGCTGTCCACTTTGCCTTCACTTATAAATACAGTTCTGGGAGAATTAAGTTAGAACAATAAATACTGAGCAAATTTTTGTTGTATTTGGTCATAATATATCTTTCAGCCACTTCATTTTCTTACCCAACAAAAACAGTCTTGTGGCTTCTGTGTATTATTACACTCGACTCCCTCAAGTCCAGAACACCGAGGGTCCAGATGGGTGTCATTGGGCTGGATGTTTGCTAATTTCTTGGAGATGAACCTCGGAAGTGAGGCATTTTACTGTATTACTTATCTCCAAGTTCATCCACAAGAAGTTCACGTAATTACACTTACTTTATTATCATTATAACTTTGACATTTATTAAGCTGCAGTATTTTACTTTTCTTCAGGTTTGGAAATTGAAAGGTGAGGAGTATCGTGTTCATGGCATGTGGGGGTGGCAGTGGTTGTCTGCTCATCGCCGAGCCCCTCACAAACCCATGTCCAGCGTAGGTCTTCGTGCAGGAGGAGAAAAGTATATGGTGCCTCTGGTAGGGGCTTCTGGTCTCAAAAGTCTCTCTGTCAACCCAGCTGTCTACAAGCAGTTGGCCTCCAAGACCCCTTCCTTGAGACCGTCATTATTATCCCCTAAACAACGTGCACTGGAAATGGAGAGAGGAGAAGGTGCAACTGAAGAAAAAAAGAATGAAATAATTATAGCAAGTTCAAGTAAGAATCAAGTGTTATAATTTTTTATATACAGTACTGGTCATAATGCTGTAAAGTATTGTCTTTCCTAATTTATTCAGTACAGTATTATTGATAGTTATTTCCTGGAAATAACTTATATTGAATCCCTATATTTTACCTGCATGGTGAATGAGGACAGTTTAAAACTTTTAAATGGTTCTCATGACGTTTGTGACCCAGTATGGCCATAGTAACAACTTATACCATAACACTTTAGTAGTTGTTTGGCATTTCAATTGGATCTGATAATGAGTCGTCACCTTTCCACCTAAGAATGACTTGGAGGCATCAGTGGAGCTTCATGTGCCAGTCCTCACACCTTGATTCATCCCCTCCCTTCCCCTGTTCTTTCCTTGATTTATTTATTGCTTCATCTCTCTCTTCCATGATGTACTGTACTGTAGGTGATCTCCCTCCTCTGAATGTGTACAGTACAGTACTAGAAATTAATTAAAAACGTACTGTACAATGTTCCCTGGTCCAACATGGTCTGGGAAAAACCTCACATCAAGACAGATCTTGTATTGTGTTGAGCAGAGTTAAAACCTTACAGAAGTGATGGAGAAAGAGAAGGGCTCATCACCATATCAGATACTTTTAACCATTTTTTATTCATATAAACCTGAAACAAATATGGACTTAATAAACATTATAATAAAGAGCAATATGATATAAAACTGAGTAAAAATGATCTATCTAATATCTGGTTAACATACCTATGATGATGATCCTATTTTTACACTATTTTCCCCAAATTTAGGCCAGTTACTGTGCTTAGTTTACCCTGCTTATTTTACCTTACTTAGTCAGGTTATTGTGAGGTGAGAGTGGTTGGTGGTGGGCAGCTTGGTGAGGGGGGATGGTGGTGGGCAGCTTGGTGAGAGGGGATGGTGGTGGGCAGCTTGGTGAGAGTGGATGGTGGTGGGCAGCTTGGTGAGAGGGGATGGTGGTGGGCAGCTTGGTGAGAGGGGATGGTGGTGGGCAGCTTGGTGAGAGTTGATGGTGGTGGGCAGCTTGGTGAGAGTTGATGGTGGTGGGCAGCTTGGTGAGAGGGGATGGTGGTGGGCAGCTTGGTGAGAGGGGATGGTGGTGGGCAGCTTGGTGAGAGGTGGTAGTGTTCGTGGGTTTGCTTTGCTCTTGGATGGAACAGATCACAAATAATTTTGTGCATTTAGGCTGACTAGTGTTGGACAAAGGATTACCGGTACTGCACCAAGAATGTTGATGGGTTAGGAATTGCCACTTTACCCGAGTGTTTCATAGTTATCTAGTTGAGAAGTTCTCCAATTAGTTGCTCCATAAGCACACTTCCCTCAACATTTAAACTGGAAATACTAATTGAGATTATGATAACTTGATTGCCAACCTTTTGCCCAAAACCGAGGTGGTGTGAATTATAATTTGTTTGTTCGTGTGTGTTTTTTTTTTGGTCTTCCTGATATGTATGGGACTGAATTTATATCTTGCAGGTATTTTAATAATTATGTTAATTTACAGGTGGTCAGCAGAAGGTGGAGGTTGGAACAGTGAATCTGGAAGACTTCTTTGAAGATGGATTAATAAATGTGTGTCGAGCTCTTACGTCTCGCTCCCGCTTTGTCTACCCAAAGGTTGCAAAGACATCAGTTTTGGACGGTTTATTAAGTCGACGCATTGCTCTCAGAACTCAAGAAGAGAAAGATCTGGCCAACAAGGTTGATTTACCACATATGTTTATTGTCTTTATGGTTCTCGGGGGTAGTCTACCAAACACCATTTTCATAACACTTAACTTGAGCATTTTGGCATTTATTCAATGATTAATATTTAATGTTGAATTATGAATTAAAGAAATAGAAACGTAATTTTCTGTATGGAGTATGCAGTAGGTCTGTTGTGAATACTTTTGGTTCTTTTATGTCACAGTGCACTACTCAAGCTCAGCAGTGGTTCTCTCACTTTATAGCTGCCTCATCACACTTATTACCCATGTCTCTACTTTATACACATGACTACAGCCAATAGCTCAGCAGTGGTTCTCTCACTTTATAGCTGCCTCATCACACTTATTACCCATGTCTCTACTTTATACATATGACTACAGCCAATTTATATGCTTGGTAAAATGTTTGCTTAATGATAGTTAAATCTTTGAAATCTGTTCCTAATAATATAAAGAAATATGCATCTATATAAATTAAATTTAAACATTTTATTGAAAAACTTTTACCGTATTTGTTTTGCTTGAGGGAAGAGATTCGGTGAGGGATGGGGGTCTCCTGAGAACCATTTACTTTGTGTATAAATTTGTATTGAAGGTTTACTTAGGGTAAACTGTGACCATAAACAGTATTGTTTCCCCGAGAGTAAACCTGGGAGTATGTACAGTAAGACCTCCTCCAGCACAGTCCTCGATCACAGCATTGGAGAAACTTACTATTATCTTATGATCTCATTAGGGAGTGCGGCCGCGTAACCTCTCCAGTTATTACGTAGACGCGTATACAGACACTCTCCTCTCCGAGTGCTACTGGGTGGCAACTCTGTTACATGCCACCTCCACGGATATTAGTCCTCGTTATCCCTCGTTTAGTGATAATTTCGCTTTATGTTAGGTTTTTCCTGAGCGCATCCCATCGTTACACGAGGGATACCTGTGACAAAGGCAACCTGTGTATCTATCTCACAGGCCACCTGCTGACTGGCAATGTGTGTTATGTTGTGAGTTGTGCACTTCTTTCTGATTGGCTGGAAAAAAATATGGAAATGCATTTTTTTTTTAATTTCATTAAGTTTTCTTTGTTTTCTTATAATTTTTCTTAAATTTAAGCCCCCCAAAAAGAGATGGAAATGAACTCTATAATAAAGAGACTGGTCTCATGCTGCTTTTGTAACTTATCAACAACTTTAATTTTCTCCTCCAATGTGTTCACTTGATGTTGGTATTTACTCCTCTATTTTGTTAAAGTATTAGTCAGCTTCACCAAAAAAACAAACAACAGTAAAACAACATAAGGTAGGTCGACTTGGACAACACTCATTATCGTGACTACTGCTTGCCTGAGAGGGAGAGTGTGGGGGCACAGGTGTGAGAGGGCGGCGGTTCTAGAAAGTACGAGAACTTGCACTGTACCGCATATACTCGAATTTCTTGTGTTTGGCAAATAATTGATTGTTAGGTTTGGTTGGAGGAGGACTTACTGTATTATAATCTGGGCTCTGTAACTTGCAGACATATTTTGAATTTTTTATATCACCCAAAAGTTCCTCACCCATATTAGCTGGGATGTACAGCTTGTGTGGAAGTAGCTTCTTCTCATGCATTAGGAATTTGATCTCTTATTAACCATTGTTAGCTAGATGGCAGAATATGCAGTGTGTGTGTGTGTGTACACTAGTTTTAATCAAGATCTGTTCCTTTTAACAAATTTCAACAGAAAATTCTCACTTACAGAAGTCACATGGTTGTGAGTGGAGAAGAGATGACGATGAAGATGAAATTGATGTAGAAAATGATGATTCAGATGCTACCTTAAGTGATAATTCCGACCATGAAAATATTGATGAAATTCCCGATTCTCAAAGGTCTACAATACATAAACAAAGACCTGCTGGAAATTTACTAAAGGAAGTTCGTACGTTGAAGACAAAGTATGAAACACTGGACGAGCTGGACGGCAGTTATATGTGTTATTCAGTGATGTGTAGAAGTAGTGGGCGATGCCATTGTTACTCTCCATTGTGCCTGCTAAAAACTAGGACAAAAGAAAAGTTAATTAATAGTGTAAAAAATTATAGAATAGTTACCAGTAAGCGTGCTCCTTTTGACGAGGTTGGGGCCCACAGCCCGGTAAGATTGACAGATGGGGATGTGGATATTGTTGGTAAGACAGAAGCAGTGAGTGACTCAGTGACCACACATACCTGTACAGTGTCAAGTGTAAATGGACAACTTGCTAATAGCAGCTCAACAGTTTCAGTAGAAACAAGCCAAATCAAATCAGAAAGTGCAGACTCCAGTGATGGTAGATCATCCAGAGCCAGTAGTGAAATAAAGATAAGAATGGATGAGGATATAGATGAAACAAGCCAAGGTTCTGTTACTATGGAGAACAAATTTTCACTAAAAAATGACAGGACATACAGTAGTGAGTCTCCCTCCGGCAAAGTGTACCTGAAAAAACTAGCTAGTGAGACAAAGCGTGGACGTAGGCTTCAGCATCGCGTGCCACAGCTCTCTACTTTTAGAATTGGGAAAAAGAGCGGCACAGTTGATAAAAGAGTGACCAGTGTACTTGTTTTATCAAGCTGCGAGCTACGGATGCTGGCCAGAAAAGGTGGACGATATTACGTGTGTGGTTTTAACCATAATGCCAAAGCTAACAATGTTGTTTGGCCTTACCCCTGTTCTCGACCTGTGTTCAAAACCACTTGGCAGTATCGCACGGCTAACATGCCAACGCTGAACTCTGCGTCAATGCAGTTACGCATTTTATGGGTGTGCCTTCGATGGGACGACATGCAGGAGAAAGGGCCCGGAGATGGTCGGAAACAAATAACCACTGAGATGGAGATCATCCAGACTGAAATCTTGAAGCGAAAACATTCAGGACGCTTCTTAGAGAAGACTTCGTACCTTCGTCGAAAAGTGATAATTCCTTTTGATGTTCCTAAACCTGTGAGAGGTAAGTCATGAGTGACTTGTGTTAAGTTTAAATGATGCAACACTAGTTTTAATGAAGCATGTAGCTACGGTACATAATGATTCAAGTAATTGTTCACTTATAGGCTTATATCACTACTGTATATATATTTTATATGCTGTCTGAAGTGTGTCTGTAAATTCATAGACAGATTTATATATACTGTATTTACCTTACTTGTAGACCATCAGTACTGAACTTCTTTTGAAAGGCTGCACTTGTTTTTATAAAAGTTGGAATGAATGTTTCTTATGATGCATTTGTGTGTGCGGTTATTGTTTGTTCCTGAGCATTTGTTTAGTCCATGTCAAGCAGATGTGTAAGTCTAGTCTTAACTAGCTATAGCTCAGAGGTTTGGCAAACAAAACTATTGAAATAGGGTACAGTAGCTAGTTGTAGTGTACTGTACTGTAGTCTTTTTCTTTGTTTCATCTTTACTGTAGTACTGTATTATAATCACTTGTGCTTGTATATGTAGTTTAGTTCAGTTCCTTGATATATTACAAGAAAGCTCATTTCTTCAAAGGTGTATTAATGCACAAAGTCAACATATGCAGGGGCTATAACGAACAAATTAATTCAAACTTAATGATATTCTGTGTATTTTAAAACATTATGCATTTTAAACTAGGACAAACATAGTTTAATATGCAAATATAAAAAAAAAAAATACTTTTAATCTCATTAAATATTAATTATTATTTTTTTTTTCAGAATTGCCCCGTAAATTTTTTTATAGCCTCTATGTATGTTGTTTATTTTGTTTTGCCAGTACTGTACATGGCTGATAGTGTCACTCCTAATTGAAACTCTCTTTGAGTGGCTACCTTAAGATGGGGTCACTTCGGACAGTGTTTGAGGTTTTTTTAAGCTGTAGTTTAAGTTTGAAGGCTTAAAGCACATGTTAAGTACACTATTGGTGTGTGAACTAATGGACTGACCGTATCTGTCAACGAAATTAAACAAACATCACAGCTACTTTTTCTGTTGAGAGAATATTTATAGGTGTCCCAAGTCACTCCAGAGATGGGATGACTTCAAACAACAGTGTTAATTCAATGGCTGTACATGCTAGAGTCTGGCTGAACAGTCTGGGGTGTTGCTTCACACACCAATTAACTAAAAAAGGGGAGGGGGGGGGTGAAATCTGCATATGTATGCAGAGTTGTAAAAGTACCAGACATTGTTACTTAAGTAAAAGTATTGTTACATTGACAAAATGATTCTCAAGTAGAAGTAAAAGTATCCAAAGTTCAATCTACTCAAGTAGGAGTAAAAAAGTATCTCATTCATAAAGTACTCAAGTACTGAAAGTAAGAAGTAACAACAACTTATTATTTGTTTCAAATATTAAAATAACTTTACAGTAAATTATAAAAAATAGTTAACTAAAGATAAACACAAAAGACACACAACATTACACATGTTTATTTGAAAATCTTTCAATTAAGATTAATTAATAACTGATTCTCCAACTGATGGCTGTCCCATCAGGATGTTTTGGGCCTAAATATAAGCCCAGCATGACCTACTGAAAGAGAATAAGTTCAGCCGCTCTTCTCCCATCACAGGGACGGTGAACGGGCTGTAAATATATCCACCCAACACTATGATCACTTTCTTCCTTATCCACACAAGTATCGTCAACGTGGACTTATGGACATGTTGTCTCTGCTGGCATTAGGTTAAGCTACAGATCTATCTGAGGTGGGGGGATGACCTGCACTTGTAACTGTCCCAACACTAACACCCTTCAACACTATTGTCAGGGACCTCCTGCCATAGTCACTAACCACTATAAGTCACCACCTACTTATTCATGATAGTTTAGTTTATTTCTTGTTCACTACCCACACTTTGGTGGGTGTTACCTCCCATTGTCCTTAAATCATATCAATATTGTCTCCATATCACAAGTCGTAGTGAGACACGAGTACCAATGTATTAGCGTCCGGTCTTGTGACCGGGCTTGTCGCTTCCTGGGGCGTAATAAATGAATTAAATAACAAGCAATAGGCACAGCGGGACTAAATAGACGCTCACAAGCAGCAGATGCTGGTAGTGGGGTGTTAAGATAAGTCACACAATGTTGGGAAGGACCTCAGTAGCTGCATTTCATCCCCTGGGCATGCCAAGTAGCTCTCAAGCTCCTTCAGTTGTGGATGATTGCTGCCTCCATAGTGACTGAGTCTGACTAAGACTCACCGTGAACTGTTCCTCTAATTGGGGGTGTGGCTGTGGTGAACTCTTAATTGATGAGTGGCTGAGTTTTACGCACCATGTAATATCTGGCAGGTGGTGGGGGGGGGGGGGGGAGGCAGTGGTACTTAGTTAATTGAGATAATTATTTTAAAAACTCTCACTCTTAAACATATGTATAGATACAGGCATTATATCTAAGACAGAATTATGTAAAGCATTTTAGAATCACAGCCTCTTTGAAATTCATTTTAGGTACAAGTATATGTAAAGAGCAACTGACTTCTGACAGAACGGTGGGGGAGAAGAGAGGGGATTTGATGGGGGAGGGAGGGAGGGATAAGGGGGTAGGCTAGGTGAGGTGGGTGTCCATTGCCACTGCCACCTGACCTGATCTGACGTCACCTCACGAGGCCTCTAGGTATGTGACTGCGTGGTGTCTCCCCACACCGTACCCTCCACCCACACCTTACCCTCCACCCACACCTTACCCCCCACCCACACCGTACCCTCCACCCACACCGTACCCCCCACCCACACCCACCCACACCCTACCCTCCACCCACACCGTACCCCCCACCCACACCCACCCACACCGTACCCTCCACCCACACCGTACCCCCCACCCACACCGTACGCCCCACCCACACCGTACCCTCCACCCACACAACTCTTACTGTGGCTAATAGTTAATTAATTAATTTAAAAATATACCATTAGTTTGCCACACACATTAAAACTCTTTGTTTGGGTCAGGTAACGAGTAACGATTTTTGTTTTTTTCAATTGTATTGGAATAAACGTATTAGATAAACATACTTGAGTAAAAGTATTTAAATTTTTTAGTACTTTTTAAAAAGTAGATACCCAAAAATGTTACTTGAGTACAGTACTCAAGTAACATTTATTTCATTACCTCACAACTCTGTATATACGGTGAGCCAAAAAAGGAAGAAGAGTCGAGACACGGGAAAACTTTAAAAGAAAATTAAATTTGCTGAAAATAACAAACTCCAGTACAGTACAGTGTCATGGGCTCACTTGTTAAGGCTATTCAGTAGGTGAGACGGCAAAACAAATTTAACGGGTCGCCGGTGCCCAGCGTGCACCTTCCTGTACCATCCCCTCAGTCAGCTGTAGGTTACAATAGTTCTATTGATATTGATATATATACATTGAAACAGTTTATTTAGCCAGAAGAAACAGATATAGGGTCGATTAAAAAAGTCATAATGTTAACGTGGGTGAGCCAGTTGAGAGCCTGAGCTCTCTTGTAGACACCTGATATATACTGTACATTTATCTCAAGAAAGTATTATGCAATATTTAGTATCAATAGTACACATTGCATGTTACCATGGTTATCACTTCCTTATTTATTTATTTTATTTTTTTACATTTATATTATAAGTATATACAGTACATAAGTTACAGTGGAATTGATAAACATAAATATGATAAGGGAGGGATGCAGTACAATATGGGTTGTATTAAGGTTGAACAAGAGGACAGAGCTGTCACGATTATGTCTGGGTGGCAAATATATCTTTTGCAATGTAGGTATTACAAGAAATGTTAATACTTAGACAATAGATATTTTTTAAGAGATGATATAAAGGAAGAGAACGTAGTCTTTGCTCGGATGTGTGGGGGTAAGTTGTTCCACACCTTCACACCGTGATATTTTATGGAGGTCTGGGACTGAGAGGAGCGCATGGGGGGGGGGGGGGGGTGTCTTAGTAGCTCTGGTGCCTGAAGTTGTATCTCTGATTATTCCAGAACTGTAATTAATTGTTGTCAAGCAAGTGATAGATAGATTTGTAAACAGATAAGGCACAGCAATAGGTGTTATTATCCTCGAATTTAAAAAATTTTCAAATTGCAAATTGTTCGTTTGTGTGATCTGTTTTTTTTTGTTTTTTTTCAAGTAGGTCATTGTCCGCACAACTCTCTTTTGTGCAGTAACCAGGGATTGGGTTTTTGAAGAGCCAGAGCCCCCCCCCCCCCCCCCACCCATAATGTGTGACAGTGTATCAAGTGTTGGTAAACAAGATCATGATAGATTTCTTTCATTGCTGTGGGAGTGAGTGACTGTCTGTTGAGTGTGATACATGATACCACACTGTTTATTGACTTTACTGTGAATGGCTTGTATGTGGTTTCTCCAGTTAAGTATCTCATCAACAATAACTCAAAGGAATTTAGTATTTTGTTCGCTTTTGAGGAGTGTATTACCAAGGTACAGGGTGTCCAAGTCTGGGGGCAAGTTTTTCCTTCTGTGAAAGATCGTGTAGTGGGTTTTTTCGAGGTTTAAGGTCAGTTTATTGAATATTATCCAGGTCCTGATTTAGTCAATTCAGTGTTCATAGTTCTCTTTAAGGAATGGAGGTCTCAGTTGTTAGCATACAAAGTTACTATCGTCTGCAAATAAGTTGTATTTTATGAGTGTGCTGGCGTGGACTACAGTGGCCCCTCGGTTAATTAGCACAATTCGTTCTATAAGGTTGCTCGTTAACCGAAACCATTGTTTCAATGGGGTTTTGGGTAATTGGTTCCAGCTCACCGAAAATTGCCTAAATTCAACAAAAAAAGTAGTAAAGTATACTTACTTTGAGGTGTGTATGTAGAAGGCTCTTGGATGATGATGATGGGAATTAGAATGGTGGTGGAGGAGAAGGGAGAAGAGAAGGAATTGGGGTGGAAGAGAAGTCACCCCATGGTACCATTTCACCCATAAAATTTTAGTTCTCTTGGTGTAATTCAAGATTATTTTCTTTAAATCAACACTGCACTGCATTATATATTGCCAATATGTAAAATAAATTTCAAAATGACCAACAATTTGCTTGGAAACACAGAAAAAAAGCATTTAGTTGAAGAGAGTCTCAAGCAAGATGTTACCTCCACTGAAAACAGAGAGAGACTAACGCCTGTCTGGTGTGTTAACAGGCTGGATGGCACGCCAGAAACTAGTTTCTTTACCTTCAATTATGTTCAATAATTGTTAAAATGACTAAAAAAGTTAATATTAAACTTTTAAAATTATTGAATAGTATAAACTATATTTACTAAAATAGTAAGGAATTTAAGCCCTAAAACCGATTACTGTATTGGCAGACTAATACTACAGCTGGTGGACCGCCAAATACAAGCGAAAACATGTGGAGGTCGGCTAGTAAGAAACTCGTTAATCAAGGGAGTGCTCGTTAACCGAAGTTAAGAATCTTATGGAAGGTAAATCGTAAACCGAAATCTCGTTAACTGAGGTGCTCGTTAACCGAGGGATCACTGTATATTGTTTATGTATAACAAAAACAGTACTGGACCGAGAATGGAACCTTGGGGGACGCTATACAAGATTGGCGAGGAGTCAGATTGGTGATTATTACAGCAGACATACTGCATCCTGTTGGGCAGATATGAGGAAACCAATTGTGGAAGAGGCCCCTAAAGCAGTAATGTTCAAGCTTTGAAAGGAGGATGGTATGGTCGACAGTATCTAAGGCTTTAGAGAGGTCCAAGAATATACCGACTGTGAACTGACTGTCATCAAAGGAGTTTAAGATGTCGTTTGTAAAGTATAGCAGAGCACACTCAGTCAACCTTCTGGCTCTAAATCCAAACTGGGAGTCTGTAAAGATGTTATTGGCATTGCAGAAGGAATTTAGTCTACTACATGCTAGCTTCCCCAGTATCTTACTCAAGGCTGAGAGGACTGGTATGGGGCGGTAATTCTTGAAGAGACCTTTGTCCTCAGATATTTTATATGCAGGGTGAACTTTAGCAATTTTCAGTTTTCTGAAAAGACACCACTAGTGAAGGAGGAGTTACAAATGTGTAGGAGAACAGGTAGTAATAAGTGGGCTACTTTCTTAATGATGCTCATTGGTGTATTGTCTTCGCCTGCTGCTGCATCTTTGAACATTTTTATGATGGCCAGTAATTCATCTGCTGTGACAGGGGTGAGCAGGGGTGATGTCTGCAAAATTTTTGCCGACATTAATAAAATATTCATTGAAGTGGTTGGCTATGAGGGAGGGTTCCGTTACAACTGAATCATTTATCATAAAAGGAGTCGGGGGCAGGGGGGTGAGTGTTCCTGTTTTGAATAGTATTGATGATATTCCAGGCTTCCTACTGTTGCCTGATGGTGACTGGAGCTTATTTGTATAATAGCTAGGTCTGGCATTTCTAACTGCTTGAGTTACTCTATTTCTGATACTTTGGTAAGCATCACCAAAAGTTATGGGTATTTTTTAAAATTTCCTTTGGAGTCTGTGTTTTTCTTTTATCATTATCTTGATTTCACTTGCGATATAAGGTTTGGAGATGGATACAGTTTTCACTGACTTAGTCTTGAGGGGGAAGCATTTATCAAAGTAAGTATTGAAGATGCAAAAGTTGCAGCTGTTCACGTTAGGGTTGTTGGAGGCATAGACAAGATACCAGTTAGCATTCATTAGGTTGTTTTCAAAAAGGAGCATGTTGTCGGTGCAGTAGTCTCTGTATTGGATTGAGACTCTACTAGACCTTTCAGGTCTTGTTGCTGTTTTATACATGGCAAAAACTGGGAAGTGGTCTGAAATATTGTTGTAAGTAGTTCCACTTGCTAGATTGTTAGGAGTGTTGTTAGTCCAGATAGGATCTATCACAGTGGCAGAGGTGGCAGTTACTCTAGTGGGTGGGCGGGTGTCCACTTGCTTGATCCTTCTCATCAAGGGTTTTATGACTGAACGTCACGTGTTTGCTTGTTTCCTGGCTTTTTTAAACTTGTCCATTTGCTGTAGGCGGGCTTTAGTCTTACCTAGGCAGAGGTCCTCGTTGACGAATATAGTGGTGCGTTTCAGCTTACTGCGTTGATAAAGCACTTTGTAACGGTCAGAGGGGGATGAGAATTTTCTTATGATGTCACGGGGGTGGGAGGAGTTGGGTTTCCCGATGCATTGAACACGGTCAAACTTGACTTCAGGAAGTTGTAAATGTTCATTCTGCAGGCGTGAAATTTTGCACTGGGATGATTCCCAGTTCTCGTGGACATCTTCGGGGACTCCGGCAAACCTGAAGTTGTTTCACCGCCCTATGTCGTCCACATAATCCACCTGGTCTGCTGTTGTTGCTTAGTTCCGTTTTAAGCTTGGAATTCTCCTCGCTCAGCTGTTGAACTTGGGTCTTGAGTGTTCGGTTCTCTTTAGCTTCATCTTTCAATTTTGCTTGTAAGTCACATATTTCTCCTTATGAGAATTCCAAACTTGTTACAACTTCATTCAGCTTGGTAGTGAGATGCCAGTCAGCTTCCTCTAGTTTACTGATGGTCTCCTTATTCATTTGTTGTACGATGTCCCGTATGAGAGTCCGTTGGGCTTCCATTATCACATCAGCCAGCTGTTGTTTCATGAAATTTGAATTTTTGACCACTAGCAGCCAACTTAGACATATTAGAGCTAGTGAGAGGAGTGTTGGCTGGCAGTGGGGAGTCAGTCAAACTGTGTGGTCAGCTGGGGTGCCAGGCCAGTGGGGTGGACTAGGGCTCGGATTACAAGCCGTGGCTCTAAGGGGAATCAGTCACAGATTAACCAGTCAATTGACAAATATATCTACTGAGGGTGATCACAGATATATATATTGTACTGGTCTCTTCACTCACGAATCAAATTTTCTAGAAATCAGGCTGAGTACTCCTGGGTACTCCTGATATGAACCTGTTTTTTCGACCAAAAACACGGAGCTCACCACACACACACACGTCTCTCAGTATGTTGTTAACAGTGCCATGTACAATGTCATTACTGTACAAGTGCAATCTTGAAAATATTCATGAATAATATTTGGATTGTGCCTCCCAAGTCATTTTTGAGCTGTCCGAAGTCACCACAAGTGAAAGACAATTTTCAAATACAGTACAGTACCTCCATTCAAGTTACATTTTCAGGTGTGTGTGTGATATATATATATATATATATATATATATATATATATATATATATATATATATATATATATATATATATATATATATATATATATATATATGCATATATATATGCAAGTAAATCACTGTAGGTGCGCGTGATCTAGGTATATGCTGATAACCACAAGGAAAGAAGAAAACACGAAGTTCCCAAGCGCTTTCGTGTAATTCACATCTTCAGGGGTGAGTACTCACCCCTGAAGATGTGAATTACACGAAAGCGCTTGGGAACTTCGTGTTTTCTTCTTTCCTTGTGGTTATCAGCATATATATATATATATATATATATATATATATATATATATATATATATATATATATATATATATATATATATATATATATATATATATATATATATAATGGGGATGATAAGAGAATCATATAAAGTAGAAGAGTGTTTCATATGTTATTACTGCTGCACTATAATATGTCTTTATAAATAATAGAAGCACATAGTACATGTTAATAATAAAGTTGTGAACTTATTACTTAATAACTCATCATGAGGCGACTGTACATAACTCGCAATGTACGCTACCAAAGGTGGGGCGGAGGTTATGTTTTCACTGTTTTACTTTATGTACTACTTATATATCTTGTGCACTTCAGCATCCACTTGCCACAGCCCCCACTTATGTCAACCTTCCTCCATACTAAGTTTACTGTATAACATTTAACACAAGGACAGTTATACCAGATGTTTCTGCACTAGTTACACACACACACACACACACACACCTCACTCACTCTTATTATTATTATTATTAGTATTAGTATTATTATTAGTATTATTATTATTTAATCATTGTTGTTGACAACATTGTGTTGACCCAGATATTAATAGGTGGTAAGTGAAACAATGTGAGTAATTCCAGCAAACTTAGTTATTAGCGGAGTGATCCTTGAGAGTCCTTCTTTTTAGTTTAGTTATTACTGCCTGGCCAGGTACTGTCTAAAGCTACCAGTATCTTAGTAAATGTTATGAACTGTCATGAGCATTACCTTTCAGAGGGACAGTGTACCTCCCACCTCCACCATTTCATCACAGTATTTCAGTCATAAAATAAATAAATAAAAGATGACCCCAAACTGAATAATTCTGTGTACAGTATTTTGTAACAAAAATATAAGAAAAGTGAAACTCATCAATAATATGAGCCACACAGGAGGACATTATAGTTTTATCATTCTTATTAGCTAACTGTGTCATCCTTTGAATTAAATATAAGATAGATCTGACTCGCATTAAATGAAAATGTATATTTCAGAATTCACTCCATCTCAACGCAGTGGATTAAGAAAAAGACGACGTGCTCAGTCACCTGTCAACACCCAGCCTCAGAGTGTAGAAGAGTGGGTAGAAGAAGATAAGTTGGATTTATGGGAAATACGATTCTTTGGTGAACGATTGGAACGAGCGGCAGTGGTGACCAAGAGGTCGATTGGGGAACGTGGGGAGTCCGTCCAGACTGTAACAACCCAAGGGGCCTCTCCAGCTGAGATCCGGGCACGAATGGAGGAACAGTTAAAGATACAAAGAGCTAATTTTAACCAGAAGAGAGCCCTAGAGAGTACACCTCTTGCCAAAGGTGGAGTGGTCAAATTGTCTCTCTGTTCAGCTGCTACTCTAACAACTGCCTCTGGCACTAAACTAACCTTGCCAGCCAATCCTGGTGCAACAACTAAGGTTGTACAAGCTGGAGCTTCAACAATCATGGCTGTAAGTGGACAGCTTCCAACCATTGTTTCTGGCAAGAAAATAATGGCAACTAGGGACGGCCGTATCATAACAGTACAGACTACCTCCCCAGCAACCAGTAGCACCTCTACACAACAGCAAACTTCAGGAACAAGTGAGACCAGTAGCATTAGTCTTGGAAGTAGCACTATTTTTCCAGTTGGTGGTGGACCTAAAGTTCAGGTTACATCACAAGGAAACAAAGTGATAAGACTACAAGCAGTCGGTACTGGAGGAAGCCAGCGGATGATTCTACCACGTTCAACAAACTCTGCAGCGTTACAGCCGCGTATTCCTCGACCAGTTGCACCTGCAACTACGCCTACTACGGTCACCACAAATGCCTCGCCTACCGTAGCATCACAAGCGCCAACAACGACACCTACTCCTCGTGCACCTGGGCAACAGATACACATAATAAGATTACCAGATGGTCAACTACAAGTGCGAGGTTTACTAGATGGTCAGCAGCTCATTCAGCGTCCTGATGGTAAATTTCAGCTTATTAACACCAAAACTACAGCTGTGACACAGCAACCTGCCAATACTCCAGCTCCTACAGCTAATCAAGGTGTAACCCCAGCTATCCAGGTGACACAACAGACTAAGACTGTACAACCATTATCTGTTGCCACTTCTGTCAGTGCTAGTACAACTACTGACAACCCACAAAAGATTAGTTCTGTAGGAGGTGTTGCCAGTGTTCCCTCTAGCCATGTGGTGAAAGTGAATGGTCAACAGGTGCCCTTGAAGCAAGGTAATGATGGAAAACAGGTGGTTACTGTAGGAGCCAGTGAAGCTGCAGCTGTCTCTCCGTCGCTTAATTGCGGGCGTCAGACAGCATCCACTCAGAGTGGTCAGACGTCTCCAAGAATAAAGACTATGCTTGCACCCGACGGTACCATGGTGAAGACTGTTATGTCTAACAATGCTACCGTGTCTGTTAATTCTTCAGTAACCACAACAGCAACTTCCACACCAACAAGTACAACAAACTCTACACCAGCTGATGCTCAAGCAAATACCAATTCACAAAACAATTCGACGGGTTCAGGCAGCAGTCTTACATTGAAGGTACAGGTGCGTATGACTGAGCAGGGACCCAAGACCATCATTCAAGGCCTTCAGCCAGGTGTGGGACTTACAAAGGACCACATCATGGCCATCCAGCAGCAAGTACGGAACATGCTCGCCCAGTGTAAGTACCCACACTTTACTGTGGGTCAATATTTACTGTTTTATGTATAAGGATGACAAGATTTACTAACCTAAGTTATAATAAGTGTTTAGAGTGAGTTTATTTTGTGTTGTAACTGACTAATGAAAGGTTGATACTACAGTAATACATCACCATTCTTTATTACTTTCTTTCACATAAACTTTGAATATAAGATGATGTAGATTTTAGTGGCTTTGATCTGTGACAGCAGTGTGTTGGTAGAGATAATTTTACAGTGAGAAGTGTTGCTGCAAATATACAAAACATGGGTACAGTAGTAGTAGTAACTTCTTGGTTACCTAGTACAGTACTGTGTAGATTATAAGAGTAAGACTTGTTTGAATTATGGAGACTAAACAGTCACTGCAAAGCAGAGTTGTTTGATTTAAATCAAGTTGATTCAAATACAATATATATTTTTTTAAATCACTAATCACAATTTGATTTTTACACGTAAATGTAAAGCAAAGGAAAAAAAACTAAACAAACCTGCTTACATAGCCGACTGTATTGTTATTCAGACACAAACAAAATATGCTCTTATTACACAAGCTTAGGTATATAATTAAATACAAAGAACTTCCACTTTTTCAGTGTTCGCTATTCAGTGCTCTCGCAACAAAAATTACATAATTTGCTTTGTAGCTGAAATGAATACAAATTTCAGATGAGTAGCATCACATTTCGGAGCTTACATGTTCTCTTGTATTGTACTTGTGCTTCAAACAAGTAGGAGTTGTAGGCAAGTATTAAAGGCATTGATCAATTGTTTTCAGGTTTTCTTGTAATTTCCACATAGAAAAATTAGACAGAACTCTACATACTTTTTCGACCAGAAGGGGTCAATCTTGTACTCAACAACATCTTTTCTGTGTGACTGCTTAGCTATGAGTCTGTGACTAAGGGTTACTTCACACTGGCACAGGTCTTAGCATAATGTAACAGGTTGGCAGTGGATGATGCAATACTCATCTTTGATGATGTAATGTACAGTACTCATTTTGGACTGGATGGTGACGATCTTGGTGCAATAATATTTTGGGGGGATTCAGTTTAATACAAACTTGAATAAAATAGAAATCCGATTTAAATCAAATCAATCATATTTTTTAAAAAAAAAAATTCAACAACTCTGCAAAGTTTGTTTAGGAATGACCTATGCAGTTTCTTGACCTCAAAATGAATGGATATACAGCAGATTGTGCATCGCATGTTTAGTGCACATTGTGGGGAATAGACATCCAGGTAGCAGCAGTGTAGATTGTGGTGTTGAGATGAGTGAAGTAGTAAACCAGATTAGGGTTTTTCCGATGGTAAGGGAGGATCATAGTCGAAAACATCTTTTACATCAATAAAAGTGAATGAATGATATGTAGTGAAGGGGATTGTGTGTGTGTTTTTGTTCACCTACCTGTACTTGGCATTAATTGGGAAAATGATTAAGAGAAAACAAAAGTTTGTATCAATACACAAGGGATTATGGCAGTGTGAGGCAAAGAGAGAACACTCTGTAGGTGGATACAAGTATGAATTATTTTATTTTAAGAAGTTTTATGCATCTGAAAGCTTTTAAAAAACCCAGACTTTTAAACATTTTCAGACAAGTTACAAGTGAACCAACTGTCACCTGTCATGGCTCTAACACTTCATGTGCCAAACAAGCAACAGTCAGCACAACCACAGTCATCAACAACAACAATAACAACAACAACAACAACTACAACAACTACAACATCACAACAGGAGGAGTCACCTACACCACAGAAACAAGCTTCTGTGTCACAACCTCAGCAGGTAAATATTGTGCTGTCATTTGTTGTTATTTGTGTTGTTAGTTGTAGTCTCACAACCCAGGAGGGGAGTAGGTAGTGTTTGGCATAGCTACTCAGAGGTCATCAAGCACTTCACACACCCATAATACCTAACCCTTGATGCTCTGGGGTTGTCCTGCTGTGAAAAGTGCGGGAGAGGGAGGTCACTGTAGGTTATTATTACCATTTGTATATGGGTATAACTGGGAAGTTGAATATACTTGAAGAAGGGGGTAAGTAAATTTAAGAATATCCAGTCACAAAAACTTTATACAACAAATTGCACTATTATGAGCAGCTAACGAAATATGGTTTTGAAGAAATTGGTGCAGTGGTAAGAGAAATGACAACAAATGTGACTAGGGCAGGGCAGGAACAAAGTTGAAGCCATGTGTCCGCTGGGAATGTGTCTTCACGGTTGATGCCACACTTTATGCACAATGATCAGGGAGTACAAAAGTGATGAAGAAGGTGTGTGATAGAAGGAAATTGAAGGTAAATGCTTGTAAAAGTAAGGTAATGGTTTTTGAGTCCTGAAGGACTTTGAGGTGTGGAATTCTGTAAGATTGTATTGAACTGAAAATTGAAGTGAATAGAAGAGTAAAATTATGGTAATGAATGAGACACTGACAGAGGCTAAAGATTTAAAGTATTTAGGAGTAATGTTGAGTAAGTAAAGAAGGAACTCAGGATATAGTATTATGCTTCCCACATCATCTAATGGTAATGAAATATGGAATTAGAATGGAGCAAAATGTTTTAAGATTCAAGCTACAGAGGTGAATTAACCTGAAGGCTACAGTGGGGTCACCATGATGAAAGAAGTAATAATGATTGATTGATTGATCAAGTAATAGCGAAGTGCACAAGGTGTTTAGATTGGCATAGACAATGGGAGATTAAAATTTAAGAGTTGTGGAATGAGTAAACAGATAGCCAATAGGGATGGTATGAACGTGTGAGGAGGATGCAGAAGGAGAAAAGAGTAAAGAGACAATCTGGTATTGTAAATGCATAGTGAGAAGGAAGACCGCTATGGCAGGGGAAGGTGGAGCGACTGTGCAGTAAGAGAGAACAGGATGAGGAAAGTAGAGAGGACAAGACATTATAGAGAAGATATATGAAATTTACTCATTTTTGGAAGTGTGACTTCACAGGTGACTTGTGAATGTTGCTGAAGAACCAATAGTGGAAGAAAGGGTAGTGGTACCTTAACTTACCCCATGTTAGGTTCTTTTCATTATGTGTAATGATAATTAGTAACTTTTATCTCACAAATATGTCAAAGGGTTCGAGCCTCAGCCCGGTGTTATCCAGTGTGACACTACCAAACATCACAGGTTTTCCTGACTCCGGTTTCCTTTTGTACTAACACTGGATAGACCAACTGCCCAAATGGGTAGTAAGCTGTTAAGTGGTGAAAATGATTTAGGGAAAAAATCACCTAAGTCTTGTCTTACTGGGCCCCTAACTTAATTTAACCTTCGCATTAGGATTGAGATTGAGTTATTATTGACAAAGTGGTAATCCTTAGGGGTCCCAATGGGTTACAACCATGTTTAATAGTTGTACTTACTTGTGATTCTGTCTATCCCTGTTGTCCTCATAATACAAGTGTGTTTGTGTGTCTTACAGAGTCAAGGTGGCTCTGGTTCAGCTGTCTTTAGAAGTCTTTTAGCATCTCCACAACAGTCTCCAGCAGTCATCACAGTTAAGGTTGGTGTTTCTTAAGATGACACAATAATTGGTGATGATTATGGTTTTCTTCTATACCCAAGAAGCCTTACAGCATATGTCTTTGGTTGTTTTAGTGTCTGTATTAAGCCAAGGCTATATTTATCTGTTTAGACGCTGACTATTATCTGCCTCTCTCAAGTATTGTTTTATTACGTGTTAATTCTTAATGGTGTATATAGTCCACACATTCTTGTGTCATAATACTGTACCATAATGTACAATTTGTTAACAGCAGAAATCTTTTCTGATGCTTCACAATTTATTGTGAAGGAATTTTGTAATGCTTCCTCAGTAATTGAACTGAATTCTTAACTACCCTGTACAGTACTAGTTATATGCAAGAACCATTTTCTAGCCTTTCATTTAAATTTTTTTTACAGAAAATATATGTTGTTATTAACTTCATTGTGCCTAACTTATGTACAGTCTCTTTCAAGATTCTTCGAACACTGCTGGAGACAGCAGTAAAAATTATGAATGAATGAATGTAAAAGCAGTGATTGGTTACGTTCCCCGTTGCTTAATTAATGGTTGGACTTTGTTGTTTTGTATTATATTATATTACTTACTATAGTAAGCAAACGGCCTTGAGTTGCCAGCTGTCTCCAGCAGTGTTCAAAAAATCTTGAACGAGACTGTACCTTGTTTTTACTTATCTCGGTATTAGTACACTAGGCAAATGAATTCTTTCTACAGAACTCACCATTGGAGGCAGGTGTTGGAGGCAGCAATGTAGCCTCAAATTTGACAGAAACACCTGAAACAGATACTACTGATGGACAACCCAGTGCAGACAAAGATAATCCACCTGCAGTCTCCTCACCAAAGAAGTTTGTACTCACACAAGAATATATTCAACAAAGTAAATATTCTCTCTCCTCTCTTTATATACTGTAGAGGGTAAAACAGAAAATTGTGACTGTCTCACTTTGTGTTTTGTAAGTCAAAAACTCTCAACCAGTTTGTACTGATAAAATTGAGGGACATTTTAAAATGTCACCTGGTTTGTGTTTCCTTGCCGGTTGCAAGTGATGAAATATAATTTGGTCAGTTCCAGAATATTGTGGAGTAGATTAAATGTAGGGAGGTGAAGACAGAATAAAGTGGGAACAAGAGCACCACTGACTGAGGAGGTAAGAGGTTCTCGGGAGATGTAAATAAGTGTACGTACAGTGGGGTATGCTATAACGAACGGATCCTACTACGAATATTCCTATAACGAACGGTTTTACCTATAAAATTGAGAATGCTATAATGAACGAAACTCCTACAACGAACATAATTTAATTTTTTTTTTTCTAATTTATTGTTTTATTATTACAAATATTAATGATATTCTTTATTTCAGGGGTTTAGATGCATATTTATGCACTTTTTTACAATTTTTACAATTTTATATTATATTTTTCAGTGTTAAGTGGTTGTATTTGGGGGCCTGGAACGGATTAATCCTATAACAAACGAATGCTATAACGAACAAGGTTCTAGAACTAATTGGATTCGTTATAGCATACCCCACTGTACTGAAAGCTTTAGTGTGATGGGGAGTTAGATACAGAGGATAGTAATTTGGAAGTGGCAGAGCTTATTTGGAAGCCTGGAGTGGCAAGGATGAATAAATATGTACCAAGACATGTTGACAGTGCAGAATATACTGTATACTGTATATGATGAGAAAAAGAAGGGAAGTTATTGATGAAGAGAGGGTGTGTTTGGGGAAGAACAGGCTGGGTTCAAATTGGAAGAAGATTTTTAGATTAAGTTTTTGCTTCAAAGAATGTGAGTAAAAAGTGTTGGAAAAGGGAAGAATTTACTTGTGACACTGATAGTTTTAGAAAAAGTTTATGATTAACCCTTTGAAGACGGTGCTCACACCGTCCAGTCATAACTGCTGGCTGGGTGAACGCAGTATTAAAATTAAAAGAAAAATTTTTAATCTTAATATTAGCTATTGTCCCTACAGCTAACATCAGTTGATGGTGGCTGCTTTAAACATTAAAAGGCTTCGATTATTACAAAGTAAAACAAAAATTTACTTCAACAGATATTCTAGACAATACATTAACAAGTACTGTACTGTACTATACTGTGCAGTGGGGTATGCTATAACGAACGGATCCTACTACGAATATTCCTATAACGAACGGTTTTACCTATAAAATTGAGAATGCTATAACGAACGAAACTCCTACAACGAACATAATTTAATTTTTTTTTTTTTTTTTTTCTAATTTATTGTTTTATTATTACAAATATTAATGATATTCTTTATTTCAGGGGTTTAGACGCATATTTATGCACTTTTTTACAATTTTTACAATTTTATATTATATTTTTCAGTGTTAAGTGGTTGTATTTGGGGGCCTGGAACGGATTAATCCTATAACGAACGAATGCTATAACGAACAAGGTTCTAGAACCAATTAGATTCGTTATAGCATACCCCACTGTACTACTGTTCTGTACTATACTGCACTATTTTGTACTGTATTGTATTGTACTATACTGTAGTGTATTGTAATGTACTAAGCTATTATTATACTATACTATACTGTATTGTACTGTACTATACTGTTCTGTACTATACTGTATCGTATTGTATTATAATATACTGTACTGTAATGTGTTGTACTATACTGTACTGTACTATACTGTACTTTATTGTATTATACTATACTGTACTGTATTGTATTGTACTATACTGTACTGTATTGTATTGTACTCTACTGTACTATACTGTATTGTATTATACTATACTGTATTGTATTATACTATACTGTACTGTATTGTATTATACTATACTGTACTGTATTGTATTATACTATACTGTACTGTATTGTATTGTACTCTACTGTACTATACTATACTGTACTGTATTGTATTGTACTGTACTGTATTGTATTGTACTAGACTGTACTGTATTGTACTGTACTAGACTGTACTGTACTATACTGTATCGTATTGTATTGTGCTATACTGTACTGTACTGTATTGTGTTGTACTATACTGTACTGTATTGTATTTTACTCAACTGTTCTATTCTATACTGTATTGTATTGTACTGTACTGTACTGTACTGTACTATACTGTACTGTACTGAGCTGTATTGTATTGTACTATACTGTACTGTATTGTATTGTACTATACTGTACCATATTGTATTGTACTATACTGTACTGTACTATACTGTACTGTATTGTATTGTACTATACTGTACCATATTGTATTGTACTATACTGTATTGTACTATACTGTACTGTATTGTATTATACTATACTGTACTGTATTGTATTGTACTATACTGTACTGTATTGTACTATACTGTACTGTATTGTATTATACTATACTGTACTGTATTGTATTATACTATACTGTACTGTATTGTACTCTACTGTACTATACTATACTGTACTGTATTGTACTGTACTGTATTGTACTGTACTAGACTGTACTGTACTATACTGTATCGTATTGTATTGTGCTATACTGTACTGTACTGTATTGTGTTGTACTATACTGTACTGTATTGTATTTTACTCAACTGTTCTATACTATACTGTATTGTATTGTACTATACTGTACTGTACTATACTGTACTGAGCTGTATTGTATTGTACTATACTATACTGTACTGTATTGTACTATACTGTACCAAATTGTATTGTACTATACTGTACTGTATTGTATTGTACTATACTGTACCATATTGTATTGTACTATACTGTATTGTACTATACTGTACTGTATTGTACTATACTGTACTGTATTGTCCTATGCTATACTGTATTGTCCTATACTATACTGTACTGTATTGTCCTATACTATACTGTCCTATACTATACTGTACTGTATTGTACTATACTATACTGTACTATACTATACTGTATGGTAAGAATTGTTAATATACACTTTATCATACAGTATTTGTATTGGACATTTGTTGAAGACAACTATATAATGTTTGTTTGTGTACACTGTGCTGGGGACTGTGACTAGTCTACTCTTTTTTCTTTTTTTTTTTTTTTTTTACATAATTATTGAAAAAAATTTTAAGTGAGTCTTACAATGTCCTGGACTTACAGGTGTCTACAAGTTTATGTAATGCTGTACTATTATATACAGTATGTGTACACACACTTTACGTGAGTTACTTCCCATTCTCTCTCACTTTCTATAAAACTAATATTTACATATATTTAAAGTAGTTTTTATATTTTTTGCCACAGCCATAAAATCAGCTTTGAGCCGTGAAGATTTGGCACCTGACATAGAAGAAAAGTTGATGCAGCTGCAGAAGTATACTACTGAACAGACCAAGAAGGAAGAAGACCAAGTTCCTCTGAGTACAGTAACAAGCACAGCCTCTGCCACTGTCAACACTGTACCATCCAGAACTTCTCCTATAAAGAGGATTCGTGAACAGGTCAGTATCTTCCTTCATGGCCGTGCTCCTAGTTATCAAGAATATTTTCGTGGTTATCAACTAACAGTGACATTCTTAATATGGTACAGTTTCTCTTTGGATTTTTCTGTATAATAATCTTAACTATATGTGGACCCCCTTTAATTAAGAGTAATGAGTTGGAGGGATGATGCTTCTAAAGATTTTGGCCATTATACCGGGGTCACACCTTAATGCCATAGTGACCCTCTTACAGAATGCTACTTTCCACCTCACAAAAACATGCAGTAATATATTTATCAAAGTTTGGGATGATGGGGTTTGGTTTAAGACATACTGTACTGTTTTGTAGGCAAACTACTGTAGTTGTTTCTCTTGTTTTCTTGGTGCTGCTGCTTTTACTATAAGAAAATCTTGCATTAATATTCTTATGAAAATCTTGGTTGATTTTCTATTAGAAGTTTTGCATCATTTTTCTCTCAGGATGACATAGACTGGGACCCAGTTGAAGACAAAGGACCGGCACTAGTCACAGTGGCAGCACCCAAGCCTCGCCCCAAGAAGCAGCGCTCAGAGCAACGTCCGCTAGACTCCACCAAACCAAAGAAAACATCAGCCAAGACTGAAGCTCTAGATGCAAGAAAAAAGCAAGCCCTTCAGCATAAGCTGGAGTCCCTCATGACGCGCCACAAAGACCTGTTAAAGAAAGACATCCTCAAGAAGAGAGCTCAGCTAGAAAAAGAACTTCAGGTAGAAATACACGTAAGTTTACATTAAAAGTATTTGTTGTGGAAGAGGAGTGCCGCACATCTATCATAGTACAGGAGTAAGAATGAACCAATGATTATAAGGCAGAGTAAATATGGGTAATTGTTTAGTGAAGATTGTGTTCAGTTGTAGAATAAGAAGAAAGGGTTAGAAAAGAGGGCAGGAATTCATTAATGATGTGGTCCATTATTATTACTACTGTCTGTTGTGATAATGAAGTCATCGGTGTCATACAGAAGCTATTTCACTCCGTCAACTCGCGGTGTGTTTGTATACAGTACTTGAAGAGTATTATGAAAGCTGGTGATGTTTTGTAAACTTGGCATTCATAATGAACAGTAAAAAGGACATTATGTAAACTTGGGGTTATATCATACAGTACAGTACAGAACTATTAAACAGTTGTGTTGAAGCATTAAAGAATGTTAACCTCTTCATTACCATGTGTATGACTGTGCTGTACTGTTAACAAGAATAACAGTGTTTGTCACAGTCCTTTATGAATTAATTTATCGACCCGATTCCTGCACTACCACGAATTAAGGTGCAGCAAATTTACCCCAAATCCCAAGTGGATCATTGTTGTATTATATAATGTAGAATAATTGTCAACAGAAGGAGATAACTGTGGCAAGGCACCAACTACAGCTGCTGGAGAAGAGTAAACCTGAGGTATCGTTACCTTCACCTCTTACCTCACCTCGCAAGAAGAAGACTGGTTAGTATATTAGTTCTTAACATCTGTCAGTTGTCATTATGCATTAATGTTATTAGAATACAATTGGTTCACATATTTAAATCTTGAGCCACCATACAAATATACTCTAGTACAGTGGAACGTCGATTTAAAGATTTAATTTAAGATTATTTATTTAAAGTGACACCCACAATTAAAGACAATGTTTAATTTAAAGCTAATGTTTTCTATTTTGCGCGAGTCAATCTGGGGCATCATATTTTAAATTTTTTCCGCCTAATGTTTCTCTGGGCACGCTACACTGTCCTTAGGGCAAAACTGTACTGTACATGTACTCAAAATAATGTACTAAATGATTACTAAAGTTTTTGTCTAGTGCAAACTATAGCATGTTTATATTCAAATTAATCACTATCTTATAAGAATTCCAGCAATGTAAATTATATTCTCCCCGGTCACTTCTGTGACATTTTATAAACAAAAAACATAAACTCAATCTAAAGGACATAAATAAACAAATAAATACTTCACTAGACCTTTGGCACCAACTGTCAAACATGTCACTGTCACCTCCCCTCCCTCCCCCTCCATCTTCCCAGCCAGGGTTTGGTGGTTATACAGTAGGCTTTAAGTTTTTATCTTATATAGTATCACAGAATAAAGTTAGGAGAATATAATTTGCATTGCTAGAATCCTTGCAAGACGGCGAATAATTTGAATATAAATGTCATATATTTTGCACAAGAGATAAAATTAATTAGAACATGTCAGTTCAGTGACATTTTATAAGGGGAAAGGTCACGGCAGGGTTAGCTCCGGAGGGATAATTATCAGATATGGCCAGAGCAAGGTGCGGTCTTGGGTATGAGAGTTTGTTGACCAAACTGGAGTGGTCCACTGAAGAATTGGCGAAGGCCAAGTTAGAAATTGAGAGGGCCACGTTGGAGAACTTGAAATTAAGGGAAGAGATGGCGATGTTAAAAGGAGAGGCTGGACGAGTAAAGCCAGTGGCTGACGAAAAATCAAGCGAGTGGAAAATTGTGAGTAGTGGGAAGACAAAGCTTTTGGTGAAGAAGCACACCAAGGATACGACAACAACGACAACAACAGCTAAGTGTACCAACCCGTTCAGTCCCTTGATAGACGAATTGGACGTTAGTACAGTCAGGGAAAGGGATGACAAGGAAGGTATAAAAACTTTAATTGTTGGTGACTCACAGGTAAGGTACATGGACAGGGCCTTTTGTGGTAAAAACAAAAATAGGATGAGGGTGTGTTTGCCAGGAGCTGGGGTGGGGGATATAATTGACAGGATGGACAATATCTTGTCTGGTAATGGGAACAAACCCATTATCTGCCTCAGTGCAGGAGGCAATGATATTGGCCGGTGTAGGAGCGAGGAGCTTCTTGATAAGTTCAAGGCAGCCATAGATCGTATTAGGACTAAGGGAGGGATCCCTATCATATGCGGTGTCCTGCCTAGAAGGAGAGTTGGCAGTGAATGGTTGTCAAGGGCAGTTGGTGTTAACGACCGTCTTGACAGATATTGCAAGTCAATATCAGTCCCATTCATTGACAACTGGGACAACTTCTATGGCAGAAGGGACCTTTATGCTAGGGATGGGGTGCACCTGTCTAGGGATGGAGTAGCAACCCTGGCTGGGGCTCTAGAGGGGGCAGTTCAAAAGATATCGAAGTCTTTAAACTGCTAAGAGAACATAGGGGCACGGGGGTGGAGGAGACTGCAGTGGGAGCGGGTAAACAAGGCGAAAGATTACAGGGAAATAGTGTTAGGAATGATGACATAACTAAATTAGACAGGGAGTTTAAAACTAAACGCGGTAAGGGAAGGACTCAGAACACGACTAACTTAAATGTATATTACGCGAACAGTAGAAGTATGAGAAACAAAATGGATGATATTAGGGCCTTGGTATGTACCGAAGAAATCGATATAATTGCATTCACTGAAACATGGATCAACCTAGACACACGTGAATTACCAGTCGAATACCAAATTGCGGGTTACAAACTGTTCCATACCGATAGGCAGACCAGGAAAGGAGGCGGAGTAGCAATCTATGTTAGGGATAACCTGAAGTGTGAAATAAATAAGGAAATAAAAACTGAGAGGAATACAGAAACAATTTGGATAGAATTAAGCGACGGTCGGGAAAAATTAATCACAGGAGTAATATATACACCCCCCAATCTTGACAGAGTCAATGAGCGACTTATCTGGGATGAAATGCGCAGGGCTTCCATACACAACAAAGTCTGTATAGTAGGCGACTTTAACCTTGGCCAAATAGATTGGACCGACCTTACGGGAAACTCAGAATCAGAGGATTTTCTCGAGACGATCCAGGACTGTTTCCTAAGTCAACATATAACCGAACCCACACGGGGTAATAATATATTGGATTTAGTTTTGTCAAACAGAGAAAACCTCATTAGCAATGTCGAGGTAGGGAACGAACTTGCAAACAGCGATCACAAAGAAATTCGATTCCAGTTAGATTTTCAGGGCAGACGTAAGGAGAATTCCACTAAAGTACCAGATTTCAGAAGGGCAAACTTTGACAGTTTAAAGAGGCAGCTGAGAGAGGGGGTGTCGCGCTTGGCCGTGAACCTGACAGATGACACCGACCTGATAACGAGATCTGAGATTGCCGAGTTCCACGACAATTTAAATAGTGAGTTACTTAATGCACAAAGGCAGAACATACCATACAAAAAACTCAGATCAAACAACAATGACCCTAAATGGATAAATAATTATTTAAAGAACATCATTGGCCAAAGGAAGGCTATAGGTAGAAGGATAAATCGTGGCGAAATTCACCTCCGGGACTATTATAGGGTATTGGCGAGTAGGGTTAAAACCGAGATAAGGAAAGCAAAGAGGAATAATGAGGTAAGGATAGCAAGGGAGGCAAAGACAAACCCCAAAGGATTCTACCAAATGTACCAAACTAAAACACGAGAAAAGATTGGACCAATACGGTCAGACTCCGGCGAGCTCACTGATAACGACGGAGAAATGAGCAATAATTTGAATAAATATTTTTCAACAGTTTTCACCAGCGAAAATTTAAACATGATACCCGAGGCACCGACTCTATTCAGAGATAGTGAAGAAAACAAATTAAGTGAGATAGTAGTGACTAGTAACGATGTTAGTAAGCAAATAGACAAACTAAAGCCTAATAAGTCACCTGGTCCCGATGAGATATTTGCCAGAGTATTAAAGGAATGTAAGGAAGAGCTTAGTATGCCCTTAGCAAAGTTGTTTAACATGTCCTTAAAAACAGGTGTAGTACCAGAATCCTGGAGGATAGCGAATGTAATACCGATCTTCAAGAAGGGGGATAGATCACTATCCTCTAACTACCGCCCAATCAGTCTAACATCAATAGTAGGCAAATTACTGGAAGCAATCATTTCAAACTCTATTCGAAATCACCTGGAGAAGCACAGATTGATCAATGATTCCCAGCATGGCTTCACAAGCGGACGTTCTTGCCTAACTAATCTATTAACATTCTTTTCATCAGTTTTCGAATCAGTGGACGAGGGGCACAATTATGATGTGGTATATCTCGACTTTAGCAAAGCCTTCGACAGAGTACCCCACGAAAGACTAATTAGAAAGGTAGAAGCTCATGGCATCAAAGGTGACATCCTTAAATGGATTAGGGCTTGGTTACAGGACAGGAAACAGCGAGTGAGCATTAACGGCACTAAGTCCCATTGGAGCAACGTCACAAGTGGAGTTCCCCAAGGCTCAGTACTTGGACCATTATTGTTTATTATATACATAAACGACATAGATATCGGCATAGACAGCAACATAAGTAAATTTGCTGATGATACTAAAATAGGACGTGTTATCAAATCTGACGAGGACTCGGCAAAACTACAGGAGGATCTAAACAAATTTTTCGAATGGTCTGAAAAATGGCAGATGAAATTCAACATTGACAAATGTAAAGTACTCAGTATAGGAAATGTAAACAGGGAAACCAGATACCAGATGAACAACGATGCCATAGAGAAATCCGACTGCGAGAGAGATTTAGGAGTAATGATAAGTAGGAACCTTAAGCCAAGTAAACAATGTGTTTTTGCTCGAAACAAGGCTAATAAAGTACTTGGGTTCATACAAAGGAGTGTTAGTTACAAGACTAGCGAGGTCATCCTAAAACTGTATCTTGCTCTTGTGAGACCACACCTGGATTACGCAGTCCAGTTCTGGTCACCGTATCACAGAATGGATATAGAATCTTTGGAAAGAATTCAGAGGAGAATGACAAGACTAATCCCGGGTATCAGGAACCTTGAGTATAGAGACAGGTTAAAGCATCTTAATTTGCACTCCCTTGAGAGACGTAGAGCGAGGGGCGACCTGATAGAGGTGTATAAATGGAAGGCAGGGCTAAACAAAGGGGACATTGCAAAGGTACTCAAATTATCCAACCAGGAGCGAACTCGTAACAATGGTTTTAAATTGGACAAATTTAGATTTAGGCGTGAAATAGGTAAACACTGGTTTGGAAACAGAGTAGTGGATGAATGGAACAAGTTACCAAATATCATCATTAACTCGAATACGCTGAATTGCTTCAAACATAGGTTGGATGCTCATATGAGCAATAGGGGTTGGGTGTAAACGGGACTGCCCAGTATGGGCCAATAGGCCCGCTGCAGTTTCCTCCATTCTTATGTTCTTATGTTCTTAAGGACAGAGAAATAAATAAGCACTAGACCTTGGCATCAACTGTCAAACATATCACCTCACCTCCTCCCCCCACCCATCTTCCCAGCCAGTAAACAGACCATTTCACGTCCCATAATTTTAGCTGTGTTTCTTTATGGGTGTTTGTTTTAACATAATACAGTACTATAAAAATCAATGTTTTGTTTATTCTAGGAGACAGGCTCAGGTGCATCTGGGTTGACTCTCGGTCTCTTTAGTATTTTGTGTTTCTCTCAAGTACCAAACTAAATTATTCCATTAAAACAACTCTTTGATTTAGTGGGTTTTCGGTTTAAAGCGACGACCTCTCTTGGAACGTATTTCGTGTTATATTGACGTTCTACTGTATCTACTCTCATACAAGTAAGGTACCTCATTATAATTATGTTGTGAGGGAATCAGAATTGAGGATTAGGTACAGTGTTGGGCCATTCCCATAGCTTCCTCCATCAACACACACACACAGATATATTGTATATGTAAGCAGAATGTTGAAATGTGGTTAATAATTTTCCCTAACCAATTAACACACATTTTCCTCTTCAGCCTCAGAGTTATCAGTGTCCCAGATGTCATCAACCGGGGGTATCCAACTGCAGTCCGAATCTCCGCACGTGGTTCAATCTTCCACTCTGCCCGAAACCACGACGGTCTCCAATAAAAGTCCAGTTTCCACAAAGTCTCCCACCTCGGCCAAAACGTCGTCAAAAACGTCGACAACGAAAAAATCTACAAAGAACAAGAACAAGAAAATTGTGTGCATTTGTCGAACACCGTTTGATGATACTAAGTAAGTTGTGCTCTTTTTGTTGCTGGTGTTCGTGTGTTCACAGGGAGAGCAATAATCGGCGTAAGAAGTATCCAGTAATGTGAAGGAAGACTGGAATTACATAGCAGTTCTGTTGATCATTGCATAATACTGTACCTCAAGATCTCCCATTTATTTCTTATAATATCACTATGTTCATACATAAAGTACATTGTGTTAAAGCAGTAGTTAACTGTTATATTGTAATGTGCTACTGCTAAAATAGCTTCTGGAGGTGATATATGTTTTAAAGTAAATATCAAAGTGATATTAAAAGGTGTAAGTTCTTTAGAAACTTTGAGTTTTGGATCCAGGTTTTCCTTGTCTCTACTTCTTCTTTTATGAGCCAATAGTAATTTATGTGTTTTACTTTACAGCTGTAGTAAACCTTTGATAACTCGGCATGTATGGGGCTCTGGCCTTGCCGAATTATCCCAAATTACAACTAATCGAGACACTCCCCCCCTCCTACAAAAATACAACAATAAAGGATTATCGACCCATATATGTGTACAGGTACATGTAATTACTGATGTAAAAAAATTTAACATTTACCAACACTGTGGGTGAACAATGAAGCATAGTAGCTGACACAGAGGTATGGTAGCTGACACTAGGCATGGTAGGTGACACAGAAATATGGTAGCTGACACAGGTATGGTAGCTGACACTAGGCATGGTAGGTGACACAGAAGTATGGTAGCTGACACAGTGGCATAGCTGACACACATACATGGTAGCTGACACATAGGCATGGTAGGTGACAGAAGTATGGTAGCTGACACAGGCATAGCTGACACAGATATATGGTAGCTGACACAGAGGTATGGTAGGTGACAAGTATGGTAGCTGACACAGGCATAGCTGACACATAGGCATGGTAGGTGACAGAAGTATGGTAGCTGACATAGGCATAGCTGACACAGAGGTATGGTAGGTGATGCAGGTGGCTAGATATGCCAAAATTTTCTCAAATAATTTTATATATCTCGGCATTTCCAGAGTTATACATTCTGAGGCCATATCCATGCCGAGTTATTGAGGGTTTTCTGTAATGTTGACTATAGTGCACAATATCAGGTGCTACACACACAGTTTGCCAGCTATTTTACTGAAGTTTCTTTGTTTTCTAGAGTAAAATTGTCTTTGAGAGAGTTGTATTGTTCCTTAATGTTATGACCTTTAAATTTCTTTCAACAGATTTTATGTTGGATGTGATCTATGTGGAAATTGGTTCCATGGAGACTGTGTGGGCATAACTGAGGCCATGAGTCGCAGTTTGACGGAGTTTGTGTGTGATGACTGTGCAAACGCTAAGCTAAACAAAGATTTATTCTGCTTTTGTCGACAGGTACGTGTTGTAAGATTTTTGGAGATTCACTCATCACCAAGATTAACAATGTCTCTGGGTTCATGTTAAAGAGCTTGATTTTAACTATTGAATGTGATTATTAGGACATTAGTGTAGAAAGGCTTTTGTTCTCACTATTCAAGTTTGTCCTTTAATACAGTTCATTTCTGGTTATATCATAATTAATGCCTCAAATAATTTACTTTACATTTAAACTTTATCTGTTTGTTATAAAACAGTGGGAATTGTTTTATGGTGATCAATGTTTCTGCTGAAGTCTATAGGATAATCAAATAATTGTTGTGCCCCATATAGCTTTGTGTATATAATGGCTTTGAGTTTATTACATAATCACAACTACGAATTGTTGCTGTTACAGCAGAACCCCGATAAATCAAACTAATTGGGGCAGCAGCTCCCCCCCCCCCCCCCCCTCCCCGCCCAAAGAAAGCAAAAGTACGTAAAAAGCAAAATATGGGGGGGGGGGGGTGCAGATAACACTGCTCATCTGAACTGTTTAAGAAAATCACATATGTTATTACTACACTACTTCAACAACTAAGGTCTTTAAGTGTATAACAAGGTTATTAAAGCACTGTCACATCAACAATAAAAAACATGAAACAGAACTCTCTGGGTTGAAAATTAGACATACAAGTCTGGTTGTCACCGAGGTGATTGTTATTTACTGTAAGTTGTTACATGCGAGCAACCACAGAATTTGTCTTGTAAATAAAGAGAAAATGTATACTGTACAGTACTATAAAGATAAAAATAAGAACAAATAAATGTGGGATTACCGTATATTGTATGTGGAAGACAAGTGTTTATCTGGGAGCAGAGGGGTGGCTCCCTCCCCCTCTCTGCCAAAAGATTCCTTTATCACTTCTTTATGCATTTTCACCACAATTCTCATATAATTTTGGATCATTTGGTGCCAGGTTGATAAAATATTATCCTAAAAGAATCAACTTTCCTTAAAAACGAATCCCACACTGAACACCATGAGTCATTGTTTACAAAGAGCAAACAGCTGATTGGCTTACCACAATGTCTGTCTTCAACTCTTAGTAAAATAGTACAGTACATTTGTGTATTTATCATCACCTAATAAGTAATATTGTAGTGGAAAGTATAAGGCATCTGTATATACCTTGGTTTATTCTTTAATCATTTGTCTAAGTACACGTAGCCAAACTAAGTCATCCTATAATACTGGAAGGTAGTAAATAATGTTTTTAAGAAGGTATCTTCATATCAAATACTATACAGTGCATTATAGTGACCCCTGTTGTAAGCTCGTGTGCTGAAAGTTCTCACAAGAATATATTCTGAGTAAATAACCTTCTGATACACCTTATCCTTTTATTTTAAGTCATATTACAAATAACATATATTATTGTATTTTTTCTCTATTGCTGAAGATGTTATATTGATCTTGATGAACCATAAGAGGCCAATCATATGAGAATATAATACTGAATCAATAAATAATTAAACCTGATGAATGTGGCAACACCTGATCAGCTTCAGCCAGCTTACATACTCAAATGTTTTAGTTCTCAGTTGGCCTATAGCAAATCTTATTATACCACTGTACAGTATTCAGTAAGTGTTGTTCATTTCATAAGATTTTTTTTTATTTCATCTCCCCATTTCTTAAAAAAATATAAATATAAAATTTTCCTGGTGACCAGAGCATCTCAGAGTAACAAAAAAGTGAATTCTGATATATTGAAGTTCAATTTATTGAGGTTTAACTGTATAATCGTCTTCTGTTCATGACAGCATATTCATTTTATAACAGACACCAGTTAAATAAAACCTGCTGTTGTCTTTGGTGTCATTTGTAACCCTAATTTAGCACCAGTACTGTAGTGGGTTGTTGTGTACATGTATTCCATTCTTTTGTTTTTCAGCCTTATGATGAAACTCAGTTCTATATCTGCTGTGAGCAGTGTGAAGACTGGTACCATGGCAAGTGTGTGGGCATAATGCAGACAGAAGCAGATGATATAGATGATTACATCTGTCCAAAATGTGATTCAAATAATGTATGGAATTACCCCTGCCAGAAGAATCTCTCTGCCAAGGATTATTCAGAATTGAAAAAAGTCACAAAAAGCCTTATAGTAAGTACAGTAGTGTAGTGTTTCTTACTTGTGTGTGCCTGTAAGTGTAGAGGAAGATTCACTGTCTCAACACATGTACACTCAGTAAAACAAAGTTTATGTCCAAATGTGTCTGAGGAATTTTGAAATGATCAATATGACACTTGTTGTCTTGATAGTGTTGTCAAAATCCTTCGTCCGTCGGGTCATATTGTTCCACACACTGTGCATAGATACCTGTACTCTACTTTCTTTACCGTGTGTACACTGTACAAAATAACTTGTTCATATACTGTACATGAGGAATGGAGTGACTACAGAAGCTCGGTAGTATATAGATACTGTGCAGTAGACCTTTGGCAACAGCGGGATTCCCATCCGTGGATTCCTTGTATCCACAGTTTTCGCTCAGTACCATTTCACCAACAGCGGCATTTAGATTTATGTATCTGTGGATTACGTGATGTCATATGGGTTGATATCTGTGTGTGGAGGCTGGATACGAGTGGGGAGGAGTAACCCGTCACCTCCAGTGTTACTAATAGAGGAAAGTTTGTACAAAAATAAATGCCTGAAAAACATGAACTTGAGCTGATATCTAGTAGCAGTAATGAAGAAAGTGAAACACAAGTGCAAAGTGTTAGAGGCAAACAGGACATGGGTGTGCGTGGGAAGAAGAAGACACCTATGCAGTTAGCTGTTCCTTCTCTGGTGACCACACACGCCCCACTCAAGGGGGAAAAAAAAGCCTCTTGCCCCTTCCAAATTTGTTCCCATGGCCATGGAAATTTATCCAGAGCTGTCACCTCTGTCAACACGCTATATGAGGATAATAGATAGTGATGGAAGTTTCCTTAGTCTATCAAGTGACAGGGAGGAGGAAGAACAGCAATGCCTGCATCCTTTGTGTGGACTGATGGTTATATGAAGATGTTCTGACTCCTAATATACTAGATAGAAACATTGCCCACACACTACCTCCCTTCTCCTGCACTGCCAACATCTTCCACCCTCCTCCACGTCATGCCACCTCACCTGTGAGTTTCCTCCTGTTCCGAGCTTTACCGCGACCAAACCGATATTATGGCTGATCTTTTCTGTCCCTCCTCCCCCACACACACACATGGCTATTGTGAAAAGGGCTCAGTCTGGCTCTCTTTTTGTGTAATGGGATATTATTGTACAAATAAGGAAACTATATGAATTGTTTGTACATAAACTGTGCACACACACACACACACACACCTATTGTTAAGTTCAAGCTAACGTTCTGTACATCTTGTACAGGTACTACAGTTTTGTTACATAACAGCTACTGGATGAAAACTGTATTGATTAGTGTAATTGCCTTAATATGGTGAGTAATTGGCTCGGTTTTCACCATAGCAAGTGATTCATTACAAATCCAGTCTGAGCACAATATCAAACTTGGATCGCTTACAGAGTTATCAGCTCAGCTTTGGCACCCCTTACATGCTAATAATTTATTTATTTTTTTTATTTACAGCAACACAAGAATGCGTGGCCATTCCTGGAGCCGGTGGATCCTTCAGAAGTTCCCGATTATTACAAAGTGGTTAAAGAACCGATGGACCTAAAAACTGTGGAAAGCAGAGTGGAAGAAAAAGCATATCAACGACTAGCTCAGTTCATTGGTGACGTGATGCTGGTGTTTGATAACTGCCGCCTCTATAATCCACCAAACTCCTCTTTTTGCTCTTGTGCAGCAACATTAGAATCTTTCTTTTGCCAGAAACTGCGCAGCCTAAAGCTTCGGTTAGGTCAAAAATCATAATGTTTTCCTAATGTAATTCTTCACAAAAAGCCTTGAAGCTTAATGTAAACTAACTTTTTTAATTATGTGAACAGAATTATAGATATAATGTTATAATGAGCAAAGTTATAAACATGTCATGATGATCGGTTGTGAGTACAGGACCTCTCATATGTTGAGAACAGAAGAAGAAACAGATTAACAGCTTTAGTGATTGTCCTGAGCAAGATATCAGGGGGAGTCATCTCCATGTGGTGTTAGTACTGTATGGTACAAGTCCAAGCTGACAAATACTTAAATTGTCTTGTAAAATTATCATGCTGTATTTGTTCTTGGTACAGAGGACTTGAAGCTTTACATAAATAATGCTGATACAGTATATCCCGTTGCAGAAATGCCCATAAAGAAAATTTTAGATAGTTCTTCCCATTATTTATTATATTTTGTTGAAATGAGATGTTACAGTGTGGACAATTGATTTATTGACTGTTGTTAATATTATAGTTTTTAGTAGAAATACAAAGGGGCCCTGTTAGACTAGGTCTGAAAACTCAGTTCTCCTTAGTTAGCCCCATCTTTACCATATACCAATTTATGGTATAACACATTATATACTGGGTGAAGTCTTTTTATGGGAGAGAAAGAGTTGAGAAAATCCTTGACCCTCAGAAAAGATATGGTGGAAAAGTTAAATGCTAGCTGCAGGATATTTTTAATTTAGAAAAAGGTGTTGTGGTACTGTTCACATTACAGCACTGTGTTGTGCAGTCTCTATTATCAGTCCACTATTATTAAGAAAATGTTAAGGGTTAAGAAAAAGTTTTAAGCATTTTGATGCAGTAATTGGTATGAGTCAAACCTACATGACAAGGAAACAACTGTGATTGGCAGCATAGTGTTGGGTCCGGTGTGATTACCGTAAACACAGTTTAAAATGTCCTTGGCCAAGTAATCCCAACCCCATTTCTGTCAACAAGTAATTTTTGTACCTTTTAAATAAAGAGATATGTTCATTATTACTGGTAATAATATTTTATTGAATTATGAGAGTAAATCTTTGCTATGAAAAGTGTAGAATTCTATTAAGAGTTGTTAGTGCACACTTGCAGGAAATTATCCTGGTGTATGCACATTTATATTATGCAATAGACTTCTTCAACATTACATTGTACATATAGAATTTGTATACACTTGAGTGTACATTATATTTCTTTAGAATATAAATACCAGGTACTCTTTGCATTATCAAGAGGCATATTATTTTTACTGATATCATATCAATAAAACTCCACACATAATGGAGTGATATAGTATTGTAGACACTCATGTATTTAGTCATCCATTGTCATATACCCGTTTTCCCCACGAGTATCACGTCAAATCCTTCAGTCAGTCGATTAATCTCAGATATGACCCTCGTCACATTCCTTTTGTAGATAATGACTTCGGAGAGTTGGTCGCCGCACAAATCAATAACAGTAATGTCCTTGATGAAGAAGACCGTATAGAATTAACATATACTTGAGTTGTTGGAGTGACAGCCTGAAGTAAAAGACAGTATGTTGGACCCTAATGCTTGAGAGAGAGCACATAGGCACTTATATGTACAAAAGAGAGAGATTACCTGTCAAAGATTGATGTGTGAAACAAACCTTGCTGGCCTTGTATGGGGGGTGTGACTGTAGATACAGGTATATATTAGTCTTCATGGGCTCCCAACACTTTAGTCATTAGCGGGTGACGTTTACGTTGCCAGAGCTGATGTTACCTACTATATGATTTGTTGTGTTTTAATGAGGTGCCCACCCTCAAATATTAATACTTCAGGGTCAAGTCAACCATGTACTTTTTATCTGTAAATGCCAATGTTATCACCTGGTAATTATTAACCTACTATTTTTGAGTACTGCAAGGTGATAATTGTATGTATTTTTACAGATTTCCATAGTGCTTTTATTCATAACACTTATTCAGCACATATTGATGTGTGGCTTACTGGTTTCAAAGGGCATAAGTTTGTGCACATTGAAGATGACACGCTAAACACATGTACATGTTTAGACTACGTTGCCAAGTTGTATATGGCTGTTCATGGTCTTCACAGCCTCTCAGCTAAGTACAAAATTTATCTTTGTGAAGACACTTAACATGAATATGCATATTTGTAAAGATAATTTGTAATAAGAGTGCGTTTGTTTTATAAAGTCAAGTATTCTAAACACTAGTTTTGTTTCTTCCCACCAACAGGTCAGTTGTCTGCATTATTTTCTTTTGTCATTTTCTAGCATGATGCTCTTTGTTAGATGAGTCCTCTTAATGTGCAAGTCATTTTAGAGAGTTCGGGAGAATGTATTAATTTCTGAATGGCAGATGTGGTTAATCAAATTTTTCAATTTCAATTGTTTATTCCTTGTTAGAGGAAGCGGGATCCTAGTGCTGTCACTAGGTACCCCTGTACAATGACACCAGAAGCATCTGGCAAGTGTGACAGGTATATACAGTATAAATATTATAAAGGGGCTTACTAAAGCCTAAGGAAGGAAGGATATTCCTTTAACACACAATCAATATTATTTACAAAATATCTGGCCAGTATGGGGAGGATCATCGTGTCTCCGTCAGGGGGTCGTGGAGTGGTGGTCCAGCAGGCGTCACGGAAGCGTTGTGTGTGGGGACATCTTACGAGGTAGTGGATAAGGGTGCTGCTGTCGGGTCTTCTGCATAATGCACAAGAGCGTTGCTCAGGGGATGTGGGGATACCAATCTCCCAAGCAAAGTCATACCCAATGATGATACGGGCAGCAATCACGTCCCCTTTCCGCGACCCTTTCCCGTAGACGTACGAGAGGTCAGGAAGTTTACGGAGGACATCGTACCAGGTGGGCGGGGAGTCCAGGAGGATGGCTGCTTCCTGAGCTTCTCTCTGTTTGCGGCGAATTTGGGTCCTAATTTGTAAAAGTGTTCGAGGAACAACGAAGTCAGGTGTGGCCTTGTTGCAGCCAGTCTTGGCAAGGCCATCTGCTGCCTCATTCCCCAAGATACCGACACGACTGGGTATCCATAGGAATGTCACAGGACAGCCTGCATCCTGAAGTGTGGATGTTAACCCTCATATTCGGAGGATGAGGTCCTTATTTTCCCCTGATCCAAATGCGATCCCGTCGAGAGCAGACCTGGAATCGCAGCAGGCAAGCAAGGGGCAGAAACCATCTGCTTCTTCCTCAGTGAGAAGGGCAGCAAGGAGGGCTATTAAATTAGCCTGAGTGGAGGATGCCCCGTCAGAAACTCTGAGAGACAGTTTGATAGGCTCAGGGGCATCAGGATGGGTGATGTAGACTGTGGTTAATCTAAGATTATCCATCCATCTCATCTTGATTTCAAAGTCCTGTCACCATTTTGTTGTCTTATGCTTTACTTGTGCAACTCGAGTAGGTCAAGTGTGTGGGTTGAATGCTCGGCATTCCTAACATTATTGATTGGGGCTAATTTGAAGTCATGTTGAGCTTCCCATTACAGGTCGAGTCCTTTTATAAAAAGGGGGATGGTGAAGAAAGTTATCATCTATGGCTGAAGACTATGATTCTTCACTCATGCTACTTGTGAACTGCTTCACCTTCATATGATATAAAGCACAACTCTTCAGTTTCAGCCAACTGGGCAGTGTGAGCAGAGACAAGGGTTTCATACTGTAAGAGGTGGTCAGTGCTTACCCCTTCCATAACACTGTATCTAGGACCGAGAAAAATTAGAGAATTAATTGGTAGAATGGTTACATTCAAGATAAGGAAAATAACCAATAATCCACATTTACTTAGGTGAAGCTCGTACAGAATCTCAGGGCTGTCTCGGGGGTATTCGACGCCCTAGGTAAGCTCTCTGAAGTGTGCCCCCCTACTAAGTTTTGATATAACTACAGTACTCTATTACTGTAACTCTGGAAACACCACTCATAGCATGTACTGTATAGTTTCATCTTTTGGCTCGTTCATGCAAATAACCAATTACTCATATTACAATAACTCTGTGAAGAAAATGTCGATGAAACAATTTTAAGTTAAGCTTTATTTTAAGGTAATACTGTATATAAAAAAATCAGGCATATTTTAGGCATTAAGCTAGCTCCTGTAACCTACTATTATTACATTATTATTATAAACACAGTGAAAAAACAATGTCATATAATTTATGTAATCATAGTACATGTATTTTCCAAGAGCCCAGGTGATATTCCCACGTTATAAGGCTCGTTAATCCGGGGCAGTATTCCCACAGGTCATAACTTCATAAGCCTAGCCAATGTTGGGTCAGACAAATACTGTACAGTGTTCTGTAGTTCTCTTTTATCTCCAAAGATGGTGTGTGTTGTAGCAAACGTAAATGAGTGTTGTATTAATTCTTAATACTAGTTTTATTATATATATACTGTATATATATATATATATATATATATATATATATATATATATATATATATATATATATATATATATATATGTTGATAAAATCACACGTTGTTTCCCTTTTCCCGTGTGATTTTATCAAGATTTATCTTATCCACGTTTTCGTTGTGGATCTACATGAAATAATATATATATATATATATATATATATATATATATATATATATATATATGCAAGTAAATCACTGTAGGTGCATGTGATCTAGGTATATGCTGATAACCACAAGGAAAGAAGAAAACACGAAGTTCCCAAGCGCTTTTGTGTAATTCACATCTTCAGGGGTGAGTACAGACTAAAGAAAAGTACAAAACAAGCTGTATATATACAGAGGAGGGTGAGACCAGGTCTACAATGGTCAGGTATTAGGTAATGACCCTACTAATCTTTAAATAGCACGGCAATGGTCGGTAGTCAGGTCAGAGGGCAAGGTGACCCAACCTTCTCACCTGGTTACAAATCTTCTTAATTACAAAATTGTCCAGTTTGTACATGCCGTTACTCAAATTCATGTTGAATGCTTCGGTATGTTTAATGAGACTAGATTCTATGATGTTCCTACTATCAATTGAATTACATGGTAATATTGAGGAGGCATTATCCCAGTCAATGCAATCCTTGTTATCCCTCAAATGAACAAACAGAGCATTGGATTCCTGGCCTGTCCTAACACTGTATTTATGTTGTTTAAGTCTAGTTACAAAATCTTTACCATTTCACAAAAATTTCTCACACATTCCTTTACAACTAGAAACCTGGAACGTCAATGTGGCATTTAAAAACTCATGCACTGCTAAACAAATGTTAATCAAGAATTCCCCCCATCAACACAATTGGTTGCATTTATAAAGTTCCTTGCAAGGAATGTAATATGTTTTACTTAGGCCAGACAGGTAAAGTCCACGTGTTATATGGACTAAAAATGAAGTACAGTATATATATATATATATATATATATATATATATATATATATATATACACACACAGTATTACCCCGCCTAACGCGGTTTCACTTAGCGCGTTTTACCGTACACGCGGTGCCTCGCCAGAGCTGAACTTTCACTTAACACGGGTTTTGTCCACGTATACGCGGTGAGTGTCCGGCTGGAGATGCTATTTTTAGATTTGCCCCACCCGCCACCCTGCCTGACTGCCTGTTTTAGCTCATAAAATTCATACAAATTACCCGGCCAGAATATAATTTACATTGCTGGAATTCTTACAATATGATGATCATTTTGAATATAAACATCATAGATTTTGCATTAGACATACAAATTTTAGATATAATGTTCAAAATATATGACATTTGTATTCAAAATATTCCTGGTCTTACAAGGAATCCAGCAATGTCAATTATATTATCCTAACTTTAGTTTGAGGTATTATTTATTACTAAAAAGTTAAATATTCTGGTTTTCCCACACATCTCCTTGGGACGGTTGGTGGGGGTGGGGGGGATGGAGGGACCGACCGACCGACCATCTGTTACCCTGTGAAGAATATTTTTTTTTTTTATTAACTGAAGATATTTGTTTTAGCTCATAAAATTCATACAAATTACCCGGTCAGAATATAATTTATATTGCTGGAATTCTTATAATTTGGTGATCATTTTGAATATAAACATCATAGATTTTGCATTAGACATACAAATTTTAGATAAAATGTTTACTCTGAGTAGATATGTTCTCTCTTGTGCAAAATATATGACATTGTAGTGGACGTCTCCCCTACAAACTGCGTAGCTGCCACCACCTGGTACCACCTCCCTAGCAACCAACCAGATGTTACCGTATCTTAGCAACGGAACTAGTCACCGGCGACTTCTCGGATTTTCCCAACGTGACTCATAGCGGCTGCTGCTGGGTATATAAGCTCTGTCTCTCCATTGAGATTCATTCTGACCATTCTTCTACAACAAGCAACACCTCCTCCTCCGCCGCTGCCTGGCAGCCCTCGCATCTCCTCGCCTGCCTGGCGGTCCTCGCTCCGCCAGCGAGCATGGCGACCCACCAGCTGTCCTTCTCTGAGCTTCCTCACCAACCAACTCTCATTCTGGCCCATCTTCCTGAACACGCAACACCTCCTCCCAGCAAGCTCCTAGCTGTCCAGCATTCATTCAACCAGGAGGCCAGCAACAGGCAACATCTTCTCTAACGAAGCTCCTGCACATCTACCTCCTTCAACACGCTACTCACCGAACGTCTTCTACTGAGCAGCTCCCCACCACACGGCATCTCCAGCACCAGACTGTCTATCATATAACTTATATTATATAAGAAAACCACATTAGAGTTTCCTTCCATCCTGAGTGCTAGACGACATTAATATCTCGATACCCCTACAATGGTGACCCCGGAGATTAGCACTCATACAGGATGGAGGAGACACTGATCGCGCTCCCAGTCTTCAAGCAGACACCGGCTCCTCTTCCTGCCCCAAGCACCACATCCTACGACCCCAGCACACCCGTCCTGCCTCAGATGCCGACCCCGGCCCAGCAATAACCCCTGACGCGGCCTCTGTTCCTGAATCCGGACCCACACACACCCTCTTTTCTCCCTCAGGTACTCCCTGCTAATGTCCTGCACCCTGCTGCTGTCGTGGACCCAGCTGCTGTCACGAGCCCTAATCCGCTTCTGCTGACGCAGCCCCTGCTCCTGACCCAGGCCCACACACACCCCAGCAGGCGCATCTGATGACCCTGTACCTGCCGTGAGGGAAGCACAACATTCATCGCCTCCACACACCATTTTTCTCCCTTCTCCCACAGATAGTGTGTATCTAGACAGTTGTATTTCAGCGATTGGCTCATCACGCCATCGCCGTTGTCTCACATGAGGCATGCACCGCCCGGTCTGCCTCACATGTGCTAAACAACTCTACAAACAACAAGTCTCCTACACCGCCTGGAGGGAAGGGGGAGTATTGTAGTGGACGTCTCCCCTACAAACTGCGTAGCTGCCACCACCTGGTACCACCTCCCTAGCAACCAACCAGATGTTACCATATCTTAGCAACGGAAATAGTCACCGGCGACTTCTCGGGTTTTCCCAACATGACTCATAGCAGCTGCTGCTGGGTATATAAGCTCTGTCTCTCCATTGAGATTCATTCTGACCATTCTTCTACAACAAGCAACACCTCCTCCTCCGCCGCTGCCTGGCAGCCCTCGCATCTCCTCGCCTGCCTGGCGGTCCTCGCTCCCGCCAGCGAGCATGGCGACCCACCAGCTGTCCTTCTCTGAGCTTCCTCACCAACCAACTCTCATTCTGGCCCATCTTCCTGAACACGCAACACCTCCTCCCAGCAAGCTCCTAGCTGTCCAGCATTCATTCAACCAGGAGGCCAGCAACAGGCAACATCTTCTCTAACGAAGCTCCTGCACATCTACCTCCTTCAACAAGCTACTCACCGAACGTCTCTACCGTGCAGCCCCTCACCACACGGCACCTCCAGCACCAGACTGTCTATCATATAACTTATATTATACAAGAAAACCACATTAGAATTTCCTTCCATCCTGAGTGCTAGACAACATTAATACAGGTAGTCGTCGACTTACGACCTAGATTGGTTACGGCCGACCGGTCGTAAGTTGATCTGGTCGTAAGTCGGCCTATGTTATAATTACCTTACGTATATTATACTGTAATGTGTAATGATAATATAATCATCTTTAAGTCATATTTTATCAACATTTTCTTTGTTCATTATTGTTACGGTCGTCAGGTTTAAGTAAATCACTGCATACTACAGTACAATTGGTTTATTATTTACACTGGGGCTGGGGCCAAAACTGTCGTACCGCCGGTCGTAAAGTCGAACAGACGTAAGTCGCATAGGTCGTAAGTCGACGACTACCTGTATCTCGATACCCCTACAGTAGAAGCGGTGAGAGTGGTGGGTGACGTCATTTGTCTACACGAGTGGTGGCCCGCGAGCACCACCAAGCAAGGACTCTAATCCTTGTCACCTAGGATCAGAGATAATTTGTCTCTGATCCTTGAGTACCAAGGACTAGTATTTTATCATTGCTAGACTGCCACCACCATCGCAGACATGACGTCATCATAATAATAGTAGAAGTAGTAATAGTACGTCCGAAAAACTCATAACTAATCAGAGAACGACAGATGAAAACATTTAACTACGAAACGAACGGGTAAAATTAGAAAAATTTAAGGCATTCCAAATAATGGTATTAGGAAAACCTGACATACTGTATTATAATGCACCTTGGAACAATCTACCAGAGTGTGTTGTGACGGCACCGAGTGTGAGCTCTTTCAAGACAAGACTTGACCAACACTGGAGCGGGTACAGGTACATTCAGGAGAAGGTGCATGCCCAGTATTTGCCAACAGTGCGTGACAGACGTGACCGATCGCCCAAGCGGCTAACGAGCCGATCATTTGGTGAGGAGGATAAAAGAAAAAGTAAAAATGTAACCAAAAGGGAGAGGGGTTGCAGATCAATGCGACACCTAAGTGACCCACTAACTTGTAGTGGTGTGGGGTATGGGTTGTTTGGTTCACACTCAGGATGGGAAGGAGAAAGGAAACACACAATGTGCTCTCTATATACATGTTGTATTGGATGTACAATGCAGCTTGGTGCTGGGAAGGCAGCATGGTTACAAGCGTGATGTCGAGAGAGCTGGTTGGTGAGGATGCTCAGAGGAGGACCAGCCTGTGGGTCGCCATGCTCGCCGGCGGGAGCGAGGACCGCCAGGCAGGCGGAGGAGGAGCGAGGGCCGCCAGGCAGCGGCGGAGGAGGAGGTGCTGCTGGCTGCAGCTGTAGGTAGAAAGAGACAGGTCACCACAAGGTCAGGTCTCAAATAGCCGGGGTAGGCGTGGCTTAGTAGTTGACCCCTGCTCCGTGATGTATGGCGGCGCTGGTTGACCTTGACCACGAGGCATACACTGGGGAATTGGTGGGGTCGGCTACTCAGCAACAAACAGCGTTTGTAGGGGAGAATTCCACTACAGTGGATTCCTCCCCTACAAACGTTTGTTGCTGAGTAGCCGACCCCGCGAATTCCCCAGTGTGTGCCTCGTGGTCTGGGTCAACCAGCGCCGCCTTACATGACGGAGGTCAACTATTAAGCCACGCCTACCTCCGCTACATATGACCTGACCTCGTGGTGACCTCTCTCTTTCTACCTACACCAACCAGCAAGCAACACCTCCTCCTCCTGCCTGGCGGTCCTCGCTCCCGCCGGCGAGCATGGCGACCCACAAGCTGGTCCTCCTCTGAGCACCCTCACCAACCAGCTCTCTCTACTCAACGCTTGTAACCATGCTGCCTTCCCAGCACCAAGCTGCATTGTACATCCAATACAATATGTATACAGAGAGCACATTGTGAGTTTCCTTTCTCCATCCCATTCTGAGTGTGAACCAAACAACCCATACCCCACAAATGGTGACCCCGGAGTGATCACTCACACAGGATGGAGGAGAAACTGATCACTCTCCCAGTCTTCAAGCAACATGAAAGACTGGCTTATCCATACAGAAGCAGCACTCATCAGCTCTACAGCTACTGTCTCAGCACTGCAGGTACCCCCTGCTACTGTCCTGCACCCTGCTGCTGTCGTGGACCCAGCTCCTGTCACGGACTCTCCTCCGCTCCTGCTGATGCAGCCCCTGCAGGCGCGTGACGACTCTGTACCTGCCATGAGGGAAGCACAACATGTATACATGAGAGCACATTGTGAGCTTCCTTTCTCCATCCCATCCTGAGTCCGAACAAACCACCCATACCCCACAAATGGTGACCCCCGGAGATTCGCACTCACACAGGATGGAGGAGAAACAGATCACGCTCCCAGTCTTCAAGCAACATGGAAGACTGGCTTACCCACGCAGAGGCAGCTCTTATCGGCTCTACAGCTACTGTCCCTGTACCTGCCGTGAGGGAAGCACATGCACCGCCCGTCCTGCCTCAGACGCCGCCCCGGCCCAGCAGTACCTCCTGCCGCGGCCCCTGCTCCTGAGTGCGGACCCACACACCCCTCTTTTCTCCCTCAGGTACTCCCTGCTAATGTCCTGCACCCTGCTGCTGTCGTGGACCCAGCTGCTGTCACGAGCCCTCATCCGCTTCTGCTGACGCAGCCCCTGCTCCTGACCCAGGCCCACACACACCCCAGCAGGCGCATCTGACGACTCTGTACCTGCCGTGAGGGAAGAACAACATTCATCGCCTCCACACAGCCTTTTTCTCCCTCTGCTCCCACAGATGTTGTGTATCTGGACAGTTGTATCCAGCGACCGGCTCATCCACGCCATCGCCGTTGTCTCACATGAGGCATGCACCGCCCGTTCTGTCTCACATGTGCTATGCAACCCTGCAGACAACAAGTCTCCTACACCGCCTGCAGGGAAGGAGGGAGTATTGTAGTGGATTTCTCCCTTACAAACGCTGTTTGTCGCCGAGTAGCCGACCCCGCGAATTCCACAGTGTGTGCCTCGTGGTCTGGGTCAACCAGCGCCGCCATACATCACGGAGGTCAATTACTAAGCCACGCCTACCCCCGCTGTTTAAGACCTGACCTCGCGGTGATCTCTCTCTTTCTACCTACACCAACCAGCAAGCAACACCTCCTCCGCCTGCCTGGCGGCCCTCGCTCCCGCCGGCGAGCATGGTGACCCACAAGCTGGTCCTCCTCTGAGCATCCTCACCAACCAGCTCTCTCTACATCACGCTTGTAACCATGCTGCCTTCCCAGCACCAAGCTGCATTGTACATCCAATACAACATGTATACAGAGAGCACATTGTGAGTTTCCTTTCTCCATTCCATCCTGAGTGAACACCAAATAAACCCATACCCCCACACTACCTCATTCCTGAATGTGCTGTAGTGGAATTCTCCCCTACAAACGCTGTTTGTCGCTGCCTAGCCGACCCCACCTATTCCCCAGTGTATGCCTCGTGGTCTAGGTCAACCAGCGCCGCCATACACCACGGAGCGGGGGTCAACTGCTAAGCCACGCCTACCCCCGCTATTTAAGACCTGACCTCGTGGTGATCTCTCTCTCTACCTACAACCACAGCCAGCAACACCTCCTCCTCCGCCGCTGCCCGGCGGGCCTCGCTCCTCCGCCTGCCTGGCGGTTCTCTCTCCTGCTGGCGAGCATGGCGACCCACAAACTGGTCCTCCTCTGAGCACCCTCACCAACCAGCTCTCTCTACATCACGCTTGTAACCATGCTGCCTTCCCAGCACCAAGCTGCATTGTTCATCCAATACAACATGTATATAGAGAGCACATCGTGAGTTTCCTTTCTCCATCCCATCCTGAGTGTGAACACCAAACAATCTCATACCCCACAGTGCCCTTACAAAGAGACAATAGACAACTAAAGAGAATTGACAACGGGCCACATACAGTACGCAGCAATACCATCCTCAGTGTCAAGAGTCAAGACCTGACTGAATTACTCAGAATAGGCAAACTGTACGCCAAGCTTTGTCAATAATTTTTTTAAACTAAAAATAAACTAAAATCAACCCTCTCCTTGAGAATGTCACAATGCTTTTTCTTTTTGTCACGATTTGTGTGTGTGTACATACTTGTGTGTATGTATGAACTTTGAACAATGTCTGTAGTATGGTGTAATGAAACTTGCTCACTCATGACATCACAATTTTTATGACGTTTCAAGCAATCTCCCGCAGAAGCTCAGGAAAGATTCCACACTGTGCCTCTGTCGGGGAACAGCTGATTAAGTGTTTGGTAATTTACATTGAAAAAGTGTGGTGAGGGAGATACCATGACCTCTATGTACCGCTTAAAGAGACAGGTTGAAGTGCCAAACAAAGTGGAGCTTCCATCATGTATGTATAAGATGGAGGCCTTAAACCGTGTGTCAGGGATGGACCTTTCCTCTTCGTATTATGGCCCAACACGTTCATCTCAGGTATATATTAAACATATTTATAATCTTGTGGGAATGTAGTACAGGTTGTAATTATTATATGGGTATTAGTGTATGCACTGGGTCTTGTCCAGTTAACAGGCACTGAACTACCGTCTCATGAATGTAATAATAAACATTTGTCAGTGGATTTTTTTTTACCGTGCCCGGCTAAGTTCATACTGACGCTATTTTACCGTGAGTGTGCTCTAATGGCTAATCGTCCATTACCGGCGAACACTGCGAGAACTATTTTTGACTTTGACAAACTGACTAATCATATTTCTATTGTACATGGAAACTTCTCATTATAAAAGAGGCGACATTTACTGGAACCTAATACAACCTGACCCAACCAATCCAATAAACCCACAGAACCTTACCTAACTTCCTAGCTGGGGGGGGGGGGGGGCAAACCCCTGTCATATTAAACAGAAAGCACTTAGCCAATCACAGCGCACTCACGGTAAAATAGCCTTAAGAACATAAGAAAATAAGGAATCTGCAATAGGCCGGTTGGTAAATTTGCATTGTCACACCGTTCTCTGTTAGAAAGTCAAAAATATATTTTCTAGTGTATTTGTGTGTGTTTAGACTGGATATGGCCTTCATTTCTGGCGGAAATTAGCCGGGTTTTTTTTTCGAATTTTTTTCGTTGGACATTTTCCGAAAAAAATCATGGCAACTTACACCAAAAAACACTAGAAAAACAAAAACCAAACCAAACCTAACCTAACTGACTCTCACCATATGATGGAATCACCTATTTCTTACCTTATTGGCCTGGTTCTTGTTCGTCGTTGCATTCTGGGATTCTTACCCAACGCCACATATGTTGGTCTTTGCGATATATACATTCTCTTGCTCTTAGTACACTTTACTGAGGTTGGAAGAACACCATGTGATCGAAAAAATGCTATAGTGTCTACGTTTTTTTTCCAAAAACTCGCAATCAGCTCCATGCACTTTTAAGTGACACCCTTCGCAGACTTCTATGGTCGGAACTGAACTTGAATTTCAAAATATGAGAGACCCAAAATATAACTCGAATTTGATTGGGCCAAATATACTGCGAATTAAACCCAAAATCATTTTAATTGGTTCCAAAAGCAAAAACGCTTTTGAGTGGCTGCGTGACGTGTACTGGAACGCATGCGCGTGATGATTTATGAAGGAGATACTCAGTGTTGGAGGTGAGGCAGGCGATAATGGAGGAAGATTAATGGAAGAAAATAGAGAAAATTTTGGGTATGCTATCTCCGTTATTATTCATTTCCGCCGGTAATGTAATAGATGAAAATTATCTTATAATTAGACGTCTTATTAGAATATGATAATACAGTAGATTAGTGGTAGGAATGAATGGTGTGTAAAAGCAATAATACCGGCCGGTTGGCCTGTGAATGGCAGCTCCTGTCTAGAGTTACTACCACTCTCTATAATCCATGAATCTATCCAGCCTCCTTTTGAAACTTTCCAGCGTTCCAGCACTTACAACAAAGTTGCTAAGCTTGTTCCACTCGTCCACCACCCTATTTGTGAACCAGTTCCTTCCTATCTCCCTCCTAAACCTAAACTTATCCAACTTACATCCGTTGCTACGAGTCCTATCCTGCTCGGATATTATAAGAACTTTATCTATATCTCCTTTATTGATTCCTTTCAACCACTTAAATACTTCTATCATATTTCCTCGCACTCTTCGTCTTTCAAGGAAATGCAAGTTTAGTTTCTTTAATCTATCTTGATATGGAAGGTTTCTAAGTCTCGGAATCATTTTCGTCATTCTTCGCTGCACCGACTCAGTGAATTGATATCCATTCTATAATAAGGGCACCAGAACTGAACCGATAATCGAGGTGCGGCCTGACTAGCGCAAGATATAGTTGCAATAAGACCTCTGCACTTTTATTACTTACACTTCTAAATATAAAACCTAATACTCTGTTTGCCTTATTTCGAACATTAACACACTGTTTTCTAGGCCGTAGGTCCGGGCTTACAAGTACCCCTAAGTCTCTTTCACAAGTCGACGTGCTACGAAACGTCAAGCAATCTCACTAGAGGTAAAAATGGACATAATAAAACTGCTTGAAAGTGGTGAAAACTTGACCAATGTTGCCCGCAAATTTAACCTGAGTCGGTCAACTGTTAATACAATTGATAAGGGCAAAGAAAAGATCAAGGAACATGTGAAATCTGCAGTGCCAATGCAATCTACGATTATAACTAAAAGAAGAGGGAAGGTTCTGGAAGAAATGGAAAAATATCTTGCGCTGTGGATCGAGGACTGCACACAAAAACGTAAGCCTCTGTGTCTCAGTATGATTCAGGAGAAAGCCCTAAGTCTTTTCAACGACCTAAAGAAAGATCACCCTGATGATACTGTGACATTCAATGCTAGCAATGGGTGGTTTAACCGATTCAAGGTGCGAAATAAGCTGCATAATGTTCGAGTGACTGGTGAGGCGGCGAGTGCTGATTGGAAAACAGCACAGGATTTTCCAAAGAAACTCGCGGAAATTATCGAGTTACGTACATTTCATAACTACCTACTGCTGTACTGTACAGCGTAGTGTGGTGAATTTATTTAGTTAACATTCTTACAGTACCTGCATACATAACGGTTTATTATAGTAATTGTGTACTTATGTTAATACTGTACTGTAGGCGTGGGAAGGAGTGAGCCACTTTAGGGAAAGTTTTATAGACGAAAAAATATTATTTCACTTGTTACCACTGAACGAGTCTCGTTAGTTTTATGCTGTAGTTGTAAATGATAGTTTGGACAATTCTAAGAGACTTTTCTTCGATGGCATTTCTGGCACTAATTATGTATAAGTGCGATATTTAACATTTATTATGCAGTGGGCAACATAACAACTAGCCCTACTGAAGCTCTGGGTGCAGCTCCTCAATTCACTGAAAACATGAATGCATTAGATGATCGGATCAGTCGTGGTGAGGAACTTGATTCGACAATTCAGAATGCTAAACCGGGATCAGTTAATGGGCCTGAAAATGAACCATCGGTTCCTCCCACTCCTGCCGTTCATTGTACAGATAATAATAAAACTTTACTACGTCGATCTGAGCGTCTCCGTAAACCTCCTAATCGTCTGAATTTGCAATTGCATTGTTTAACTGTATTTGAGGCTCTCAGTGTCAGAAGGGGGTGAAGTGACACCCCGGCCAAAATGCATTTTTTGACAGATATCACTATTTTCACCCTTCCTCTACATGTTGGATGTAACCCTCTAGCTAGAATAGAAATATGGTAGAAAATCCTTCAAAAATAAGGTGTGATTTCGCCTCAGACCTGGAGCTACGTATCTTGCTGTGCGCTCAGTTCCAGAAAGTGGCAAAGTTCAGAGCGAGAGGAGCACAAGCCAATGACAGCGCGCTTCCCTTGGACCATACCCCCCGAGGTAACCAATCACAATGGATTTCCCCTTGCTACGTCACAGCTCCTCGGCCAATCTGCACGCCCAGATGCTGCCTCCTCCTTAGTTTTGGCGAGTATTTTAAGCATACAGGCTGTGAGGAGGTCGAAGTGGACAGTGACGAGACATGCATTGAGCTTGATAGTGATGAAAGTGAGCCTGACCCAACGAATGCCAGTGAAAGTGAGCCCATACCTTAGTCTTGAAACTGAACTGTTGCCGGCATCAATAATCAATGATTTAATTGATGAAGAATCTGTGTGGCAATTTTTAGAGAGTGCAGAGAAACACTTATAGATAAGTACGTGATTGATTATGACTAGGCCATTAAAGTTATACGCACTCCTCAGGATTTACGTAACTTCAAGTTACTACGATCTTCAGGGATAATAAAACGAAGGAACTAAACAAAGTAAGATTGTAATACTCTTGTCATAATAATGTTTTTACCAAAGATTATGCAAACTTTTCCGCCTTTGCATTCGTATGTTAATTATGTTGGGCGGTCTAGTGGTGTTTCCTTATTATTATACACTATTATGCTTAACACTACAGCTCCTCCTCAACTTACGATGGGGTTAGGGACCCAAATCCAGGTCGTAAGTCGAATTGGTCGTAAGTGGAGAAAATCTAAAATGGGTGTCTCTCTTTCTTCTCAATACCACAAAACTCTCACTTTTAAGCTTGCCAGCCATTTTTAAGTGAATTACAAACAAAAATTTTGTCTGTACACAGCGCAATCACTAACGTCGGGACTTGAATTTACGTAATTTGACAACATTTTGGTACGACTGACTCGACTGAGGCAGGTCGTAAGTGCGATTGGTCGTAAGTTGAGTTGATCGTAAGTTGGGGAGGAGCTGTTATGGTCAAAGCCTAGACACTGGTTTTACTACATTCACTCTATTAAAACAAAAAGTTGGAACATGCAAGTCTTCCACCCAATTATTTTTATTCATGGGGTAAGAAACAAATTTTCCTCTATAATTTTTTTCTCCAAAAGTGGCTCGTTGCCATAAGTCTGATGTGTCAAAAGTATCACTGTACTGTGCAGTATACAGTAATTTTTTTAATGACCTGACTGACTAGGCATCATACTGATGTACATTACAAGATGATCCCCTAAATAAAACATTTAACGCTGATCTGTCATGGGATGTGTTGAGGGATCTGTAGAGATGTATTGTATACAGTACTGATTACATGGATAATGTGATGTGAACAGAAGAGCGAGGATGTGAGTTCCCTGGAAGTAAGACAAGAAGCTCTGCTGGAGAGACTTCAGCACCTGAGGCAACAGCTGGACCATCTTCTGGGAAACAAGGTTGTGACATCAAATCCCAACACAACACTCCATTCAGTTGTAGGAGCAGCCACTCATTCATCACCAGTTAAGGTGTGTTGTCATGAACAAGTCTGAGTTTTAATGATTAGCTAATGTAGTTTTTGTGTCTATTCTTATACAAAATATTGCTTTTGTAAATAGCAGTGGAAAAGGAAGTACAGTACTGTAGCTAACTGAGAAACAAAAGGAATGATACAGTGAATGATAATTATTTACTATACTGTACTCTGCTGTACTGTACTGCACTGTACTGAACTGCACTGTATTGTACTGAACTGTACTGAACTGTACTGTACTATACTGAACTGCACTGCACTGTACTACACTGTACTGCACTGCACTGTGTACACTGTACTGCAGTGTACTTTACTGTACTGTACTGAGTACACTGTACTGCAGTGTACTTTACTGTACTGTACTGCACTGCACTGTACTGTACTGAGTACACTGTACTGCAGTGTACTTTACTGTACTGTACTGTACTGCACTGAGTACACTGTACTGCAGTGTACTTTACTGTACTGAGTACACTGTACTGTACTGTACTGAGTGTGCTAGACTGTACTGCACTGCACTATACTGCACTGTGCTGTACTGCACTGCACTGCACTGTACTGTACTGCACTGCACTGAGTGTACTGGACTTCACTGTACTGTCGAGGGATCGATCTCTCGCTCTTTCTCTACCAGTAGTGGTGTCCCACAGGGTTCTGTTCTTTCACCAACTCTCTTCCTTCTTTTTATCAATGATTTACTTCACACTACAACTAATTCTATCTATTCTTACACTGAAGATTCTACTCTTCACTCTTCCTCACATTTTTTCCTTCCTCTCAAACTAGATCTGTTTCTAGAGCTGATTTCATTACTTCTATCAATGTGGATCTGCAGCATCTCTGAATGGGGAGGTATAAACTTGGCTAAATTCAATACAGTAGTTATAAAACTAAGTATTTATCACTTGCACTTTCCAAATTAGATGATCTCCCACCAATCACATTTCAGGATGTAATCATTCTCCTAAATTCTAAAATAGATATGCTAGGCCTCACCATTTCCTCTTATATGTCATGGAAGCCACACATCCACAACATTGCTAAAGCTGCCTCCCTAAAGCTGGGAATGCTGTACAGATGCCATAGCTACTTCACTCCTAACTTGGAGTACTGTTCTCAAATCTGGGGTGGCTCTTCTTCTGTCCAACTGTTAGATAGGGTGGAATCAAAGGCATTTCGTCGTATTAACTCTCCTCCTTTAGTTGATAATCTTTCTTCCCTTTCTCTTCCCCACAATGTTGCTTCACTCTCTCTTTTACAGGTACTTTAACGGGCAATGTTCGGTGGATTTGGCATCCTGTGTACCGCCGGCAAGGCCGTGGGCTCGTAACACACATCTTGCTCGCAGTGCCCATCGTTTCTCTGTGGATGCCGGTCACATTAGAATAACCCGTTATAGTACATCCTTCTTTCCTCACACAGCCAAACTGTGGAATGCTCTGCCTTCTGTGTTTCCATACTCCTACAATCTGTCTGACTTCAAAAAGCTGGTTTTCCGGCATCTTTGCGGTGTAGATTAATAGTAATACTGTATCTCCGTTAGCCGAAATCCCTCAAACCCGGAACTCTCCGGTAGCCTGAATTGAAATTTTCTCGGAAAATCGTTCCCATTGCCGGAATTTTCCAGAAAATTTCGGCTTTGGGAACGATTTTCCAAGGGGCACATTTTCAGGAAAATTCCAAGATAATTTTCTCAATACACAGAAAATTTTTGGGATGGGTTTTTTTTCCCGGGTTTGATAGATGAAAATCGGGCACATTTTCCGGAAATTTTGAAGAAAAATCTTCCGGTACCCAGAAAATTCCGGGGATGGGGGATATTTTTCTGGGTTCGAGAGATGATATAATGGTCATTTTCTGGAACTTCCGAGAACAGTTTTCCGTTATCCAGAAAGTTCTGGGGATGAGGGATTTTTTCCGGCTTTGAGAGTCATCTCGTCACCCGGAAATCTCTCATTCCCAGATGTGCTCTGCGCCAATTGTTCCGGCTAACGGAGATATCACTGTACGTAGTCTTTTTCTCTTCTATTTTTAATTTTTTTTTTACCCTTATTTTTTCACCCTCCACGCCCCGTTGTGGGTTGATGACCTATGCTCGGGTGGGCTATTGCCCGTAAAAAAAAAAATACTTTTATTCTGTATTTGTGTTTTAATAATAGTTGTTATGACTTTTAATTTGCCACATGTACAGTATCAAGTGTTTGACAGTCAACCCTTCACTGTTGTCACCTTCTTGGTTGTCCTTATGTTTGACAAGCGATTCCTTAATTACTATTCTTATACAGTACCCGGGACTTATCTTTGTTGTGTCACTCCTCTTACTAACACAGCTCCATGTTGTGTCACTCCTCTTACTAACACAGCTCCATGTTGTGTCACTCCTCTTATCATAGTTTGGTCTTCTCACATCATTAAACTTGCCAGAAGCAATTTATTATTATTGTATCTCAACTCGTTAATATGATGTTGTTTTACCCGTGGTGTGTCATGTGTAGTTGTTGACTGTCTATTGTACATGTTTATGGATCACTTGACTAGATGGGTGGTGAAGAGAAACAGGCAGAGGTGGAACAAGTAGTGGCTCGTGTTGGAGATCATCTGGCACATCTAAATAGCCTTCAGCACAACTTCATTGCACAGGTGGTTTGTTGTGTCCTTGTGAAGAGAACAGTTATGTGAATACATTGCCATATGTTGTGTCAATAACCCTTGTCATTTTTATTTTTATTCATGAATTTTGTTCAGATTCTCCTTCTCTTATAAAGAAAATGTTATTGTAAAAAAAAATTGATGTTGATGTACAGCAGGATAAAGATGGAGGAATGGAAACTGATGTGGGAAGGCTGCAAGACTCCGTACTGTACAGATTGGGTTGCTTGAAGGCCGAACTGCAATGTCTCTCAGAAACTGATGAGGACACCTTCTCAGCTGTTGAATCAGTAGGCTTAGCTGAACGACAGTGTAGCATCTTGAAAATAATCAAGGTGCTAAAGGAGGAGGTGGAATTTCTTGCCGAACTGCAGAAGAAAACGGATCCCAAGGTCTCCAGATCACGTGATGTTCTGAATATGATAAAGTTTTTGAATAATAATCTACCATACCATTGAAGAAAGTACTGTACTGAAAATTTGTGAGTGAGTGACCATTGGATGATTGTTGGTATCTGCAGGACTGGCCCTCTGAGGTGGATGTTGTAACCCACCACAGAGAAGTGGTCAAGAAACTCAAGTTACTGCAAGAGGAGTTGGCTAAGATGTTGAGAGGGTTACAGGACCTCTCTTGGGAGGTACTCCCTCAAGATGTTGGGTGTCAATGTGACATATCTTACCAGTTTTCTCCCTTTCCTACTGTCTCCTCACCCTTGTTCGCCTCAACATCACCGGCAGCAAGTATCAATCTAAGTTTATCTACCTGGCTACACCAAACCAGAATTTGTGCGTGTAGTGCTCGTAGTTAACTACAGTGCTGGTGTGATGCTTTGATCGGCTATGGAAAGTTTGGTACTGTACAAGCATTATAAACATGATTAGTACACTATGTGATGACTAACAGCCTGCAATGAATTAACAAATGTGAGTACTGTACTGTATAATAATTACTAATAACTTGCTAACAAGATGTGTGGTATATACTAAAACAAGGATCACCCTATACTATCAGTAGGAAAGCCCTTGTAAGTATCGGAGTACAACACAGTTTCAGTTAAGGTATTTGACTATAAGTTGCATTAGCACAAGCTGGTCAAAGAGTACTCTGTCAATCAGTCAGACACAACTGGTATTCATTTTAGCTGGCTGACCAGTTAACTGATGGATATTTCCCCTTCCTTTATGTATGAAAACTGTAAACTCTCTCCTGATGTTAAATAAACCTCAGCACTGGTACAGTACTCAGGTTCCCAGCTGTAGGACCAAACACTACAAGCAAATTACTATACATACACTAACATAATTTCTATTAATTAAGGTTGTTATTGTTTTATCATAAGAACAATATAGGCATCGGGGAGGCTTAACAATGTTGATGTTTCTGGTGTCCTGACTCATAGTGTGTGTGTGTGTGTGTGTGTGTGTAAGTGTAATAATAAATAATAATAATTAACGGTTTATTGAAAGAGCATGGCAGCCGGAAGGCTGAAAATATACAATTACATAATTGGGGAATGGGTCTCTTGATTTACAAATAATATATACAAGTAACATAAGTGATACAAATATGATATATAATAACTAGGTTGGGAGAAGGTCAAACTACAGGGCATTTCATCATAGTGACAGTGCAAAAAGTAAGATTGACTGGGAGTGAATACACTGGTTGATTACAAGTTATTGATAATTTTTACAATGGTTGGGACTGGGCTGTTCTTATAGCGATCAGTTCGTGCTCGTATGGGCAGGATGCGGTTGTGGTGTCGAACAGCAATTCCCGGGTGAGGGATCTCAGGTGGTAGTAGGAGCCGGCGTCGAGGATGATTCAGAAGCATTTCACCAAATTTGCAGATGAGGTCGTGGTGATGGTCAGAGAGAGCCGAGAGGGTCAGTGTGTTGAGCGCTTCTTGATATGTGGAGTAGGAAGGGGAGAGAATAATCTTGCATGCCCTCTTTTGCACTTTTTCTATGTGTTTACATTGTGTGGCATTTCGGGAGGAAGACCAGGCATGGGAGGCATAGGTGAGCTTGGGAAGTATGAATGTTGAGTAAACACTGAGGAGCTCGGGGGCAGGAGCTCCGAGGGATTTGAGTTGGCGGAGGAGGTGGAGACAGAAACTGGAGGATTTGACAACTTCACTGACGTGTGGCTTCCAATTTAGTTTATTGTCTATAGTGATGCCGAGGAGCTCAGTGGAATCTACAACCAGGAGTGTGTTGGGTCCTAAAGTAATGGAAGGGGGTGGGACAACGTAGTAGGAGAGGTTGATGTGCATAACCATGATCTTGGTATGGTTGTGGTTGTTGGTGGCCCAGTTTTGGAGACTGTTCAATAAACCCTGAAGGGCAGTATAGAATGTGTGTGTGTGCGCGCGCGTGCTTTTTTTTAATTAACGGTTTATTGAAAGAGCATGGCAGCCAGAAGGCAAAAAATATACAATTACAATACATAATTGGGGAATGGGTCTCTTGATTTACAAATTTTATACAAGTAACATAAGTGATACAAATATGATATATAATAATGTGCTGATAGTTTTTACAATGGTTGGGACTGGGCTGTTCTTATAGCAATCGGTTCATGCTCGTATGGGTTGGATGCGGTTGGGCAGGTGTGTGGTCACGTGGCCAGAACAGTAGCTTTGGGCAATGCAGGTGTGCTCCATCCTTCAGGTTAGGTCAGGTCAGATCCAGCCACACTCAGTATTACACTGCTGTTTTTTTGTGCTTTTTCTTGGAGTGCACTATAGGAACATTGTTTGGTAGTCAATCATTCACTGATCACTTGAATGTTTTGCTGAATAAATCCCGGTGTAATAAGGCTGGTAGGGCGTTGGGATATAGCAGGGGGGAGGGGGGGTAAACAGACTCGGCCTGGCTGCTCAAACTGGGAGCACCTTCAGGGCACGTCTTGTCTCGCGGGTGGTTGACAAGTGTGTTTGTGTGTGTGGACATTGTTTTTATGTATCTCGTCTGCAACTGTAATTACTGTATTCAACTATAAATACTACAGTATAATTTTTGTTTGGGTTCTTTAGTGTGAAGACTATTGACTTTTCTACATTTTAGGCTGAGATCACTCACAAGTTATGTCTTAAAGTTGTAAAAACTGGATCATTTAATTGCTTTAGTTCAATTGTTTAAAGCCTGTTTGATGACTTCGACCTGTCTAGAAATTGAAAATAATCGTTGCAGTAAGAGACCCTTTCTGTAGTGTTATTTATTTTTACTTTTCATTATTTAAGTATTGCCTTCAGTCACACTTAAGATGACTCAGTAGATAACCTTTGTAGTACAGTACTGTATATTAACTTATTTAGCTCACCTAGTTGAAGGTTGAGTGTGTGTGCAATCATTTATCCATCTACATTTTGACTTGTTCTGGACAACCAACTTGGTTTTAATAACAGACATGTGAGTGTTCCTTATAACTAGCAGCCATTTTGAATTCCTTAGTAATTAGTGTAAAAAACTTTTATTCCTTAAGAACCACCAGACTGTATTTGCAGATGTTGGCACCATAATTCAAGTTTGTTGTTGTTTGTGTGTTGTTCTTTGTAAGAAAACATGGCAGCCATGGCCACTTGTTATGCTCCTACAACTGTAATTGTGTGTGGAGGTTCTTTTAAAATTCTCCAGAATTACTAAACCAGTAGAAGAAAATCTTGAGGTGATGTGGAGGATATAGGTAGCTGTCCAGGATTATTTGTTAGGTGTTTCTGGGGGGAATATAGCACCTATTGGCCAGTCTGTTTTCTCCTGAATTAACAAGACAAATGAATTAAAATTTGGCATAAACAAGATTAGTTCATTCAAAGGCTAGTATTAGCCTTAAGCTAAAATGTTGGCACAGTTAGCATTTTTGGATGTTCACAGATTGATGGACTTCCTCAGTGGTTCACATGTTCAGGGATAATCTCCTTTTTTACTGTGCTGTCCCAACAAAACTTAACCCATTATACAGTACAGTTTCTTTCCATCAATTTGTCTGTGTGTTTGTCTGTCTTCCAATTTCCATTGCTCCTAACCACCAAGAAACCACTGGTATTTTTTTTTAAAGCTTGGCACAGTTTTAGAGGATAATAAGAAGATAATGTGCTTTAAGTAGTTTTAGGGTTAGATAAGATATGACGGCCAGCTGTTGGACATCAGTAGAGGATTGTCTTGTTGTTCAGTAATGTGTGTTGCAGGTATGAATTTTTCAAGGTTTGGGTTCTGCATGTGATTTGTGTTTGAATCAGTTTTATTTGATTTATGTTGCTGTACTGCAGTCATTATTAATCAAGTCGCTATGGGATGGATATTACTAGACAAATGCATAGTCTCTTGGTTACTACTGTAATGTGCTACATGTATTACTGGGTTTTCAGAGTACATTACCAGCCAGGTGTTAAAGCTTATACAGATATTTAAATGTCCAGAACCATGGATAAATTTCATGTAAAATTATTGCACATGGTTATTGGGGAGGGAAGGCAAATACAATTCTAATTTGTTTTATCAACTTGTTTGGTATTTATGTTTTAAATAAGAAAAGTCAGCTTTAGACAAATCAGAGTTGAGAGTATTTTACAGGTCTTAAATGATGCATCTACATTCCCAAAACTGGTATTAAGCCTTTTACATTGTCAACAGCTAGGAAAATCTCACCCTCTTGCTGGCTTATGTCCAAAATTGCCTTTGAACTTTTTGGTTGAATAAAGTTGGAGGATCAACAACAGTGAGTTGTGTATGAACATTTGTTGGCTTTGCATAATGTGAGGGTTAATGGGTGAGCCACACTGAACCAGCAGCAAGTTTCAGGATCTTAGCAACTCAACCTGTGTCATCAGCCAACAACAGGTAGGAGCCGGTGTTGACTGTACATAAAATCCTGTGGACTTTATTATTACTTGTGATCTTTTTATTATGTTTGTCAACATTCTTGTACAAATACCAATTTGAATATTATAACAAGTACTGTAAGCTCTTCATTCATCCCTCTTTATACAAGACTTCTTTCTTATTCTCATGATGTCTGCTGCCACAGTACTGTATATGATATCAAGACAGTGGCTCTTGTTACAACACTGCTCAATCTTTTATTGAAACCGGTTTTTAGCCAGAAAAATACAGATACAGAATGGATAATGCTAACAATATTGACACGACTAAGCCAGTATTACAGCTCACTTCATTTTCATCCTTTGCCTTCCAGACTACATCAGTACATGACTTGGTGATCTCAGCCAATCCCAACGCTCCGCCTTTCTCTCTGGTTTTACTTCGCAAACTTCTGAAAGAAGTTGGTTGTCCAGTGTTCTCTGTGAACCATCTTCACTCTTCTGTGTTAGAGGTAAGTGAGTGTTTATATATATATATATATATATATATATATATATATATATATATATATATATACTTCATTTTTAGTCCATTTAACACGCGGACTTTGAACATATAATCAACGACCTCACCAGCAAGGAATCGACCCCTCGACCTACTGGGTGTGACTAGGGAACGCTTACCGGCTAGGCCACAAGGACACTAAAAGCTGTTCTAGACTCTGTTATATTTCACACAAAGCCTGTTCATCGAGCTGATGGCGCCGTGAACCTCATTGGGAAACTGCCCGTGCCTCTTATGTGGTGTCAGTAGCACCACATAAGTAGCACAGCTAAAATCTTGGAACGTCAATGTGGCATTTAAAAACTCATGCACTGTTAAACAAATGTTAATCAAGAACTCCCCCAACAACACAATTGGTTGCATTTATAAAGTTCCTTGCAAGGAATGTAATATGTTTTACTTAGGCCAGACAGGTAAAGATCTTGTAACTAGAATTAAACAACACAAATACAGTGTTAGGACAGGCCAGGAATCCAATGCTCTGTTTGTTCATTTGAGGGATAACAAGCATTGCATTGACTGGGATAATGCCTCCTCAATATTACCATGTAATTCAATTGATAGTAGGAACATCATAGAATCTAGTCTTATTAAACATACCGAAGCATTCAACATGAATTTGAGTAACGGCATGTACAAGCTGGACAACTTTGTAATTAAGAAGATTTGTGATCAGGTGAGAGGGCGGGTCACTGTCCCATCTGACCCAACCACCAACCGTTGTGTGCCATTTAAAGATTAGTAGGGTCATTACCTGACCATTGTGGACCTGGTCTCACCCTCCTCTGTATATATTCATCTTGTTTTGCATTACTCTATCTAGTCTGTACTCACCCCTGAAGATGTGAATTACACGAAAGCGCTTGGGAACTTCGTGTTTTCTTCTTTCCTGGTGGTTATCAGCATATACCTAGATCACGCGCACCTACAGTGATTTACTTGCATATATATATATATATATATATATAGATATATATATATATATATATTTTATGAAAATCCACAATGAAAACGTGGATAAGATAAATCTTGATAAAATCACACGGGAAAATGGAAACAACGGAGTACCTTAGCTTTCGTCTTGAATAAAGACGAAAGCTAAGGTACTCCTTTGTTTCCATTTTCCAGTGTGATTTTATCAAGATATATATATATATATATATATATATATATATATATATATATATATATATATATATATATATATATATATATATATATATATATATATATATCACACAGGTGATTAATTTTTTTCTCTTGTGTAAAATCTATGACGTTTATATTCAAATTATTCGCTGTCTTGCAAGGATTCCAACAATGCAAATTAAATTCTCCTAACTTTAGTCTGTGATATTATATAAGATAAAAACTGTAAGTCTAAAACCCTGCCTGGGGAGGGGGGGGGGCGGTGATATGTTTGACAGTTGGCACCAAAGGTCTGTGTGTTTATTTATCAGTCCTTAAGAGTGACTAAGCTTTTCTCTTGTAATTTGTCATCAAAACGACCGGGAAGAATATAATTTACATTGCTGGGATTCTTGTAAGATAGTGATTAATTTGAATATAAACAAGCTATAATTTGCACTAGACATAAAAAGTTTAGTACCATAATCATTTAGTACATGTACAGTACAGGTTTGCACTTAGGTCATTTATTTCTTTTTTGTTTCTTTTAGTATGGTGTGTGCATGTAAATGAATAAAATGAATGAAGAAATTTATGTAAATCTACCCAAAAATACAGTTGAAAAACTTTACATTACTAAAATGTACTAAACTAATGTACGGGTGGGCGGCGGCTATTTTAGTGCAGTACTTAAAATATGTGCTATTGTATTTTACTGTATGATATGTATCAATTTCATTGTTTATTATAGCAATAAATATGGTAGCTTATCTCTGCTGTATGCAGTATCCAAACTTACAATACTAGTTGATTTGGGAGGAATTTTTATTATTATTATTTCTTTTTTGGTGCGGATAAGTTGAATCTGCTGGTCATCCATTCCCCGGATAACCAGGATTCTACTGTACTGATATTTAGAGTCATTTGTACTCACACAATTTGAACAGGTCAATGGATCTGTCAAATATATTGTACCGTAGAGTTGGTGCACAGTCAGGCCACAGGGAAGAAAGTTTTAGTGAACTCATAGTATGCTTCAAACATCCTCAGCCACAAACTATAAAATTTAAATGAATAATAATGTATGGTATAGCATTCTTAACTGTTTACAGGTCAATGATGTCTTGAGAAGTTGCTTCATAGATTGTCCTATGGGAGATCGCAATAAACACAAAGTAGCGTTCACTCTGCACTGGAAAGATGTGCCAGCTCCATGCCTTATGGTGAGTCCGTCTTTCATTTATCTTATTAAACACTTTTCATTGACATTTGCTATTAAAATACTGTATAGGGTACAGTAATGAAACACCGTTTGATATTGCATGACAATTCTTAAGGTCTGCTGTATACAGAAAAAATATGTTACATACATTTGCTTAATTTTGTTGCAGCACTTAGTGGGGGACATGTATCTAGTTATTATCTTTGTCCTTTGCTCTCACTATATACAGAACACATCTCCTCTCACTGTTGTGTACTCTACCTCTTTACCAACACCTCACCAGAAGAATAAATTGATATACTGCACTGTATATATTTTTCCCCCGTCTTCACACGATGCTGTTCCCACCTGCTTGTGTACTTTGTGTAAGGAATTAAATGTGTAATTACAGGTCAATCCTCTCCGTCAAACCCAAATATCAGGCGAGGCCAACATCCTGCGGTATATATCTCGCCTGTTTCCCCTGTCATCTCAGTACAATTATGAAGCTTCTGGCACCTTCATGATCATCACAGAAACAGACCAATTGATGGATCAGCTGTCCAAACAAATAGCGTGTGGAAATAACAAAGAACGGCAAGCAGCACTGAGGCAGTTAAATGGAAGGTACGTTTCCTAAGTGGGGTTGGTTGCCTTGGGGGGAAAATATTGTATCTCCTTGAATGTTTTGTTGATTCATGATAAGTAGATTATGAACTGTATGGTTTATCAGGAGCATATTAAGGCTGCTTAGTTTTTGTAGTATGTAGCATTATATTACAATGTGGAGGCTCTGAAACAGTGAGTGTGTGTTTCTGTAACCATTTACATGACAAAGTTTATTGATGTATCCTTTTAGGGGAGAAGGCTGGACTTATCAGGCCCAGGGAACAGACTTGAAATTTTGTAGAATATAAACCAATAGTTATCCTAACATCACAAGTGTTTGGTGATGGAGCTGTCACCATAAGGAAACATTGTCTGTGCTTGTCTATCCATATCTTGTTAGCTGTTAAGTGGTTTAACTGAGCTCCAATTTACCTTAACTTAGTCATTATACAGTACAGTGGTCCCTCGGTTAACGAACACAATTCGTTCCACAGAGTTGTTCGTTAACCGAAAATTTTGTTAACCGAATCCATTGTTTCAATGGGATATTGGGTAATTGGTTCCAGCTCACAGAAAAGTGCATACAAAGTAAAAAAAATGCAGTAAAGTACACTTACTTTGAGGTGTGTATGTAGAAGGCTCCTGATTGATGATGATGATGGGAATTAGAAGTTGGGGTGGAGGAGAAGGGAGAAAAGAAGGAAATGGGGATGGAGGAGAAATCACCTTTCAGGGGACCCATGCTTGATGCAGTAATTTCACCAATAAAATTTTAAGTTCACTAGCTGTAATTACAGATTATTTTATTTAAATCAACACTGCACTGCGCTATATATTATCAATATGTTAACTTAATTTCAGAATGACCAATAATTTTATTGTAAAAATGCAAAAATATTCAAGACACCAACAAAATAGATGTTCACTCCACTTTCAACAAAGCCCAACTGACGCCTGTTGGCTGAATCAAGCGTCTTATGGGCGCACACAAAAATAGCTCCCTGTACTGCATATATTATCAATATGTTAAATTAATGTTAAAATGACTAATAATTTTAATATAAAAAATGCAAAAATATTAAAGAGCACAACTTTCTTGATATTTACTCCACTGGAAATGAATGTAAACATAGAACAGATTATTGAATTGGCAGACTAGCCCATCAGTTTTGTTTGTTAACCGAACTGAAGATCCTTATGGGAGGTAATTCAGTAACCGAAATTTTGTTCATCAACCGTTCATTAACCGAGGGACCACTGTGTGTGTATGAGTTCAGTCTTTTTCATTCTGCTGATTTTAACTCTCATGTTTATTAATCAAGCTTGTATGAAAGCCAGGGACCTTGTGTGTTAGGTTAGTGAAGGCCAGGGACCTTGTGTGTTAGGTTAGTGAAGGCCAGGGACCTTGTGTGTTAGGTTAGTGAAGGCCAGGGACCTTGTGTGTTAGGTTAGTGAAGGCCAGGGACCTTGTGTGTTAGGTTAGTGAAGGCCAGGGACCTTGTGTGTTAGGTTAGTGAAGGCCAGGGACCTTGTGTGTTAGGTTAGTGAAGGCCAGGGACCTTGTGTGTTAGGTTAGTGAAGGCCAGGGACCTTGTGTGTTAGGTTAGTGAAGGCCAGGGACCTTGTGTGTTAGGTTAATGAAGGCCAGGGACCTTGTGTTAGGTTAGTGAAGGCCAGGGACCTTGTGTGTTAGGTTAGTGAAGGCCAGGGACCTTGTGTGTTAGGTTAGTGAAGGCCAGGGACCTTGTGTGTTAGGTTAGTGAAGGCCAGGGACCTTGTGTTAGGTTAGTGAAGGCCAGGGACCTTGTGTGTTAGGTTAGTGAAGGCCAGGGACCTTGTGTGTTAGGTTAGTGAAGGCCAGGGACCTTGTGTGTTCGGTTAGTGAAGGCCAGGGACCTTGTGTGTTAGGTTAGTGAAGGCCAGGGACCTTGTGTGTTAGGTTAGTGAAGGCCAGGGACCTTGTGTGTTCGGTTAGTGAAGGCCAGGGACCTTGTGTGTTAGGTTAGTGAAGGCCAGGGACCTTGTGTGTTAGGTTAATGAAGGCCAGGGACCTTGTGTGTTAGGTTAATGAAGGCCAGGGACCTTGTGTTAGGTTAGTGAAGGCCAGGGACCTTGTGTGTTAGGTTAGTGAAGGCCAGGGACCTTGTGTGTTAGTTAAATGTTACAATTTACTGACAATTTTCCCCAGACTTGGAAAGACAATATGGCTGATGGGAAATACTTGTAGCATCGTGGATGTGTTGACCTGGTCACTGATGAGACAGGCACAGCTCAGTGTTAGTGCCCCAGCAAATTTAGCCAAGTGGTACATGGCCATGACCACCTTGGCTGGTTTAGGTAAGACAGCATTTCTATCTCTGTTTTTATACAATGATCATTCACGATGTATGCAGTAAACTATTTGTCACATGTATTAAGCTGCTTGCAATATACGACATTAAGCTGTTTGCCATATACACATTAAGTTGTTTGCCATATACACATTAAGCTGTTTGCCATATACAGTTCGTCCCCGAATTACGTACATCCGAATTACGTACAAACGGCCGATACGTACATCGTTTCTGAAGTCTTTAATTGCAAAAATATTGTCTTAAAAGGGCGAGCAATTTTTAAATTTGGCGGGCGAGCCAGCCGCACCGCGCCGCCACTATCACTGACCATGCAGACGACACGCTAGACGCACCAAAACAACAAGTGTGGTCATTGTGCATACAGTACTTCTCCTGTGAATTTCTGCCCTATTTTGTACACTTTACTCTGTGTGCAATGACTGGTGTAAAGCGTAAGAGTGGTGAAGCCAGTGGGAGGAGTAGTGTTCAAAAGCTTACCGTCCTCTGGCGCGCCGGTCCCAGAGAGGACGGCGCTGTACAGGACGTTTGTTTACTCCAGGTCTCGCGCACAGCGATGGTTATTTCGTTCATCTTTTCGTTTTATCCATGGAGTAAATTTAAAAGTAGACTTCGAGAAAACATTCAGTTAAAACACAAGGATATTAAAAGTTTGAGTCAATAGTACAATTTGTAGTATGTTTAATACAACATCTCTACAGAAATGCATAAACATGAAATTAACGCATCGGCGACTTTTGCCGGTCGGAACAACGCATCGGCTACTTTTGCCGGTCGGAACTCACGTCGAGTGAGGTGTGAGTGCAGACCGTCCTGTGGCGCGCCGGTACCTGGTAAGGTTTTGACCCCTGTTGTGGTGTCTCAGTATGATTCAGGAGAAAGCCCTAAGTCTTTTCAACGATCTAAAGAAAGATCACCCTGATGATACTGTGACATTCAATGCTAGCAATGGGTGGTTTAACCGATTCAAGGTGCGAAATAAGCTGCATAATGTTCGAGTGACTGGTGAGGCGGCGAGTGCTGATTGGAAAACAGCACAGGATTTTCCAGATAACCTTATAGGGTTGGGGGATTTTCGAGTTAAGTACATTTCGAGTTAAGTACAACCTTTTGGTCCCCATTATGTACGTAACTTGGGGACTTACTGTATGTAATGATGCAATAAGCTGTCATATATACATTAACCTGTTTGTCATAAGTGCAATAAGTTGTCTGCCATACTGTATTTGGAATAAGCTCTCTGCCACAGTTCAACAGGTTGGTCTAACAAAGTTTCTTCTTTACTAATCTCGAGTAACAATAAGTCCAGAAAATAACCATATAGTGCAGTACTAAATTACTAATACAGGTTGCAGCCTAACTCCATCCATTCTTTTGTTGTGCACACAGATTTGCTGCTGATCACATGAATTAGGAATTAAGTGATAGTAGTGAATATGTATGTGAAGCAGTTGGAATGAGTCAGATGAATATCTCTGGGTCCAGGACTCTGTAGTGGAATCACAGCAGGACATTTGGTACAGCTGTTAGAAAGACTGAGTGACAATAGTTGAAAGAAGTGTTGGTGTTTGTTCTTGTTATAGTGAAGGAAAAGAAAAACATGAATATGATGGTACTTTATGTCAGTAATTTACCCAGTGAATAAATCATGTATTTGAAAAGCAAATTTTAAGAACAATTATAAATATTGGAAAGTAAACTATTCATGAAACCATTGTTATTTTTCTTGTAAACTTAAGGGATTAATATCAGTGCTTGACTTCTCAGATCATTATTAGTTTGGCAGGAAATAGTTTACCTATATTTTGAAAGTGTCTCTGGTAGTCTAGTCAGTAAAAAAAGAGACAAGAAAAGAAATATTGTCATGAACAAATTTAATTGCAGATAAAGAGACAGAAGTCCAAGAACCACAGCCATGTGTTAACACTGACACATCAGGTTCTAGAGAAAGCAGTAGTACAGGGCCATCCAATACTGCACACAAATCCAAGACGTGTTTAGATTCAAAGGAGAGGACAAAAGATGGCTCACAGAAGACCTTTGTGGACCGAACAGGATTAGAGACTCGTCTAAAACAGTTAAGTATTACTTACCAAGTGCAAGACCATGAGGAAGTGTTCACAGTAGATGCCCTTATGCAACATGTGAGGGACATGCCAGGCCTGCACATGAAGAACCTCTTCCTGAAGGACAAGAAGAAGAATCTCTATCTTCTGTCTGCACGACACAATGCAGAGGTTTGGACTTTTACTGTGTCCCGTCACAAAGTGTGGACGGCTCAGATAGTTACTCTTTTCTCTCTGTCCATCATTTTGTGACTCTTCTACTTTATGAATTGTTCACTCATCGCAATTCAGACATAAACATCTTGGTGAGTGATACAGCAACACCATCCTTTGTCCACCTTTTAGCTTATTTGTATGGTTAAGTTTACAGTACTGTACTGTACAACCTTCTCAACAGTCTTTTATAACTTTGTCTATCTCTTCTTTCTTTGTTCTTCTGAGTCATGTCTGTCTGGTCATTCTTTATCTTAATCTGGTTTATTTCTGTGGTCTTATTTACAATGGAAGTTACTCACTAGTTTGTCACTGTTTGCCAGTCTTGTTCTTATGTCTGGCTCACAGTACAGTATATTGCTTCTCTTTCACTTTTTCCACATTTGTAATATTTAAACACTGTATAGCAGTACATATGCACACTTTGCCAACTGTAATAATTAGGTGTTTCTTGGTATAACCTTGACATCATTGGCATCTCACAAGACAGTTAGTTGTATAGTGAATGAAACTTGCCCCACCAGAAGATATCTGTATCACATATTACAAAAAGTATCATGGCAAGAATTATAAATCTGGCTAATTTTATTTATCAACTTTTGGATTGTGTATAATTGTACATTATAGTACAAGTCTTTACTGTCTAAACATCCCTCTTTTGGTTTCTCTCCCCCAATTTGTTTTCTCATCTCTAGCTTCCTTGAGAACCGATCCATGGCAGTTGTTGTCGAGGGATCGATCTCTCGCTCTTTCTCTACCAGTAGTGGTGTCCCACAGGGTTCTGTTCTTTCACCAACTCTCTTCCTTCTTTTTATCAATGATTTACTTCACACTACAACTAATTCTATCCATTCTTACGCTGATGATTCTACTCTTCACTCTTCCTCACATTTTTCCCTTCCTCTCAAACTAGATCTGTTTCTAGAGCTGATATCATTACTTCTATCAATGTGGATCTGTGCAGCATCTCTGAATGGGGAGGTACAAACCTGGTAAAGTTCAATAGTAATAAAACTCAATATTTACCAATTACACTTTGTAAATTAGACGATCTCCCACCAATTACATTTCAGGACGCTATCATCCTCCCAAATTCTGAAATAAATATGTTAGGCCTCACCATTTCTTCCAATATGTCCTGGAAATCACACATCCTTAGAATAACTAAAGCTGCCTCCTGAAAGTTGGGAATGCTGTACAGATACCGCAGCTACTTCACTCCTGAGCAGTTGCTCCAAGTATATAAGGGATTCATTCATCCTAACTTGGAGTACTGCTCTCATATCTGGGGTGGCTCTTCTTCTGTCCAACTGTTAGATAAGGTGGAATCAAAGGCATTTCGTCTTATTAACTCTCCTCCTTTAGTTGATAATCTTTCTTCCTTTTCTCTTCGCCGCAATGTTGCTTCACTCTCTCTCTTTTACAGGTACTTTAACGGGCAATGTTCAGTGGATTTGGCATCCTGTGTACCGCCGGCAAGACTGTGGGTTCGTAACACACGTCTTGCCCGCGGTGCCCACCATTTCTCTGTGGATGTTGGTCACATGAGAATATCCCGTTATAGTACCTCCTTTCCTCACACAGCCAAACTGTGGAATGCTCTGCCTTCTTGTGTGTTTCCATACTCTTACAATCTGTCTCACTTTAAAAAGCTGGTTTTCCGGCATCTTCGTGGTGTAGATTAATACAGTATAAACTTTTTTCTTCTATATTTACAATTTCTTTCCGTTCTTTTTTTTCGCCGCCCAGGCTCCGTTATGGGTCGTTTGACCTGTGCCCGGGTGGGCTAATTCCCATAAAAAAAAAAAAATTCATTTATGGTTTGTCTTACACTTTTATAAATTTACACACTACTGTATTTGTCTTTAAGGTCATGGAACTGTATTAAGTGGTGTGCTTTACTCTTCATGGGCAGTGAAGTTTTTACACTTTACCCAATGACCCATGGCTCCCACCTCATCCAATGAGCTGTATGCTGGTGGATATATTAATACTGTACCTTGTTGTTTTTCTGGGAAAGGTCTAGCATTATAATTGTAAGCATAATAAATTGCATTCTAAATTTTTTAAAAGATTAATATTTTCCTGTAGTACCTCTATGAGTTAGTTTGTGTCCTGCTGTTGACGTTTTGGGAACGTGTACAATATTGTACTTGCACACTTGCTTTATGATATATTCGACTTGCTCGCAGAGTACAGAACTCTGCTGTGAAAACAGTCACTTCAGACTTTGATTTCATGTTAGGTGACTCATGTTGGTTCTGGTGAACTTTAGGAGTTTCAGAGTTGTGGATTTTATCTTTTCTGTGGATAGGAAACCTGGAAGTAAATAAATTAAATAAGGCGGGTCATATTTGTAATACAGTAATGGTGGACACTGATCTTTTAGGCTAATAGTTTGTGATCCACTGTAATATATTTCCTTTACCTTCTCTGTTGATTAATTGAGGCATCTTCCATTTACTGTATATCGTCAGTTCTTAACTTTAATTGTTTTATGTTTTCTTGTTTCAGGTCAAACTCAATGAAATTGGGAAACAAATTGGTGTAAAGGACTTAAGATTTGGAGATGAAGACACAATGTTTAGTGTGTTAGGGGTGAAGCAGGGGTGTGTTACCGCTTACGCCTTGATAAATGATACAAACCGCCAAGTCCAGTTTCTCGTAGATCAGGAAGCACTAGGTGTCTCCCATCCCTACGTAAATTTCCATCCAATGTCAAACGCAGCCACCTTGGGGATATCCCCGAACGACCTCAGTAAATTTTTGATATCTACCGGTCATGAACCCACACTACTAACATTAAAATAATTTTGTTAAAGAAGTGTAAGAATTAAAAGAAAAGATAATATTAAAATTGAGGAAGCTGTGTGTGTTGTTTTAGTTATTGGTTAATAGTTTACTAACCTTCCTTTGTTTAGGTTTTCATGCATGGTCTTAGATCATTGCAAGAAGGATGGATAAAGTAATTGTTGTTAGTACCAATAACTTTTTTGTTTTCTCTTTGTAGTAATTATAAGGAAGGTCAAATTTTTAATGTTAAATAATAATGTTGCTAAAATATTTTTGTAGTGTTAATAAATTTATTGCTGAAAATAATATTAAATTTATCTTGAGAATTAATTTTTGAAAATAATACTTGCCCATCATGTTCAGTAAAGCCTTGAATAACGGCGGTAATGTGTCCTCCAATGTTGCAGTGTAAGGTGAATAAAAAATTACCATTAAAATAAAGCAATAATAATGAGATTCATTCTCAAGTGTGACCCTTTCATATCTTTTGTGTGGCTTTTTACCCTCTTTTAACTCCCCAAACAATGTAATTATGAAAATTGCAAACTATATTCTTTAAATAACGTTTCTGAATGCACCTTATACAATATAAATGAATAATAATATGGTCACACAAGAGGAGATGGAACGCCATTGTTTTCGTTTGTGTTTACAGCCGGGAGTCTGGGACGATAGTTCAACACAAGAAAATTAAGAAAATAAGACCCTGGTTGTAGCTGTAGTAAAATTAATGTAAAAAAATGAATATATATGTTTTAAGTACAGTAATGTTATTTAATGTTAATAAATGGAACAATAGAAGTAGCTAACCACTTATGGTAAAGAAAAAAAAAGTGAGATGGATTGGGAACGCCAACATATACTGTACGTGTGCATTTAAGGATACCGCGTCATTTATCTTTTTAAGAATATGTACAAAAGATTCATTATTGTTTATTACTGAATATGTATTTGATTGAATTAATGTTTATATATGTGAAATGAACAATGCAATTCATTAATAATACGTAGAATATTAAAACACACAAGAGGAGACAAGACGGCACTGTTTTAGTGAGTGACGATGGTTCTACATAAGAAACTGAAGAAAATAAGATCCTGGTTGTAGCTGTAGTGAACTTAATGTAAAAAAAATTGAATACCTGCATGTATTTTTTAAGTAATGTTATTTAATGTTAATACATGGAATACTAGAAGTAGCTAACCACTAATAGTAAAGAAATAAAGCGAGACGATTGGGAACGCCAACGTATGAACAGTAAGTGCGTACATGTGAAGACATATCGCCATTTCTCTACATATGAATATGAAAGCAACGCTTATTTACTGTTCATATATGGTTTAAGTAATATTTATGTAAAACAAAAATTCTACTCACTAATGGTGGTAAAGTCTAAAATATAAGGACAACCATTGAATGTTGTGTGAGTTTTTACTCGGATGACGAAGTCATCAGGTTCAACTCTGGCTGAAGCCGTAGCTTTCCATAAAGATGTCATAGCTGTTGCTGAAACTGTTACTGAACCTGAAGTTGTTGTTAAATCAGCTTATGATGCTGAATTTGATGGTGCAGCTGAAGTTGACGGTTTAAGCCTTCGAATAATAAAGCTGTCAAAAGAACCTTGCACAGCTGCTTTATTTTTTCATTATACATCTTTATGTAGAGGTCATTTGTGTTTATTTAAATTTTAGGGCTTTCTGTTAATGGATCCACTTCAGAAAATATGTCCATTGCTTGCTCCATATAATATCCACAAACCTCTCACCTTTTTCATATCGTTTTAACACATCTAGTTTCTCGGCTAAGCTTATACACTTTCTATTAGCTTTTGAAACACTACCATCACTTGCTCTCTTGCTCATGTTGAATAGGGATGCAAAAATGCTGTAAGAAACCTGAGAATGTTTTTCTCCTTTTCTTGTTCACATGCATGAAAACAAAAGGCCTGCCAACTGCAACTGTTTATACTAGTGATGCTGGTGTCACCATTCACAAGCCCGGCAGCCTCTGTGTGCAAGATGTATTTTTTTTTTAATATCTGGATTGCTATTATTTATACGAAAATGTAATATTTTTCTTCTTAAATACTAAGGAAATTATGGCATAAATTGAATTGGGTCCTAAATTAACCAGGGTCTTAGATATGAATCTTCGTTAGTAGAACCGTCGTAATTGAAGGCTTTACTGTATTCATATTTTGTGCATTGATTTCTCTCCTTGTTATTAAGAATGTTGGAAAAATTTGCAGAATAGTGCTTTCAAAATAAATTCAGTAGTACAGTACATTGTACAGTGGTCCCTCGGTTAACGAACGGTTCAATTAACGAATTACCTCCCATAAGGATCTTCAATTCGGTTAATGGACAAAACTTCGATTAACGAAATCCTTACGACAAACACGCTTTGTTGTGAGCATCAGCTGATGGGCTAGTCTGCCAATAATACAGTAATTGGTTCTATGTTTACATTCGTTTCCAGTGGAGTAAATATCAAGAAGTTGTGCTCTTTAATATTTTTGCATTTTTTATATTAAAATTATTAGTCATTTTAAAATCTAGTGAACATGCTGATAATATATGCAGCACAGCTAGGGAACTAGTTTTTTTGTGCGTCCATCAGCTGCTTGACTCAGCCACCAGGTGTCAGTTTGGCTTGGTTGACAGTGGAGTAAACATCTATTTTGCTGATGTCTTTGAGTATTTTTGCATTTTTACATTGAAATTATTGGTAATTCTGAAATTTAGTTAAAATATTGATAATATATAGTGCAGTGCAATGTTGATTTAAATAAAATAATCTTGAATTACACCTAGTGAACTTAAAAATTTATTGGTGAAATGACGGCATCAAGCATGGGTCCCCTGAAAGGTGATTTCTCTTCCATCCCCTCTTCCTTTTCTTCTCCCTTTGTGAAGTAAAAAGGCAAAGTAAAAGATCTGCATTATTGTCCAGTTTATTTAACTACTTGTGTCAGTTTACTTTTTCAAGCCTTTTCCTGCTTAATGGAGTTTGTCTGGAAACAAAAGCAAAACTTACACATTATAAAATATTATTGTGATGTTTCCCTTCCATAACAAGACCTCTAGTATCTTGCTTCAGTATATCACCCTTCACCATACTCTCCACTCACTCAAGCATATTTCTCCTTCAGCATCCTCCTCTCTTGGTCATCAACTCTCCCTCTCATGTCACAAGTATACATTTTTCTACCAATCTTTCAAGTTCTCTCAGTTTGTCCAGACCTGCATTTAATTTACCCAATTTATTACTCTCAATGCCTAAACACTGGCCATCATCAGTGAAAGTTAGCTGTAGGAATGGCAGTCATCATCTGTGGAAGTTTCATGTTATCAGTGCTTTATTTTTGTGCATTATGGGGGGGAGGAATGTGGGATCCTTAGCCATCGATGAAGGGTTAAGGCATCAAGCTCATCATTTCTGTCACTTTTAATTTCTTCCATTTTATGTTTCTTTGGGAATGAGTTCTCGGAGTACTGGAAGCACTGAAAACAACGCAGCTTTGGCAGTATTGTGGGAATTTCCAACACTCAATGACTTGTGCAAAGACGAGTTGTGCTTACTGCACAGTCGCTATAATATGTGTTAGAACTGATTGCCAACATTCCTTTTCTTTATTCAAGTCTTGTAATGTGCGTGTATCCATGGTATTCATTGAACACAACCTTCTTTTCACTTCCATTTGATTAAGGTTGAACAAATGTTCTTTTGATGACTCATAAGATTTTATTCTCACTAAAATATTTCCAGTCAACACAGACTTTTTTTTGCTAGTTTATGTGTTGTATTTGACCTGTATAATACTAACTGGTAGAGTGCGAGGCCTGGGGCAGCCACCCCCTCGGAACGGCTCTAGTGAGGTAGATGTGTAATGCAACACTGAAAGATGAGACCCTGTTCAGAACTAAGAGGGCAGCTGGGTGTTGAGAGCATCGGTGAAGCTTGCATAAAGATAGACCGAGGTGGTTTGGGCATGTGGAGGAATTAGATGAAACCAATTGGGTCAAGAGGTGCATGAGTTAAATATGGAGGGGAGGAGAGCCAGGGATTAGATCAAGAAGACATTAAGAGTTAGGAACCTGGCAAGAGACTGTTAAGCATAGAGAGTTGCCATCAGATAATCACAGCTAACCATTTCTAGCAACAGTCGAAATCCTGCTGCTTGCCGGGTGTTTAGGCCAACAGCCAACAAAATGGGCAACATGTTTGGAGGAAGTGCCCAGTGTGCCGCCACCTTTATGACGTCTTTTGCAAGCTGAAATGGGATTTATCAGTATAGGCCGCTAGAGTCCTTGATTAGGTCATACTATAGAACCTATTTTTCAAACACTTGAAATATTGCCCCCCCCCCCCCCCCAAAAAAAATGAAGATACACTTGTGATTTGTAGGTCTTTATGCTGCCCACCTTCATAGATGATTTTTCATCTGCTTTGTGCCATGGTCTTACTCCTATGAATTGTGAACACTTCCTTTTAGTGTCCTAAGCTATTCACCAAGAATTTTTATTTAATATTAATATTGTAGTGGATTTCTCCCCTACAAACGCTGTTTGTCGCTGCGTAGCCGACCCCACGAATTCCACAGTGTGTGCCTCGTGGTCTAGGTCAACCAGTGCCGTCATACATCACGGAGTGGGGGTCAACTACTAAGCCACGCCTACCCTCCGTTATTTAAGACCTGACCTCGTGGTGACCTGTCTCTTTCTACCTACACCAACCAGCCAGCAACACCTCCTCCTCCGCTGCCTGGCGGTCCTCGCTCCCGCCAGCGAGCATGGCGACCCACAAGCTGGTCCTCCTCCGAGCACCCTCACCAACCAGCTCTCTCTACATCACGCTTGTAACCATGCTGCCTTCTCAGCACCAAGCTGCATTGTACATCCAATACAACATGTATACATGAGAGCACATTGTGAGTTTCCTTTCTCCATCCCATCCTGAGTGTGAACACAAACATCTCAAAAACCCCACAATATCACTACTAAGTAATGGTTGTACACTATATGCTGTCCCCTTATAGTACAAAAATGACATTAACAAACTTTTAGTTTTTTTTCCACCAACACTTGGTTTAACTTGCTCTAATTTTTCCATTATCCTGTCACCATGTTTACTTTTGAAGTTCTTACTTTTTGGGAGTACGGTACAGTACCCGATTAAATAAATGGAAGTGTACAGTACAGGACCATTTGTTAGTCACTTGTCATTTACCCACACTCCTCTTCAACTCTTGCACATAAATCACTATCGCTGTCTCGGACTAAAGTTTTTCATACAGGGTTGTAATACAGATATTTCCATAACCTGGTAAGAACTATACTATGAAAGATTTTGTTGAGAAACTGAAAGTTAGTTATTACCTTTGAGTTCAGTTTCTCGAACTGTGGTCAAATGAATTAATCAAATTTCTTTCAATTTAATTTTCCAAGGTCCTTTGTGCTCAGGCGGAAAAGTCAATAAGCTATTTATTATAACTAATTTTTATTTTAGCATCTGAATTTATATAAACTAGTGGATAAAGAAGTACAGGGGTACTGTATAAAATTTATAGTTTTTAATCTAAAATTATTAGTTTATGCTAAGATATAGTTTATTAGTTATAAATACAAAACATCTCATATTGGGATCAATCCAAGATTTTTTTATGGAAAGCTAAATATAAACTGAAAAACAAAGAATAATATTGTCCGAGATCAGCTACATCATGGAGGTGTACCAGGAAGGATCTACACAGTGGTGGAAGAGGTACACTCAACGTGTTGTGGGTAGTCACACACCTTTAATCTGTCATTAAATAAGAGGTCAAAAGGGCAGTGCTTGAGGGCAACTGACCCATTCTGCAGACACATGAAAAAGGTGGCGCAGTCTGCAGGGTTAGCCAGCAACACTACAGACTGGGGGTTGTAGGGAGGGCATTGTGAAGCTGCCTCTGTTGTGGCTTTAGAGGCAGGTGTGGTGGTGTTGGAGACTGGTGCAGGTGTGGTGGTGTTGGAGACCGGTGCAGGTGTGGTGGTGTTGGAGACCGGTGCAGGTGTGGTGGTGTTGGAGACCGGTGCAGGTGTGGTGGCGTTGGAGACTGGTGCAGGTGTGGTGGTGTTGGAGACCGGTGCAGGTGTGGTGGCGTTGGAGACTGGTGCAGGTGTGGTGGCATTAGAGACTGGGGTAGGTGTGGTGGTGTTGGAGACTGGTGCAGGTGTGGTGGCGCTGGAGACTGGTGCAGGTGTGGTGGTGTTGGAGACCGGTGCAGGTGTGGTGGCGTTGGAGACTGGTGCAGGTGTGGTGGCATTAGAGACTGGTGCAGGTGTGGTGGTGTTGGAGACCGGTGCAGGTGTGGTGGCGTTGGAGACTGGTGCAGGTGTGGTGGCATTAGAGACTGGGGTAGGTGTGGTGGCGTTGGAGACTGGTGCAGGTGTGGTGGCGTTGGAGACTGGTGCAGGTGTGGTGGCATTAGAGACGGGAGTAGGTGTGGTGGCATTAGAGACTGGGGTAGGTGTGGTGGCATTGTAGACTGGAGCAGGTGTGGTGGAGACGACACAGGAGAAGTGTGCTGGATAGTCACACACCTGTAGAGTGGGGTTAAATTGGAGGTGGAGGGGACAGTGTTGGAGGATGGCTATAGAGTCCCAAGTGCACATGTAGAAGGAGGAACAATCAGTAGGGTTGGGCAGCAGAAATGGATGTTCTCCAGGGGGTGAAGGGCACTGGGAAGACACGTCAGGCCCAGCTGTGAGGTAAGCGGGGTGGCCATGGCTTACCCTGGTCACCATCACAACACACACACTAACCAATCTGAGGAACGCAAAGCAAGATTAAATCAGTTTAGTAATATTTATTATAATAACTAATTACAAGCTTTGTATATATATATATATATATATATATATATATATATATATATATATATATATATATATATATATATATATATCTTGATAAAATCACACGGGAAAATGGAAACAACGGAGTACCTTAGCTTTCGTCTTTATTCAAGACATCTTCAGAGGCAACTGGATTACATGGACAGAGAGAGGCTTAAATATACAGGGTGACCTAAAAAACATGAGGTCAGGTCAAAATGATGACATCCACTAATCCCCACACCAACACACACGTAGAGGAGCTTAAGAGAAGGGTGGTGACGTGACATTCAAACTTGGGCTATTCCTTATTAACATATTAGTAATGGTTGAGTCATACTTGAAAACAACATTAATATTTAGAAGCTTGAGGGACCGAACTAACGGGACAAATTCATTACGATAGGGCAGAGTCAAAATATTCTTAAGTGTAGGAACTTGTCTGGTTTGAGAGGAATGAAAGGATTTTTTAGCCCTATTAAAACAACGATCAACAAACACAGAAGGGTACCCAAGTTTATGTGCAATAGAACGAATGTGTTTCAATTCATCGTCAATAAATTCAGAGTCACAAATACGCAGACATCTTAGGAACATAACAGAAAAAACTGACAATTTGGTAGACTCAAGGTGATTCGATAAAAAGTGAATGAAACTGTCTACCTGTGTGGGCTTTCTATATACCTTGAATTTATAGTTTTGGCCATTTCTCATGATAAGCATATCAAGAAATGGAAGGGATTCATTTATTTCTCTTTCAATTTTGAACGTGATACTAGGGACAATATTATTAAGTTTGTCTAAAAATTCAAATGGGTCACTGTTTTTAGGCCAAAGACAAAGAACATCATCAACATATCTATACCATGGAGGAATAAAGTCCACTATATTAGGTAGTAATCTAGAGTTATGCGTAACTGACAATGTGTTTAGTGCAAATGGGAAGTTCTACAAGCAAATATTTGGTATGAGCATGGGTAATTGTCTTTCTGCTCCTCTAGCCTGTATTTATATGGAGTTCTTTGAGTCTAGATTACTACCCAATATAGTGGACTTTATTCCTCCATGGTATAGATATGTTGATGATGTTCTTTGTCTTTGGCCTAAAAACAGTGACCCATTTGAATTTTTAGACAAACTTAATAATATTGTCCCTAGTATCACGTTCAAAATTGAAAGAGAAATAAATGAATCCCTTCCATTTCTTGATATGCTTGCTTCAAATTATCGTATGTTGTATAAATATGTATATACTGTTAATGTTTAGGTTAAGTATGGTTAAGGGTAAATTATAGATAGCTGAATATTTTGTTAAGGAATTTATAGTACTTTATTATACACAACAAAAACTCGCATCCTTTGCCTACCCTTTTATAGTCCGATTGTCTTTGTTTTTTTTGTTGTTGTTGGGATCTGGGTAGACTTTTAACTATTTTCTAAATCCCCAACTCGTAACAATATATATACATATATATTGCCAGGAAAAATTAAATTGAACACATAACAGCTTAGACACTTCAGATTCTCGAAGGATCTTAAGTTAAATTTCCCCCTGCCAGGAGATTTAAGAGCACGTCATTTTGTGTAATAAAATTACATGGTGGAAATACTGTACAGAAATTTCACTGAGATGGCCTTAAGTAACTCCACTCTCCAAATGGGAAACTGTGCATGACATTTGCGTTGAGACAAGTTCAAAATTAATTTGATCTCGTATATTAGTTCATTATCATCCTAGATCATTTAAGTTGATTTCCACACTAGACACTCTAAGTTACGCCTTTTTTCAAGAAAGTTTCGAGGAAAGTAAAGAACTGTATCTTGTCCCTTTTGAGTAGTGTCCACGTTTGTCCCTAGGGAAGCCTCACCCACACATTAGGCTATAAGCCCGTAGTTTGAGAAGGATGAATTGATCTTGGCACAAGCTTGGTTTCAATAACGCCAGCAGATAGCACTCAACTAGGTGCCATACTGTATTGAGGAGAGTAAGTTTTGAACAACATGGCTTATACCACAGACGGGCAAGGGGAGACCTTATTGAGGTGTATAAGCATCCCAAAGGGCACTACTCAGTTGAGTGCCCTTACCTAGAGCTGGCGGACGCGCGCCCCACAAGGGGGTACAGCTCAAGTTGAAGAAGCAGCAAGTCCGGATAACTGTGAGGGTAACTTTTCCGGAGTGAGAGTTGTGAAGTCTTGGAACAATCTGCCAGAGAGTGTTGTGACGGCATAGGGTGTGAGCTGTTTCAAGACCAGACTTAACCAGCACTGGAGCAGGTTCAGCAAGGAGACAGTACTTGCCAACAGTAAAAGTAATACTTTCGTGGAAATAAAATCCAATAATTTCAAAGTGTAAGTGGTGTCATAATTTAAAAAATATATAAATTTGTAAAACTCAACCCTGACCTGAGTTATGGACTAAGTTCAGTACCAGTCTGCCAGGGAGACTTTTTTTTCCAAGGGAAGGGGGGGGGGGGGGGCTTTTACAGTCGATGGCCCCAGGCCGTGCCAAGTTTAGTTTAAATCCGGAACTGAACGTGAACGCCAGTAAAACCGGATGCTACTAAAGATGAACGTCAGTAAGGGTGAATGCCAGTAAAGATGAACGCCAATGATAACAAACGCTAGTGAAAATAAACGCCGTGAAAATGAATGCTACTAAAGATGAACGCCAGTAAGGGTGAACGCAGTGAAAATAAACGCTATAGTAGATATGAGTGCTAGTAAGGGACTGAGCCGGCGGACGCCCGGGTCCGGCTCATAAGAGGACACAGCTCAAGGTTGATGAAGACACGAGTCAAGAAAACTGTGCGGGCAAACTTTTTCGGAGTGAGAGTTGTGACGGCACCGAGTGTGAGCTGTTTCAAGACCAGACCTGACCAACACTGGAGCTTCTATAGGTACGTTTAGGAGCCGGTGCATGCCCAATACTTGCCTACAGTGCGTAACGGAGATGTGGCCGAGCGGCTAACAAGAGGGTCTGCAACCTTAACTGTACGTGTTCCCTTGTTAAATCACCAAACCTTTGGGATTCAAGACACTCTACTTACAGGATGTGTTTCATTGTTGTTGTTTTGTTGGGCTAAGTTATGACAAGCAGGTGAGGTATGGACGCTTGGCTGTCGGTGAGCTTGTGGTGACTGGTGGTCTAGCAGTGTCTTCACATTACTATATACTGCCCTTGGTCCCCATTAATCCCTCCATCTTGGACTCGCTGTTAGGGTTATTTCCGGAGATCATCAGATTACCCCGCACACAATTGTTGGTGATCGTAATTTTTCCGTGATAAGGAAGTGACGCGCGTCGATAACACCAACTTGCGTCACGGTGACGTTCAATTAACTGTGGCCCTGGCAGGACACCAGATTTTGGAAATGTGGTGTAGCTTGTTCGTAGAAATATTACCTTAATAGAAGTAAGGAAAGTCAGTATTATGCTGGTTAGATATTGTTATAAAACAGTGTAGAAAGTTATCGTACTAGGTTGGCACTTGGTAACCCATTGTTCCCGGATTAAAATGCTCAATGATGGAGCAATAATTATGTGGTTCATAATCCGGTGTGACCAAGCACCACTGATTAGTCGTAAAAACCCAACACAGACATCCACTTCTGTATACAGGTAACAAACGTCCTGGGTTGACTCGTAAATACCTTGGTATAGATAGAAATGTATAGATATAGATATTCAGTAAATCGTTAAACAAGATCTCTTTAATTCAGGATGCATAATTACAGTGCAGGCATACAATGTACAGTCCACAGTGCAGGCATACAATGTACAGTCCACAGTGCAGGCATACAATGTACAGTCCACAGTGCAGGCATACAATGTAGTCCACACCACGTATAAGTCTTAGTGCAGGCACCACAGTCTGGTGGCTCTATTTTCGAAATAAGAAAATAATTTAAAATGTGTTACATCATTATTTTTTTATGTTTAGTACAAATATATCTAATTGACGTTTGTTTCACGTTTGTTTTTCATAATCAAATAAAGCAGAGGGTAAACAATATAAACATCGGTAACGTAAGGGTTCAGGAAGAGCTTTTCGATACATCAGACTCAATCACTCTAAAACGACCCATTACACGAACTAAAATATTGGCATATAACTTGTGTAATACATTGACTAAAGATTTGTTGATCCTTCACGGGTCCGGGAATTAGCTAATTAGGTGCAATTCTTCCCCCAGTGCCAGTGGCTACGTGTGCCTGTGTACTGTGCATGACAACAGATGGACCAGTTATACAATACATTGACATTTCCTCATTACGTACTGTATAGTGACGTCAACAAGATTACAACTTCACGCAATCCTGTAGTTATCACCTACTGTACGTCACGCCTTTCACACCTGATTGTGTGTGATATTAACCAACTTGGTAAATCGTGTGCTTATTACAGCAACCATGGAATTTGAAGAAAAAAAAGTGGTGTTTGAAGGGTTTTGATGCGATGAGTTACATAGTCGTCACGTGATTCTATCCCTGTCACAGTTACATAATAAATTCCTGGTCTGGTCACAAAAGACTCTAGTCTCTTCATGTGTGCTTCTAGACTAATGTATTCGCACCTTGGCATACGTTATCCTAGTCTCGATATGTGTGATCCTAGCCTCGTCACATGTATTTCTAGCCATTTGCAATGTGTTCTATCCTCGTCGTATGTGATCCTAATCTTGTCACATGTATTCCTGGCCATTTCTTGTGACCCTAACCTCGATCTGTGTATTCCTAACCTCGTCATGTCATCCCATCCTTGTCACAAGTAATACTATAGGCAGTTATAGTCTTATCTCATATGTTCCTAACCATTTATAATGTCCGAGCCTCGTCATATGTGATCCTAACCTTGGCACATGTGGTTTTAGCTTAGCCAAAGAGTTAGAAAGTATAAATAATTATCTCCCAGAAATTTAGGTTTATTACTAAAGCCACAAGATGAAGTAGTTATATAATACGGTAAATCAGGCTGGTGATTCATCTCAAATTTCCTGGACTACAAAATTCTGATTTTTACTTGCAGGTCAATATTTAGGATTCACTTTTAGTTGTTTAACGTTGCTTTTTAATATGAATTACAGCTGAAAAACAAGATGAAAGAGTATCATTATTAGGTACCTGTAGGTAGTTGGCAGCTACCAAACAGGGAGGTACTACTGCCTGGGAAGATATTGGAAGCATAATGTGTTATCTAATGGTAGACCCTGCTGCCATATGGCATCACAAAAATTGTGACCAAGTCCCAGGTTGCTGATCTGACTTACTGCCTCATTTACACACAATTGTAGGGTCTCAATTGTTTCTCTTACTATTAACAACACAACATACACATATTGTTTCTCACTATTGATATTTTTATTTTTTGTTTTTGATTTTATTCATGGCTCTTTATTATTACAGGGGGTATTATTATTATTATAATTATTATTATTATTATTATTATTTATAATTTTTATAGACTTTTATTATTACTGTATGTGTATTTTCTTTTATTATAATTATTTTTTTTTAAATATTCATTTTATTATTATTATTATTATTATTATTATTTTCTTTTATTATAATTGTTATTTATTAAATATATTTATATTAATTTTATTACTAGTATTATTATTATTACCATTATCATCATCACTGGCATAATTATTATTATTGTTTTATTATATTTTCGCCCCCTGGGCCTTGATGTGGGTCATTAAAAATGACCCGTGCCCGGGTGGGCTAATTCCCTTAAAGAAAGAAAAGAATTAATATACAATAGTGAATCCTGGCAATAAATTAGTGGGGCATACTAATATCCAACCCATACTGTACTTATAGGTGATTCCTCTTTTATGTCATGAAGCGTTTCATAAGTGTAGTGCTCACCCATTGGATAGTTGTAATTCTGTTTGTTCTCCAAGATGCACCAAGGACTGCATAATTTTGCTTTTGCATTTATCCTCTTCGCCACTGGTCTACTGCTAGCCGCTTGGGCAGTTGGTCATGTCTCTGTTACGCACTGTTGGCATGAACCGGCTCCATTATCTCAGTGGGCCACATGAGTGACCCTCCATTATCTCAGTGGGCCACATGAGTGACCCTCCATTATCTCAGTGGGCCACATGAGTGACCCTCCATTATCTCAGTGGGCCACATGAGTGACCCTCCATTACTCAGTGGGCCACATGAATGACCTTCCATTATTTCAGTGGGCCACATGAGTGACCCTCCATTATCTCAGTGGGCCACATGAATGACCTTCCATCATCTCGGTGGGCCACATGAGTGACCCTCCATCATCTCGGTGGGCCACATGAGTGACCCTCCATCATCTCGGTGGGCCACATGAGTGACCCTCCATCATCTCAGTGGGCCACATGAGTGACCCTCCATCATCTCAGTGGGCCACATGAGTGACCCTCCATTATCTCAGTGGGCCACATGAATGACCTTCCATCGTCTCGGTGGGCCACATGAGTGACCCTCCATCATCTCGGTGGGCCACATGAGTGACCCTCCATCATCTCAGTGGGCCACATGAGTGACCCTCCATCATCTCAGTGGGCCACATGAGTGACCCTCCATCATCTCAGTGGGCCACATGAGTGACCCTCCATCGTCTCAGTGGGCCACATGCTAGATCAACGAAGGTATTTAGTAAATTCAAAGAGAGATACATTCTAAGTTTTCTCAGTGAGAAGACTACGAGTGTATTATATATTCTCTCACTAATGATGACACTGACATGTTTTACCCTGACGACAACGAAACACGAATCACGATTCATGAGGAATCATGACACTGACCAATAAAGGATCTCAAATCAGGTGTCGGAGCTTTATGGGAGTGAATGAACCCGTCTCTTTACTGTCAGAACTTCTCTCAGTAATGAGACGGGTTACTGTGGGAAGTCCTGACAGTAATGAGACGGGTTCATTCACTCCCATGAAGCTTTGACACCTGATTTGAGATGCTTTATTGGTCAGTGTCATTTCTTATGAATCGTGTCATACTGTCAGTTTCGTTGCCGTTGTCGTCGGGGTTAAAACGTGTCACGGTGTCATCGTTGGTGAAGAAATATATAATAAAGAGGTATGTGGTAGACAAGACAGGTTGTAATTGTTGAGGTTATTGCGTTAAATATGAGGATGTACAAATCATTCCACAGCCTTATTTGGCGGAATACATAGACATTGTTGTAGTTAATTGGGAAATTAGAACATTTGCCAGCAGTGTGTTTACAAACATGCATCTGGCTCAACCCTCTGGCAGTAAAAACATAGGAAACTAAGGAAAATATTAAAAGTCGCCAACACCTACTTATATAATGAGTCTTATATCGTTAAGATGTGTTATATATTACATTGTGTTCCACAACCTCTCCTGTGTCCCCTGGGTAAGTCAGAGAGCTTGTGGGGTATGAGATTGTTTGGTTCACACTCAGGATGGAATGGAGAAAGGAAACTCACGCTGTGCTCTCTATATACATGTTGTATTGGATGTACAATGCAGCTTGGTGCTGGGAAGGCGGCATGGTTACAAGCGTGATGTAGAGAGAGCTGGTTGGTGAGGATGCTCACAGGAGGACAGCTTGTGGGTCGCCATGCTCGCCAGCGGGAGAGAGGACCACCAGGCAGGCGGAGGAGCGAGGCCCGCCGGGCAGCGGCGGAAGAGGGTTGTGTTGCTGGCTGTGGCTGTAGGTAGAGAGCGAGAGCAGATCACCACGAGGTCAGGTCTTAAATAGCGGGGGTAGGCGTGGCTTAGCAGTTGACCCCCGCTCCGTGGTGTATGGCGGCGCTGGTTGACCTAGACCACGAGGCATACACTGGGGAATAGGTGGGGTCGGCTAGGCAGCGACCAACAGCGTTTGTAGGGGAGAATTCCACTACAAGCTAATTGGGGACATGTACAACAATGATCTGTGCAGGTGGGGTCGATATTTTACATCTATGGTCTCCTACTGTTTCCCACAAAGTATGCACAGAGCTACTGTTCATGTGGATGAGTCCTCTGAAAAGATTATGATCACTTTCTATTAATACACCGGTCTTTCTCGCGCTGTTTTTAATATGTATTTTGTAATGTTTAGACAATTCTAAGACATTTTTCTTCTATGATATTTATGGTGGAAATTAAGGACAACCGAGATATTAATTATTCAATATTATTAGATTTCCTCGGTCACAAGTGTCGCCATGATTTGTTTACATCTGGCACCGGTCTTTCTTTTGATATTAGAAGGTTTTTCCCAGGGTATTTGACGAGTTTCGAACAAATTTTATATTAATTTCCATCGGAAATCAGTTTTTTTTAGATACCTCCCACCCCCACCTAACAATCTTGACGGCAATTGATAGGCAAGGGGTGACCTAATTGTGGTGTACAGTATAAGCATCTCAAGGGGCACTACTCAGTCTAGTGTCCTTACCTGGAGCTGGCGGACGCTCGCCCCACAAGGGGTGACAGCTCAAGATTGAAGAAGCTGTAAGTCCAGAAAACTGTGAGGGCAAACTTTTTCAGAGTGAGAGTTGTGAACTCTTGGAACAATCTGCCAGAAAGTGTTGTGACGGCACCGAGTGTGAGCTCTTTCAAGACAAGATTTGACCAACACTGGAGCGGGTTCAGGTACATTCAGGAGCCGGTGCAGCCCAGTATTTGCCAACAGTGTGTAACAGAGACGTGACCAATCGCCCAAGTGGCGAAGGAGCCGATCAGTGGTGAAGAGGATAAAAGTCAAAAGTTAAAGTTGGTGTGATTTAATCGATTTGACCTTTATTTCTGGAGGAAAGTACCCATTTTATAGTTACTCCCCCCAAAAGTATGGAAAAACTATACAATTCATTTCTGACATTACATGTATTATTCTTTGCCCCTGGTTGAAATGGGGTTAGAAATGTTCCAAAAAAGGAGATATAAAGGTTGGTGATGGTAGTGTAGCGTACTGTATGTGGCCAGTTGTCAATTCTCTTTGGTTGTCTATTGTCTCTTTGTATGGGCACACAAACGTATGTACGTGTAGATACCTCACACTCGGGAATGAGGTAGAATAGAAACTCAATGCATTTTCTGTATATATATTGTTGTACAGTGCAGTGCTAAGGAGTTACTAGGTGATGACTAGTTTGCTCAAAGGTCCTGTTGGGCGAGGAGCTTTCTGAGGGAGCTGGTTGGTGAGGCGCTGTAGAGAGGTCTTGCTGGTCCAGTAGGTCAGAGTAGAATGGGCTCCCTGGCCAGCCACGCCCGTATTTATACAATTCTGCCACCTCGGAAATCAAGGCGAGCGTAGTGTGGGAGCCAATCACAGAGGAGAACGCGACAGGTGCCCGGCACTCTGATCCTGGCATGTCGTGGGAAGCTATGGCCTCTCCTGGCGTTGCTACGTGTGTGTCTGCACTGGGGAGTAGGTCTACTGGCATCGCTGGCTGTACGCTGATTGGCGCGCGGCAGGAGCTCAGTCGTCAGTTGTAGGGGAGAGGATCCACTGCAGTAGAAACAGTCAGCGGTGTATTGGCCGAAACTGCAATAATGCTAAATAATTTATTCTCTAGCTTTTCCTTTGGAAATTTATATTTTTCTTGTATTTTAGCCAATAAAATGACCAATAATATTACTTGAAGTAGAGGGAAAATGTGAGGTAAACCTAATGTTTCCTAACCTTTCAAAACCCTAAAACTATAAAAAGTTTACCTTTTTTTCATATTTTCGGTATTTAGTGTGTGATGGTTTTGTTTCCGCTGATCAGATAAGGAAGGATTCATAAGCTCGAAAGTGATTCTTACCATTTTTACAAGTTATGTAAGGTTAGGTAAGGTTTTCAAAGGTTTGTTTGGTGTTCTTTTTAAGTATTTAACCCCACATTTTCCCTCTACTTCAATTAATATTGTGGGTAATTTTATCGATTAGGTACTCAAAAAATATAAATTTCCGACGGAAACGCTACAGAATAAATTATTTCTAGTTTTCTCTTTCTCCCTATATAAATATTAACCAATGATACATCGAGTGAGTATTTGAATCATTTTAACTTTTGTAAAATTGTAATACCTATACCCCTTTCATATATGTACAGTACAGTCAGTACTGTGTGTCAGCTGGTAGAGGGAGCAAACAAATTAAGGAATATACCAAAAGGAAGCGCTACTCTCCCTTAATACCATAATTTTTAATGTGCTGCCAGTGCCGCAAGGAGACCGTGGCATTACCTGATGGCAAACTTTCTAAAGAAAACATGTTTTTAAAGAGGGCACACTATTAATGTTTATTGAGCGACATTTTTTAAGCCTCAAAGATGAGGTACTCATTAACCATAAAACGTGTCAGTACAGTAAAAAATCATATATTTGGAATAAATTCACTGAATAAACCAGTACAAAAAAAAATATTTAAAGGTGCCTTATGAAACTTGCATTATAAGTAAAGAATGAAAAAAATTCGTCTTTATGGAATTTCTAAATTCTTCTCCGCTGATGCCTATAAAACCCGTTGATTGGCACTCATAAAATGTCACTTAGAAGATTCCTGTTCGTCATAGTACTCTCCCTTTAAACAGAAGCAAAAATTCAAGCTACAGATTATTCACAACAAAATGGTGAAGTTTATTCTTAACATAAACACAAGTAGTTGAGCAACTGAGGCTGAATCACACTTACAGAATTTTGAATGAAGTGAAAAACACTTTCTTCTTTACTGCTATAACAGACTGGAGCAAGTTACCTTTTACAGCAAAATTAGTAATGATATTAAGTAATTCAAAGTTAAAACTAAAAAATACATTACAGTACAGACAAAACAAGAGAATGAATTTCTATGTCACTAACCCCAGAATGTACTGTTGAAGTGATCTGCCAGCCTCAGATAGTTCAAGTGCAATGTTTGTTGAATATATAAAAAAACCTTTCATTATTACTCCAGTATACAGTAACATAGGGTTGCCAGGTCTCCAGTTTTGGGCCGGATTTTCCGGAAATTGATCTTTATCTCTGATCTCGGTCAGAAAAAGGAATCGCTGTATTATTATCATATACATGTAATTATATAATTTATTTTCATTAGACTGATGTTAATTAGCATGTTTCCACTCTACATCAGTAACATTAGTTGATACAGACCACCCCCCGATGCGCTCCTCTTACTCCTAGACCTCCATAAAATATCATGGTATGAAGGTGTGGAACAACTTGCCTCCACCCATCCGAGCAAAGACTACGCTCCCTTCCTTTAAATCATCTCTTAATAAAATATCTATTGTCTAAGCATTATTATTTCTTGTAACACCTACTATATTTACAGTACCTGCTTTTATTGCACCATCAAAACCATTTTATTGGAAATTATCATGTAAATAGATAAGTAATTACCATTGCAATAAACATTATTGCCAACTAGACATAATCCTGCAGTTCTGTCCTCTTGTTGAACCTTATTACTGTACAATCCATGTTGTACTGCTCCCCCATTATACTTAGTTTTTCAATTCCACTGTAATTTATGTATACTGTCCAGTATATAAAAAAACTAAAAAAAAAAAAAATAAATAAAATTAATAAATATTGAAGTGATAACCGTGGTAGCATTGAGATGTTCTTATTACAGGTTGACAACCCTTTATCCAAAAACCGAGAACCTCTGAAAACCGAAAGTTTTTTTGTGGAGCATTTTTTTTTCTTTACTGAGATTAGCCCACCCGGACACAGGTCACTGAACCACATTGGGGATTGGGGGGCGAAAGTGTAGTAATAATAATTATAATAATAATTATTCATTGTAAATAAATTTTATAAAAAAATACACAAAAATAAAATAATAATGATAACAATCAATAATAAAATAATAATAGTAATAAAATTAATAATAATAATAATAATAATAATAACAATAATACTGTAATAGCAATAAATTAATAATAATAATAAATACAATAATGAAAAAAAGATCAAAAGTGAGAAACACAACCTAGACCTATGAATTATTATTATTATTATAATTATTATTACATTTCAGCCCCCCAGGCCCCAATGTGGGTCAGTGACCTGTGCCCAGGTGGTCCCATCCCTGTTTAAAAAAAAAACTAACCATTCTGAAATCCGAAAAATTCCAAAATCCGAAATGCATCTGGTCCCAAGGATTTTGGATAACCGTGGTAACATTACGAGATGTTCTCATTACCACCATGCCATTGTACTATTCCAGATGACACTAATTGTTACATAATACTTCCTTGAGATAAATGTATAGTATGCAGTACCTGTACTGTGTATCAGGTGCCCAAAAGAGCTCAGGTTCTCAACTGGCTCAGCCATGATAATATTGTTATTATTATCCACTCTGTGTCTGTGTTTTTCTGGCTAAATAAACTGTTTCAATTCAATTCAGTTCAGTTGTGGGCAGCATGAGTACACCATCAGCTGATCAACCTAGGCAAAGTCAGGTGATGAGACTAGGAGGACTTTTGAATCTGAAAATCTTTGGGAAAATTGGTTATTTCCAAATATTTGTTTTTGAATTCCAAACTCTTCAGTGTATTTATATATGAATGCAAAAATTCAGCTTATGTAATGTTTATTGTCATTTAGATTAATGTAAAAAAAGTACAATACTGTACAATACAATGAAGGAGTGAGAATTCTTAAGTAACAGTATCAAGTATATGGTAAATTGACTGAAAAGTTTGTCAAGCCTACATTCAATTTGTAGAAACTTAATGCTTCAGACAGATAATATTTAATTTATAAGTTAGGGAGTCTTTTTTAATAAGAAGACATGGAATTTTCAAAACAAATTTATTTTGAGTACAGTATATATCACACAAAAGGTGATCCAGTATGAAAATAACTACATTACTGTACTGCATGTTGAAAGGAAAAGATGTGTGAAATCAGTGTTCACATCAGATTTTCGTGTACTAATGATCCTTCCCGTGTCAGGAAGGTGATGATGGTACCTTCTATGGGTTCTGAACTGCGTAACATCAATTTCTTCATTCCCATCTTGAAATCATGCTTAAGGTCTCTGTCAACACCACGTGTAGATATTGTTCTTTGTTGTCTGAAAGTAAATTCACGAGTAATGAAAATATTCTTGACAGCAAAAAATGGTACTTTATTCTCTGGAATATGTCAATCAAATATAAACAATTAGATATGGATAATATATTGGTACTAAGGAAAGAACACATTAGTTTTCAGTATCTGCTTCTGATATAAGATACCCAAGATTTTTGGTAGGTTGTTTTAGTGCCTTAGTATATACAGTACTAATGTACCTCACATCCATTCTTGGCACACAACAAATTTTCTCTTTCCACCTCTCTATTGTATATCTACAGAATGTACTGTTTTATCATCCTCGTTAATCTTTTGATGCCTCATTTACCTTTAAACTTTATGGAGACTATCTGTAGTTTCTTCCCTAAATTTATCTGCCACTTACCATCTTCATGCCTGTTAAAACATTCTGAGACTCTCTGAAACATCTGTTGAAGAATTGTACAGTATTGTACTTGATGATTTAGTTGTTGCTTTTTGTTTTTTAATGGGATTAGCCCACAAGGGCTCAAGTCAATGATGCACATCAGGGCCTGGGGGCTAAAATATAATAAATAATAATATATTAAAAAAAAATCGTGAGAAACGATATAAGTAATACCTGTATCTCCGTTAGCTGGGATCCCTTAAACCCGGAACTCTTCGCCCGCAACCCACCACAGCCAGCCCAAGCCAGTGATAGTGACAGTGAAGATGACTTTGAGGGATTTGTCAGGGAAGCCCTGACAATTGTAAGTGACAGTGATGCACCTAGTAATGGTGATTCACCTGAGGGCCAGTAGCCTGCCCTCTGCCTCGGAACCAGCCTCCATCCCTGTACACTGACCCATCTCTTCTACTACCTTAAGTGTTCCACCTAACTTTTAGTTTTTCTAACCTAACCTTTATTTTTCCTAATGTTAACCTTTATTTTTCCTAACCTAACCTCTTCTATATTACTTGTTTTTTCATACCATCATAAAGTTAAGATAAAATTTTTACTACAACATAGTTATGTGTCGTCAAAAAGTGGAGTTTAGGGGTCGGGCCAGTTTCTATTGGAATTAATCCCATATGTTCTGATGTTCACTTAACACGGTACCCTGTGGGTTTTATTGACGGCGTTAAGTGGGGTACTACTGTATAATTATTTTTGGAAAAGTTTATTTTTTCTCGATTTATCCCTTGGGGGGGGGGGGGGGGTACTGCCAACAACATCCTAACCCCGGGCTTAAGGGTTAAATACAACTGAACACTGCTGAGTCTTTGATAACCGACCGTGTGGTAGAGACTCATTAACAAAGGGGTGATTCATCTTATTTGCTTAGGTGCAAATTGGGGGTTGTCTATTCAGTTAATACCTGTTTTTATACAAATTTTAATGTTTTTGACAATTCCAGTTTATGGAACTCCTGAAGGATATAACTTCAGTATGGCATCAAAATTGCAAAAAATATGCAATAAAATATTGCATTCTCAAGAACCTGGCACTTTTTGACAGTCTAGCAAGGTCTAAGTCTCAAGCATTCAGGAAATTTCAAGTTTACTGTACCCTTTCTAAAACAGTACAGTACAAAATTCAACAGGCTATCTTCCTGCTCTGACCCATGTATTGTATGATTCACATGTGTACTACTGTACAGTATCATAATTTCCCCTCTAATGTCACATCATGATATGTCTGCCCAAAGTTACTCTTGCTAACTTACTTGTTGCTGTGGTTTATGGGAATGATGTCCATCTGTAAATTTCCTCCCTCTTTGGTAGCCAGGAACATAAACTCTTCCAATATATCTGGTGTGATGATGTAGCTATAAAACAGAGGGTATGAGAAGCCTCCTTGTTTTCTAATAATTTGCAAAATTTCTTCAAACGTATTCATGTATTTTGGCCACTCGTACTGTAAATAGAGGATGCATACTTATACAACACATTAAAATAAATCTTATGTATAAAAACATGAAGTATCACCATCCCACTAGGTACAGGCATTCACCAATTTATAAAACGGTTAAGTTCTTGAAAAACCTTGTACCCAGACTTTTGTAATCCACACATTTTCACAATGACTGGATGAGAAATGAAAACTCTTGTTCTGCCCAATATGAGTTTTTTATGATTTTCTGTAAGCATTTTCTAACTTACTCATAACAATTTACCTGTAACAGTGTAATAAGATGGCCAATGCACAAGTCATCCATGTGCCTGTCCACAATAATACGCTGTCGTAAAGCATGTATGAGAAGAGTGGTGGCAAACTGCAAGCATTGTGGGCGTGTGAGTGCCAACACATGGAGGTGACGGCGGTTAGGAGCAGCTGACACACACAGGTCCCCAGCCAGACTGCCAACACCGACCCAACCGGGCAGCTGACCCACAACTTCCAGTACGGCTTCTGCTGCTCCCTGTAAAACAAGTATTATTGTGGCAATTATATTTATGGGTAATATACCACTTACCAAACACTGTATCAGTAGAAGAAGGTGGAAATGATGAGCCTGAACGAGGCCAAAATTCATTCTGCTCAATAAAGGAAGGTGTAATGGATTCATATTTTGAATTCTCATATTAGTTTTGATTCATTAGGGAGTGTGAACCAGAAGACTCTAACAATATTTCCCATTGTGAGGCTTCAATGGTTCCTCTCTTAGTGACCCAAAAGGTTCTGTGAGACAGAAACAACAGTCCTTCACTCCATTTACCACTGGATTATACAATCACACCAAGCTAGAGTTTTCCGCAACATGCCAGACTCAACTAGTTCAGGTTACAGCGTATCGGGTCCCCTCTAGTAGTCTGGCATTAGCCAAACAAACTATTAAAGGGGATATCACATTTGTGCATTTTTCCTCCAACCTCCGGTCTGATTTGCTCAGTTTCCAAAAATGGACTATTACCCGTGCATCTTGTGTACCGTATGTCCATAAGAACATAAGAACATAAGAATGGAGGAAACTGCAGCGGGCCTATTGGCCCATACTGGGCAGTCCCGTTTACACCCAACCCCTATTGCTCATATGAGCATCCAACCTATGTTTGAAGCAATTCAGCGTATTCGAGTTAATGATGATATTTGGTAACTTGTTCCATTCATCCACTACTCTGTTTCCAAACCAGTGTTTACCTATTTCACGCCTAAATCTAAATTTGTCCAATTTAAAACCATTGTTACGAGTTCGCTCCTGGTTGGATAATTTGAGTACCTTTGTAATGTCCCCTTTGTTTAGCCCTGCCTTCCACTTATACACCTCTATCAGGTCGCCCCTCGCTCTACGTCTCTCAAGGGCGTGCAAATTAAGATGCTTTAACCTGTCTCTATACTCAAGGTTCCTAATGCCCGGGATTAGTCTTGTCATTCTCCTCTGAATTCTTTCCAAGGATTCTATATCCATTCTGTAATACGGTGACCAGAACTGGACTGCGTAATCCAGGTGTGGTCTCACAAGAGCAAGATACAGTTTTAGGATGACCTCGCTAGTCTTGTAACTAACACTCCTTTGTATGAACCCAAGTACTTTATTAGCCTTGTTACGAGCAAAAACACATTGTTTACTTGGCTTAAGGTTCCTACTTATCATTACTCCTAAATCTCTCTCGCAGTCGGATTTCTCTATGGCATCGTTGTTCATCTGGTATCTGGTTTCCCTGTTTACATTTCCTATACTGAGTACTTTACATTTGTCGATGTTGAATTTCATCTGCCATTTTTCAGACCATTCGAAAAATTTGTTTAGATCCTCCTGTAGTTTTGCCGAGTCCTCGTCAGATTTGATAACACGTCCTATTTTAGTATCATCAGCAAATTTACTTATGTTGCTGTCTATGCCGATATCTATGTCGTTTATGTATATAATAAACAATAATGGTCCAAGTACTGAGCCTTGGAACTCCACTTGTGACGTTGCTCCAATGGGACTTAGTGCCGTTAATGCTCACTCGCTGTTTCCTGTCCTGTAACCACACCCTAATCCATTTAAGGATGTCACCTTTGATGCCATGAGCTTCTACCTTTCTAATTAGTCTTTCGTGGGGTACTCTGTCGAAGGCTTTGCTAAAGTCGAGATATACCACATCATAATTGTGCCCCTCGTCCACTGATTCGAAAACTGATGAAAAGAATGTTAATAGATTAGTTAGGCAAGAACGTCCGCTTGTGAAGCCATGCTGGGAATCATTGATCAATCGGTGCTTCTCCAGGTGATTTCGAATAGAGTTTGAAATGATTGCTTCCAGTAATTTGCCTACTATTGATGTTAGACTGATTGGGCGGTAGTTAGAGGATAGTGATCTATCCCCCTTCTTGAAGATCGGAATTACATTCGCTATCCTCCAGGATTCTGGTACTACACCTGTTTTTAAGGACATGTTAAACAACTTTGCTAAGGGCATACTAAGCTCTTCCTTACATTCCTTTAATACTCTGGCAAATATCTCATCGGGACCAGGTGACTTATTAGGCTTTAGTTTGTCTATTTGCTTACTAACATCGTTACTAGTCGCTACTATCTCACTTAATTTGTTTTCTTCACTATCTCTGAATAGAGTCGGTGCCTCGGGTATCATGTTTAAATTTTCGGTGGTGAAAACTGTTGAAAAATATTTATTCAAATTATTGCTCATTTCTCCGTCGTTATCAGTGAGCTCGCCGGAGTCTGACCGTATTGGTCCAATCTTTTCTCGTGTTTTAGTTTGATACATTTGGTAGAATCCTTTGGGGTTTGTCTTTGCCTCCCTTGCTATCCTTACCTCATTATTCCTCTTTGCTTTCCTTATCTCGGTTTTAACCCTACTCGCCAATACCCTATAATAGTCCCGGAGGTGAATTTCGCCACGATTTATCCTTCTACCTATAGCCTTCCTTTGGCCAATGATGTTCTTTAAATAATTATTTATCCATTTAGGGTCATTGTTGTTTGATCTGAGTTTTTTGTATGGTATGTTCTGCCTTTGTGCATTAAGTAACTCACTATTTAAATTGTCGTGGAACTCGGCAGTCTCAGATCTCGTTATCAGGTCGGTGTCATCTGTCAGGTTCACGGCCAAGCCCGACACCCCCTCTCTCAGCTGCCTCTTTAAACTGTCAAAGTTTGCCCTTCTGAAATCTGGTACTTTAGTGGAATTTTCCTTACGTATGCCCTGAAAATCTAACTGGAATCGAATTTCTTTGTGATCGCTGTTTGCAAGTTCGTTCCCTACCTCGACATTGCTAATGAGGTTTTCTCTGTTTGACAAAACTAAATCCAATATATTATTACCCCGTGTGGGTTCGGTTATATGTTGACTTAGGAAACAGTCCTGGATCGTCTCGAGAAAATCCTCTGATTCTGAGTTACCCGTAAGGTCGGTCCAATCTATTTGGCCAAGGTTAAAGTCGCCTACTATACAGACTTTGTTGTGTATGGAAGCCCTGCACATTTCATCCCAGATAAGTCGCTCATTGACGCTATCAAGATTGGGGGGTCTATATATTACTCCTGTGATTAATTTTTCCCGACCGTCGCTTAATTCTATCCAAATTGTTTCTGTATTCCTCTCAGTTTTTATTTCCTTATTTATTTCACACTTCAGATTATCCCTAACATAGATTGCTACTCCGCCTCCTTTCCTGGTCTGCCTATCGGTATGGAACAGTTTGTAACCCGCAATTTGGTATTCGACTGGTAATTCACGTGTGTCTAGGTTGATCCATGTTTCAGTGAATGCAATTATATCGATTTCTTCGGTACATACCAAGGCCCTAATATCATCCATTTTGTTTCTCATACTTCTACTGTTCGCGTAATATACATTTAAGTTAGTCGTGTTCTGAGTCCTCCCCTTACCGCGTTTAGTTTTAAACTCCCTGTTCAATTTAGTTATGTCATCATTCCTAACACTATTTCCCTGTAATCTTTCGCCTTGTTTACCCGCTCCCACTGCAGTCTCCTCCACCCCCATGCCCCTATGTTCTCTTAGCAGTTTAAAGACTTCGATATCTTTTGAACTGCCCCCTCTAGAGCCCCAGCCAGGGTTGCTACTCCATCCCTAGACAGGTGCACCCCATCCCTAGCATAAAGGTCCCTTCTGCCATAGAAGTTGTCCCAGTTGTCAATGAATGGGACTGATATTGACTTGCAATACCTGTCAAGACGGTCGTTAACACCAACTGCCCTTGACAACCATTCACTGCCAACTCTCCTTCTAGGCAGGACACCGCATATGATAGGGATCCCTCCCTTAGTCCTAATACGATCTATGGCTGCCTTGAACTTATCAAGAAGCTCCTCACTCCTACACCGGCCAATATCATTGCCTCCTGCACTGAGGCAGATAATGGGTTTGTTCCCATTACCAGACAAGATATTGTCCATCCTGTCAATTATATCCCCCACCCCAGCTCCTGGCAAACACACCCTCATCCTATTTTTGTTTTTACCACAAAAGGCCCTGTCCATGTACCTTACCTGGGAGTCACCAACAATTAAAGTTTTTATACCTTCCTTGTCATCCCTGCCCCTGACTGTACTAACGTCCAATTCGTCTATCAAGGGACTGAACGGGTTGGTACACTTAGCTGTTGTTGTCGTTGTTGTCGTATCCTTCGTGTGCTTCTTTACCACCAGCTTGGTCCTACCACTACTCACAATTTTCCACTTGCTTGATTTTTCGTCAGCCACTGGCTTTACTCGTCCAGCCTCTCCTTTTAACATCGCCAGCTCTTCCCTTAATTTCAAGTTCTCCAACTTGGCCTTCGCCAATTCTTCAGTGGACCACTCCAGTTTGGTCAACAAACTCTCATACCCAAGACCGCACCTAGCTCTGGCCATATCTGATAATTATCCCTCCGGAGCTAACCCTGCCGTGACCTTTTCCCTAGTGAGGTCAGAAAAATGGCAGTGAAATGGGAATATTCCCAGTCTGCAGTACAGTGGAATCACGATAATTTATGAGATGCAAATTCATGCTCTTAAATTCACAGGTATTGTACCTCTATTACTACAGTATTATTTTAATGCTTTCACATGACTGAAAAATCCTACTGTATCCCAGATGAGTTATCGAATGTGGTACAGTATTATATTCCCGTTTCCTTGTTTATATACGTCGTGGCCACAGTCGGTCTGGCACCTGCCCATCTTGATGTTGTATTGGTGTCACCCAGAGTAGGATTATGAGAAGGGAAAGGAAGGAGCTATTAAAGTAATATAGAACTTTGTGTACAAGACCTGTGTTAGTCTATTGTATGATGTTTGTTAAAGCAGTTTTGGAACAGTTTATTAATATTTTATGGCCTCCAGAGCCTAAGTAATTATTTCCATTTAAATTAATTAAACTATAATTCATGATTTGATAATTCACAATGTCTTTTGGTACTCAACTCATGAATTATCACAATTCCACTGTACATTATGGATGGATGATAATGAACTGTTTATCGTAAAAGTGTTCTGAAATGATGAAATTAGTGTTGTGGTGAAAAAATTGATATGCTAAGAATTATTTACTTTATTCTATTCCTCACTGGTTATTTGTCTAACACGGTGGTCCCCAACCTTTTGTAGGCTCTGGGCTACATTTATCATTGTAAATATAGTGGAGGGCGAAAAAACTTTGGATCTAAATTCAAGAAAAAAAAATAATAAAAAATCATGTACGCACAGGTCCATCACCGACTTTCCAGGAACGGGTGTTCTGGCACCTCTTTTAATCCGGACAAAATTACGAAATGGCACTCGAAATTCCTGCAACCTTCAGATTAGTTTACTGGGCTGCCACAGATGGCGCTACGTGTTAACCACGCTCACTTTGTTTACTCTGCAGTTGTTGGTAGCCCCTTGATTCTCAGCTTATTTTGCACATACTGGGTACTGTACAGCTAGGGCTTCAAAGGCAAGTACGAGTGTTGGTATAAAGATTAACACCAGCTGCGTGATCAGTATGGTATTGGTTCATTAACTGTGTATGATATAAAGAAGCAAGGAGAAAAGGTAATGAGATTCTATGGTGCTTTAAAGATACCAGGAGGTGTATAGCTAGTGGGTCAGAGATGTATTGCTTAACATGACCTCTGTTAATCCGGCAAAACGGATGGTCAGGCAAGGCTCGGGAAACAAAGGTGCCAGATAATGGGTGGTGGACCTGTATACTGTACAGTTATTTGCAGTTTTACATGTCTAACTATGACCAGTTACATTCTTTTTAAATTTACTCTTGGACCTGACGTGTGTATTTACCCCAGTGAGAGAGCTGGCTCTTTCTGGGCCCAGTTTAGGGTAAATATACACATCCTGTACATGATAGATGTATCAAGTCATTAAATTTTTTCATTAATTTCACTCTTACAAAGCATCCTAAATAATTCAAAATTTTCTAATAAACCCTAGTGGGCTCCATAATGTGGTTCCACCCCTGAACTACAGGTTGTGGACCACTGGTCTAACATAACTAAGGTACAGTACTAGAATGTATCCTCGTTGTCTTTAGTGTAAAAACATTTAGATACAGGCAAATTTTCTGATGAGAGATACCTGTAACATTATTTAAGTTTACTTAAGAATTTATAAAACATATTATTACTTCACTTTATGTAAACTCTTTAATTAATTCAGAGTACAATACAGACAGAAAACTCATTAAATTAACTCACAGATAAATTATTTAAAGCATAGAGCACTGAAGCTAATTTGAGGTTAGTGCTGATGAATGTAGTAGGAAGCTGATGGACACGTTGGGTGAGTGTGTGACGCAGTTCCCTGGATGCCTCTGCTAGTCTGCCTTGATATATCAAGACATCCACTGTGAACACACGCAACCACCACCACCGGTCTGTGCCAAGACTCTCCAACAGTCGCACAAACTCTGCCAAAAGTGTTGACAGTTTATTTTGACTTTCCTTTAATTGTGATACAGTATTCTCAGGTGTTTATAAAATCAAATGAATACCGAGAGACTTTCTCCCATGAGCAATTTTTTTTATTATAGGCAATGTATATTTTTTCATTCTACTACCAATCATGTTTTCCAAATACAGTACAGTACAGTTCGTCCCCGAATTACGTACATCCGAATTACGTACAAACGGCCGATACGTACATCGTTTCTGAAGTCTTTAATTGCAAAAATATTGTCTTAAAAGGGCGAGCAATTTTTAAATTTGGCGGGCGAGCCAGCCGCACCGCGCCGCCACTATCACTGACCATGCAGACGACACGCTAGACGCACCAAAACAACAAGTGTGGTCATTGTGCATACAGTACTTCTCCTGTGAATTTCTGCCCTATTTTGTACACTTTACTCTGTGTGCAATGACTGGTGTAAAGCGTAAGAGTGGTGAAGCCAGTGGGAGTGCTACGAAACGTCAAGCAATCTCACTAGAGGTAAAAATGGACATAAGAAAACTGCTTGAAAGTGGTGAAAAGTTGACCAATGTTGCCCGCAAATTTAACCTGAGTCGGTCAACTGTTAATACAATTGATAAGGGCAAAGAAAAGATCAAGGAACATGTGAAATCTGCAGTGCCAATGCAATCTACGAATATAACTAAAAGAAGAGGGAAGGTTCTGGAAGAAATGGAAAAATATCTTGCGCTGTGGAGCGAGGACTGCACACAAAAACGTAAGCCTCTGTGTCTCAGTATGATTCAGGAGAAAGCCCTAAGTCTTTTCAACGACCTAAAGAAAGATCACCCTGATGATACTGTGACATTCAATGCTAGCAATGGGTGGTTTAACCGATTCAAGGTGCGAAATAAGCTGCATAATGTTCGAGTGACTGGTGAGGCGGCGAGTGCTGATTGGAAAACAGCTCAGGATTTTCCAAAGAAACTCGCGGAAATTATCGAGTTACGTACATTTCGAGTTAAGTACAACCTTTTGGTCCCCATTATGTACGTAACTTGGGGACTTACTGTACTGTAACTATCAATTTATTATTTTTTTTTCTGTTTATCAACTTTTAATTCTTAGTTTTTTGTTTCTCAAAAATATGTCAAGTTGAAAATTCTTGGTAATGTAGGAGAAATTTAAAGCCAAAAACTTACCTGCACGTAGCTGTTCGTAAGAATTGAGAAGATCCCAGCATTTGATGGCAGTAGTGAGTGCTTGAGAGAGTCCACCAGCTGCAATGCCACCAGGAGTGTTGACTGACAGTCCCACCACTGGTGTAACAGCCTGACCAGCCGGAGTAGGCCGACTAACTGTAATGATGGGAATGGTAGGGTCTTCGTCCAATGAAGGTCGGGACCGTTTGGGAGGCACAATGACCGACTCTTCACGTTCACATTCCGGAAAGACGAATGCTTCCACTAACGTCAAGGGTGTGCTTGTTGATGCACTGTTTTCTGCTGGAAAAGATATTTTAAAAAATTTTGATGCCGAACAATTTGTGTTTGAAAATAACATCTGTTCTAATGCTCTCTTTCCTGTTGGACCCCCAAAAGTTGAGCATTTCAAATGTCCTATGTGAGAACAAACAACATGCATGTCTCTTTGTGTCTCTAAGCTGTATGCTCAGCCCATGAAAACTGTGTGTGTGTGCTATCAGCGAATCAACACCTCATTCTTCCAGTTTTAAGTGCTCTTTTTAAGCAGTGGCATATATACTGCATGTTCATGGAAGGGGGGGGGGGGCCCAAGTCTCTTGAGTCTTAAAATAAAGCTGTAAAAGGATTACCTTCTTAATTTTCATTCACTTTTTTTTAGCAAGCACATTATATTTACAAAACAGTAAAATAAGCAGATATACAGTAGGTTTAATTTGGAGTTGCATTATTGGAAACTTATAAAACAAATTAGTGTACAGTGGTCCCTTGGTTAACTAGCACAATTCATTCCAGAAGGTTGCTCGTTAACGAAAAAATTCGTTAACCAAAACCATTGTTTCAATAGGTTTTTGGGTGATTGGTTCCAGCTCACCGAAAATTGCCTAAGGTAAAAAAAAAAGGTAGTAAAGTACGCTTACTTTGAGGTGTGTATGTAAAAGGCTCCTGGATGATGATGCTGATGTGAATTTGAGTGGGAGGAGGAGAAGGGAGAAGAGAAGGAAGTTGGGGTGGAGGAGAAGTCACCCCATGCCGCCATTTCACCCATAAAATTTTAGTTCACTTGGTGTAATTGAAGATTATTTTCTTTAAATCAACACTACACTGAATTATATATTGTCAGTATGTAAAATAAACTTCAGAAAGACCAATAATTTGACTGGAAACACAGAAAAAAAGCATTTATGTTGAAGAGAGTCTGAAGCAAGATGTTACCTCCACTGAAAAGACACAGAGACTGACGCCTGTATGGCGTGTTGACAGGCTGTTTGGCGTGCTAAAAACTAGTTTCCCTGTATTTAAAATGTTAAATAATTGTTAAAATGACTAAAAAATTTAATAGACTTTTAAAATTATTGAATAGTACAGCGGTCCCTCGGTTAACGAGCGCCTCGGTTAATGAGATTTCGGTTAACGAGTTACCTTCCATAAGATTCTTAACTTCGGTTAATGAGCAATCCCTCGATTAACGAGTTTCTTACGAGCCAACCTCCACATGTTTTCACTTGCATTTGGCGGTCCACCAGCTGTAGTATTAGTCCGCCAATACAGTAATCGGTTCTAGGGCTTATATTACTTACCATTTTAGCAAATATCAAGAAGTTTGTACTATTCAATAATTTTAAAAGTTTAATATTAATTTTTTTAGTCATTTTAACAATTATTGAACATAATTGAAGGTAAGGAAACTAGTTTTATGCGCGCCATCCAGCCTCTCAACACACCAAACAGGCATCAGTCTTTGTGTCTTTTCAGTGGTGGTAACATCTTGCTTGAGACTCTCTTCAACTAAATGCTTTTTTCTGTGTTTGCAAGCAAATTATTGGTCATTTTGAAATTTATTTTACATATTGACAATATATAATGCAGTGCAGTGTTGATTTAAAGAAAATAATCTTGAATTACACCAAGAGAACTAAAATTTTATGGGTGAAATGGCACCATGGGGTGACTTCTCTTCCACCCCAATGCCTTCTCTTCTCCCTTCTCCTCCACCACCACCATCATCATCATCATCCAGGAGCCTTCTACATACACACCTCAAAGTAAGTGTACTTTTCTACTTTTTTGTTGAATTTAGACAATTTTCGGTGAGCTGGAACCAATTACCCCAAAACCCATTGAAACAATGGTTTCGGTTAACGAGCAATCTTTTGGAACGAATTGTGCTCGTTAACCAAGGGACTACTGTACAATCGAATTCGTTCGCAATAGAGAGGTACTACTGGAAAGTGAGGAGCGGTTCAGTGTGTAGATGTTGGGTATATAGAGGTAATACTGAACTATCAGGTAGAAGTGCTAGCCTGTAAAACACTGCAGAGACCAAGGGATGGGCACAGCACTGGCATCAGGTACAGTATGTAGAAGCAAAGTTTTTCAGTTATATCTCCTTCCTAACACAAGGTGGAAACAGCTGGTAATGCAAGGTCATAACCCCCTGAGGTAATCTTAGACTATCTGCCTAACATTAACCCTTCAAAAAAAAATTTCATAGCTTTCCAATGCTTTGAGTTCATTATGTGATGGCCAAACATTAAAATATAGAAACTTGTATGTGTATCCATGAAGATTCTTGTCTAGCTATGAGAATGTTTTTGAGTAACTGAAATTCTCCTTAATGAGACTAACTGCTCACCAATTAAGTATTCCAGTTAAAGGAAACTTTTCTAGAATAGTATATTACAATTTTCAAAACTGACCTTTGTTGTCCAGTTTATAAAAGGACTATCATACACAGGATGCTATTTTAAGGGCGTTTATCATCCTTTACTGCTCCTCTTATTACCAATGTCATATACAGTATTTACCTTGATTAAAATCTGGGTACAGGCGCTTGGTATAGTCCATGAGAGCATGAAGGAAGACAGTCAGTGTTGTGTAGAGGACCTCACGGACATCCTCACCTCCTTCACCCTTAGGTCCTCCCAAGCGAGCTCCTCCTTCAACTAAGCTCTGGATTCTTTGTAGAATAACTTCTCTGTTGCTGTCAGGAGGAATGACTTTAATATATAACTTATAAAATCTAAGGACCAACAGAGCAGATAGCTTATTTGATTTGAAGATATACAGGTGGATGATTAAATGAAAGTAAGAAAAATGGTAAGATCTACCCAGAAATCCGCTTTTGTGAAGGTGCCCCAAGCTTGAAGCCTTCTCAAAGGTGTGGTGACTAGTGAGATGCAGCTGTCAAGGGAGTGTCACACCTGACAGCCAGCACTCACTATCAGCTGACAGCCAGCACTCACTATCTGCTGACAGCCAGCATTCACTATCTGCTGACATCCAGCACTCACTATCTGCTGACAGCCAGCACTCACTATCAGCTGACAGCCAGCACTCACTATCTGCTGACATCCAGCATTCACTATCTGCTGACATCCAGCACTCACTATCTGCTGACAGACAGCACTATCTGCTGACAGCCAGCACTCACTATCACCTGACAGCCAACACTCACTATCTGCTGACAGCCAGCATTAACTATCTGCTGACAGCCAGCACTCACTATCTGTTGACAGCCAGCACTCACTATCTGCTGACAGCCAGCACTCACTATGGATTTACTTCTTTGGAAGACTTAATATTATAAGGAAAGAAATAAACAAACTAACTTTGTCAAAAGCATTATGATGTGATGTACTGTACATACAAGATTTACGGTATTCTATTGTGTTCAGAGGTGTACAGTATTTCTACAAGTCTCACAATGGTGGAAGCCATCCTTAACATATGAGGCTAGCTAGGCGGGCAGACTATAACTTTGTAAGTGCCACCCTCGCATGGGGCACACTCTCGCTCCTCTCCCTGTGTGCTTGGACACTTCAATTGTAGGGCGCGGTAAATAGAGTCTAAGGAACCGCATGATCCTGCATGTGTGTACATTATTTTTGCATGCAATAATGTTTGCTTGTACAAGTTATACCTCTCTAGTCCGGCAACCTCGGGACCTGACCGGTGCCGGACCAGGGAAATTCACCCTTTTCCTGGGTAGATAGTGACTTGTGCTTATGCCTGGAAGCACTAGCACCTTTTTCTGTGCATCATGGTCTCTTTGAAGACATATTGAAGAGTTAAATGTCGTATAGTAGCTTCTCAAAATTCGCGAGTTTTTAATTCAACGTATTTTATTGGAACACAAAAAAAAAGAAAAAAAAAAAAAAAATTTGGACGGCGGAAACTTGAATTTCAACGGGTTTGAACGACCCGCCAACGTGCAGACGACATGCATAATCGTGTAAACAGCGTCATTTCTCTTATGTACAAAAGATTAATTATTGTTTATTACTGAATGTCTTTTTTATTGAATTAATGTTTATGTGTGCAAAATGAGCAATACAATTCATTAATAATACGTAGAATATTAAAACACACGAGGAAATGACACAGCATTGTTTTCATTGATTACAAAACCAGTGACTGAATGGTTCTACATATAAAACTGAAGAAAATAAGACCTTGGTTGTAGCTGTAGTAAAATTAATATGGTTGTTTTAAGTAATGTTATTTAATGTTAATAAATGGAACAATAGAAGTAGCTAACGATAATGGTAAAGAAAAAAGAGAGATCGCGTATGTAAGTGCGCACACGTGAAAACATATCGTCATTACTTTACATAAGAATTGGAAAACAACACTTATTTACTGTTCATATATATTTTAATTAATGTTTCTGAATTTGTTTTTATTGAATTAATGTTTGTGTGTGCAAAATTAACAATACAATTTATTAATAATGAGGAGACGAGATGGCTGCCGGCATTGTTTATGTTAAAGCTTACAAAACCAGTGACTGATTGGTTCTACATATAAAACTGAAGAAAATAAGACCCTGATTGTAGCTGTAGTAAAATTAATGTAAAAAAATTAATATGGTTGTTTGAAGTACCTGTAATGTTATTTAATGTTAATAAATGGAACAATATAAGTAGCTAACCATTAATGATAAAAAAAAGTGAGACTGCTCGTATGTAAGTGTGCACATGTGAAAACATATCGTCATTACTCTACATAAGAATATGAAAGCAACACTTATTTACTGCTCATATATATTGAAGGGTTAAATGTTGTACTCTGTATAGACAAGCAGAGAGAGAGAGCAGCCGAACTGCCGGATGTAAACAAACCTTAATTTCCCGCGGCTTTGTTGGTTATTTTTTACGGGGATTAGCCCGCCCGGGCATAGGTCACTGACCCACATTGGGGCCTGAGGGGCAAACATTTAATACTCCTGTAATGAAAATAATAATTCAGATAAAAAAGAAAAGAAAGAAAAAAGCTGCCTATCTACCCATTGGACAAACTAAAATCGTTCTGGACCACGGGAGTTTCCGGACCACAGAATGCCGGACTAGAGAGGTACAACCTGTATTACCATATCTTTATTTTTAACATATTGTACATCATTTTTTTTTTTTTAACAGAAAATGCGGTTAAGCTGATTATTATGGTGAGCAATATAATCACTTGGACATTTTTAGTTCAGTAAAGCCTTGAATAACTACGGTAATGTGTCCTCCAATATTGCAGTGTAAGGTGAATCATTAATTACCATTAAAATAAAGCAATAATAATGAGATGCATTCCTTAGTGTGACCCTTTCATAATTTTTGTGTGGCTTTTACCCTCTTTTCCCCCAAAACAATACAATTAATGAAAAATGCAAAACTACTGTACATTTTTTAAATAATGTTTACGAATGCACCTTATACAATATCGATCAATAATAATAAGGTCACACAAGAGGAGTCGAGACGGCATTGTTTTCGTAAATGTTTACAACACCCGTGACGAATGAAGATGTTTCTAGATAAGAAACTGAAGAAAATAAGACCCTGCTTGTAGCTATAGTAAAATTAATGTAAAAAAAAATGAATACCGGGTATGTATGCTTTAAGTAGGTACTGTAAATTTCAAGTTTAACACCGTTCGTATCAGTGGGCGTTCGTAAGTCAGGGACCTCCTATACAGGTATACCCTGAAAACTGTCGCCCCAATAACCTCCGATTCACATAACTGATGATTACATATACAGTATGGGAAATACCCCACAAGTTTGGTTGATACCCTAGAGATCTGACGATTGGGAGAAGAGTGGCAGAGCTGATTTGAATTTGGCAGGTGCTGGTGTCGTGCGAATTCTTGCCAAGAGCAAGCTCTGAGTGCTGCCTTTGCCTTAATCCCACCTTTGCTCTTTGTGTGTTATGCAATCATGCCTAAAGGCCGCAGTGATAATTCTTCTTGTGCTGTTCATCTAAGGGGCAGCTTGATGTGAAGTGATAAGAGTGTTGATGACCCAGCAAATATTGATAAAGACTTTCAAAAATATTATTCCTACCCAGTTTTTGGAGCTTTTTATGAGGTAAGAATACATATATTTACTCACGAAAAATTTCCTCAAGTTGCTGGTTAATCTTGGCAACAGTCATTGAGCATTACTGTACCTGTATAGTACTGCTACATCTATTGAAGGCTGGGTCAGTAGAAGGGTGTGTTGTATTTTGCTACAATCTCTTTTTTGGTGCAATTTTCTTAATGGCTGTACAGTTCTCTTCACTTTTCTATGGTGTAACAGAACACTGCACATTACTTGCTTGTGCTCTTTAAGAAAATAAACCATCATGGTGAATGTTTTGGGCCTCCAGTCCCTAACCCTTTATTTGTAGTTGAAATACACATCTTTTTAACTATTTTTTTTCATTAATCAACCTATCTCAGTGCCTATCTTGTGACATAACCTGACTACAATACAGGTACAGTACATTATGTTGGCTGATCACAAGATCTCACACCAATGTGAGTTAAAAAATCAATATTTTCTGTCATCTTGGTCTGGTGTTATGGTCTCTCAGGGTTTGCTATGGTGCAGCAGAGTAAGTGATGATCACCTTTATTAGCAACCATGTCACTACAGTACTGTGGATAAACACACATACCTGGTACTCTGGAATCCAGATGCCAGGTCCCAGCCCAAATTCCAGCCAATTAGTTGGACAACAGTGAACAGCTGTTGCCATGGATCATCAATCTTTCCATCACCATCAAGAACTCCCTGAAATACATCCAAGACACTGAACAAAAAATACTTATACATTTCCATATGATAAACAGGCATCTATAAAACAAAATAAAAAAGTTAAATTCCTTATAAAACAATAGAATCACACTCCCCCGTGTTCATGCAGGACCTGCACACATATGAAATGTTTACTCCCTTTCTTTTAGACCTTATAATAATATTACTTTTTGTTCATTCTGTATGAAACATGAAAGATTGTGTGTGCATAAAAAAGAAAAGAAAAAAAGTTGGTCTACCCGAAATTAGGAATTGAAAAATAACCACTGTGAGTGTTAACTCTGGCTCTTCAGGGGCTCAGGAACGGAACCTTTTTACCCCCATAAGTTATAAATATCAATATGTATATGATCGATCACCTTATTATAGCTTTTCAATGTCCCTAATCACATCATATAATGGTCAACACCTGTAGCCCTAATTACATTACAGTAATTCTTATGGGGAAAAGTTGCTCATTATAAAACACTTCACTGTGTCACATATCTCTGTAACAACCCCCACATATAATGAAGACCTCTGTATAAATAAATACTGCAACAGCTGCCGTTTGACCGAGAATTATGAACATTTAACAGCAAAGTTAAAAAGAGGTATTGTAGTAATACAAGTACTGTAGGCCTGAAATTAACAACATGAATTTGTATCGCACAAATCCATTGTACTTGTGATTACATTTTGAGGCTGACTAGTAGCTCTACTATCACTCGATTACAAAGACTTAGACCACCAGTGGTCTTAACATACAAGTAAAATGACCTTAACCAAGTTCCTGAATCTTATATAAGATTGTGGTCGCATAATCTTCAAGAATGTCTATTTAAGCACGTTTCCACTCTTACATACTACTGGAAATGGCTTTACTTCTTAACCCCTTTTACAGTAGGGATGCCTCTACTGTTTTATTGGGCTAATGCCAGACAATTTTTTTCAGCACAGTGGTTAAGTAAACAAGTACAGTACATAGTGTATTACAATATGTTGGGCTTCACTAACCTGCATGACTTTTGGTGAAGTGGTAACATATGCCACATAAAATTCAATGGCTCTGGACAGAAGACTATAAAGAGTTTTTGGTCTTACTTCCAGTCCGTGCGTCTGTAACAATCTTGGCAATAAATCACACACTGGAAGAAAATAATAAAAAAAAATCTTGTGTAGTAATTATCATGAGCGAGCAGTCATAACCTGAGCGTTGTGAACATTTGCAATCCATTAATTCAAGTTAGTTAGTTAACTCCTTCACCGTGGGAACCACTTTCAATTTTTTTACTTGGCTAATGCCAGAACATTTTATTCAGTTTCTTCACATTTACTCATGTAATATATGAAAAAAAAAAAAAATCTGTACAGTATCCTTAAATTTCATAAGCAATTGCTTTATGAAATTTAAGGATACTGTTAAGAAAATTTTTATCGAGTTGTAAGAGGAATTTGGCAATGAAGAAATGTTTGGAGGTGTGGTGAAAGCTGGCAATGTACAAGGGAAGGTGAGTGGAGTGACCAGGTCAGACACCTAACCACATGGTGGGAGTACAGTACAGTACTGGCAGGCGTATGTTACATTTCATGCCCTCCTTGCTGCCATTTTGTTGCTTGAACCATTTGTCCAGTTTTGGCATATTTTCCACTTAGCACTTTGTTTCATTTTAGCACCATTAAACTATCGCTTGTGTAGTAAAGAAAACTCCTTCATGTCTGACATCTAAAGGACAAGTATCAGATGAAATATTCCATAAATAGTTGAACAACAGAATTAAGCACCTTACCTATTCCTTCTGTCTGAGCATTACTGTACAGTATGTAATCTCACTACCACCTCACTTAATGAACTTGAACTCCTCCCCCTCCTCTTTTATATAAACAGAGAGAGAGAGAGAATACTGCATAGGGGATTGGTGATTTTTTCGAAAAAAATTGGATGGAAGATAAAAGAAAGCTTTAATTTTGACAATGTTAACAATGCTATGCAGTACAGTAGAATTGTCATAGTTTGTTCACTTTTAACAACATTAAGGGGAGCATCCAGCTGAAGCACAAAATTCATTAACAATTGATCATTCAAAATCAATTTCCTGACATCAATTAAGGACACTGGTCATACATTGTTGCTCTGAATCAGTTTTGCCTAATCCCTGATAATCTTATTTTCCCTTATACAGTATAGATATTTCTGATTATCGCTTTTGTTTTGGGTTCATGAATTTTCTTCCAAACTAACTTACCATTTTCACATCCAAATAATTACAAAGATAAATCGGCAAATAATAAACCAGAGGCCAAATACGGTAATACTGTATCCCTATTATACGGAATCCCGGCCCAGAACTCTCCTATAGCCAGACTAGAAATTTCCCCCAAAATGATTTCCCAAACCCAGAATTTTCTGAAAAATTCCGGCTTTGGGTACGATTTTCCGAGGGGCACATTTCCTGGAAAATTTCAAGAAAATTTAAAATTCCGATGGGGGAGTTTTTTTCCGGGTTTGGGAGATGAAAATCGGGTGCATTTTCCAGAAATTCCGGAAAAAAAATTCCGGGAATGGGGGATTTTTTCCAATTTTGGGAGAGTTGTCTCGTTACCTGGAAATCTCTCATTCCCGAAAGTGCTCTGCACCGACTGTTCCGGCTAACAGAGATATCACTATAAAGAAAGCCTTTATGTTCAGCCGTGCACAATATATTATTCTACTACTGTACTTAGTTTTGTTTAATTGGAATTGGCCTATAAATGGTCGAGCCTTTGAGATTTGAAGGATAGAAAACTAGTTTTGAGATGCGGGCTGATAAGGGCAGCGCAAGAACAACACAGGGTTGAACCTCACTCTCGCTTCTTTCATGGGTAACTGATGCATACAATCAGCCTTGGACTGCTACTAGCTAGCTGAGAGAGGTGCCAGATACTAACTTTTACCAAGTGATTACAGTAGGTCAGACTGGCTCAACAGTTCTGTGGCTCCTTACATGAAACCCAAATGCCAAACTTTTACTGGGAAGCATTGTACTGTATATAACCCCAACCTGGTGTAAGTGGTACATGAGTGTTACAAAAATCCAGTGTTATATCATTTCAGATGGTAACATACTCAAGAATAGGCCACTTATTTTAGTTGTACAAAATGTGCAACTCACAACTTGTACAATTTAGTAAGTCAACTGTCCTCATTAAAACACTCAATTGAGTGTTATTAAGTACGGTAATTATATTCCCTTATGTCCTTTTAAAGGACATAGGTGGATACAACACTAGAGATTATTACCATACTGTACAGTAAATGAAGATCATACAAGATCTTGAGGAGAAGTAACTTGTATAACCAAAGAGTATAATGGCAATTACTGTATCATAAAGTCCCTATTTTAACAACATCTAAGTACAGTACAGTACAGTATCTTCTTAGGATAATAGTGACAATTGAAGCTGGATAAAACTGTCTACAGTATTGACAACATGAATACTGCATTGCACTGGGACCTTGCTGGGGTTTGAAGGCCTAACATACTGAACAACCCCAAAACAAGGTCTTCTGGAACAATAAACGCTCATACACTCGTGATCTTCACCCAAACAAAAAGTTCATATGTAGAACTGCGTGACCGCCAGCACAAGAGATGTGCAATATGAAATTTAGGGGCATCACACAGCTGGGTAAGGAGTGTAGAGAGAGGTAGCATTCCACTGAGGTGCTTGATCCAGTGGTATGTTTTCTACTGAGGGAGGACAATGCAGGATTATAAGAACAAGCTTGTGAATCAGACCTGTCTCCCTCTTAGCAACTGTACCTCTATTATAATGTCACCAGGAATCATCTTCTACAAAGATGTAAGATATTCATTTTTGTTTAATGTACTGTACATAATATTTAGATTCCAGTCACATACATTACTTGCTGTAGATCAGCTTTGGGTTAAAACTGATGGTTCTCATCAAGAGTGGTGTTCAATAATCTGTCCTTGAAAAAAAAAAAAAAAAAAAAGCAACAGCACAATATTGCCCAATAAGTACAGTGCTGTACTATATTGCCCAATAAGTGCAGTACTGTACTATCTAAAATTTAAAAGCACAAAATTTATATGAAAAAATACCTTGAGTATTAGGCACAATTTTATTGAAAAATACTAAATCCTAACTTACCAAGCATCCTTCTGAATGGGTTAAGTGCCCCGGGACAATGTTTCTCAGCAGCAAGCAGACTGTCCACCAATTGTAACTGTAAAATAATATTTCATTGTCACTTAATGCCATCCCTTTAAGTCACTTAATACCATTTCCACATACTGTACTGTCATGTTAACGGGGTCCAGCCACCTATCTTACCATACCACTCGATATTCTCCCACACACTCTTATTTTGTTCTCATCTTATATCTCTTTACTACAGTAATGTTCAATATACAGTAGAGTACAGTAGTTTAATTGTTCATAAGGCACACTAGCACACTGGAACGATTTTGTGGAAATTCTGTAGTTATTTTCACACAACAATGGCATTAGTATGAAGTTGTGAGAGTGGTGAAGTGTTCTGGCGTGGTAGAAACTTAGCACTCGTGGGGCATTTTATTACTTATTATGTTAGTTAAACATTACTTTAGATTCTTTTAGTACTACAGTATATATACATCATATTCAGCTACACACAGACTTGGTATAAAACAGTGGATGATGCAGACGAAGTTTATGTGAAATGACACACAGTACAATATACATGTTCTGTAGAGTGAGGACCCCTGTATACTGTACGGTACATTACTAAATACTGTATGGCCCTTGGCTTGGAACCCATAATGTTAAATTATAACTGAACTTGTAAAACAAAGAAACATCTTAATAGGCATTTGTTAAAGAGTCATGTTAATACCATTCAGCAGCTTATGTTAACATACCCCATGGTGAGCAGTGGTCTCGGGGAAGGTGGTGGTCAACAGGAGCATAAGACGACAGTGAGTCATTGTGTCCTGAGAACGTTCAGCTGCAGACAACACCATCCCCAACTGGATATCTATATGATAAAAGACAATATGTACTGTATTGTACATATCAGATACAGTATGCCAAAAATAATATGAAATCATACAAACAATGTATATCTGTGGGCAGGAATTTATTTATCCTTATAATCAATATTGTTTCTCATCAATTTTCACTGAACTGGACAATATACAGTGGAACCTCATTACATAATATTTAGAGAGAGGACTGGTCCAGTGCTGTACTGTACAAGGTATTATTCTGTGGTTACCAAGAAGCACATTTAACCTTAATCTAATGTGTACAGTATGAGTCTCTCCTCGACTTATGACGGGGCTCCGTCCCGACGACCAGGTCATAAGTCGAATTGGGCAGAAGTCGAAAAGGCGAAAATAATACATAGAAATTCTAAAATGGGTGTCTCTTTTTCTTCTCAGCACCATGAGAACTCTCACTTTTATGCTTGCCAGCCATTATAGGGGGAATTACAAACAAAAATTTTGTTAGTACACAGCGCAATCACTAACGTCGGGACTCAAAAATACGTAACGTGAAAAATATTTTATATGACCATGGCCGTCGTATGTCCGGGTTGTCGTAAGTCGAGGAAAGACTGTATTTACAGATAAAATACATTGATTTTTGTTCAATAATCAAGGATTTTAAGAACACATCTTAAATATTTATGGAGGATTGATGTAAAATAATTCATAACTAGGAATACTGTATACCGTAGTAATGTATTCTTTATTTCATTTTTTTTTTCCACTCATATCTTGAAAGGAAATGTTTTGAAGCAGTTACTGGTATATCTTTGCAGACATTAAATTCAGCCATAACTGGATATTGTTAACAGTTATACTGTAGTATATAGAATTATATGTGATATCAATACTAATTGAACATCGGGTGTACTAATGGGGGGCGGGGTTTATTATTCTATCAATGTCAGGCAGAAAGAAAAGACTACAGCTTCTGTGACGTCTTTGTGCAGCCCAAAGAGTGATCGAGAAATTCTGTTTAATGTGGCCCACGGTTCAGGTAGATGCAGCCACTTTTTGGTGTGTAAAGCAATATTTATTAAAAGACTAATCTTCACACACACACTTCATTACTGTTTCATCACCAAAGAGTAAGCAACTCCTAAAATGTAACAGTGAAATAAATATATATAGTCAACAATATAAACATTTTAACTTGAGTGAGTTTATGGGTCAAGTTTGGCGCTGTTTGTTTGATGGATTAGCTGCTACAGTATATGGCAGTGGGTCACTTGTAAATTAACTAACGTTGGGTAAGTCCAAGTGGGGTCACGGGCAGTGGTCAAAGGTAGAGGTCTCTTCATTGTAGTTCCTCATGCACCAAGATTAACATTGACATTATTCTAGTGGGTGTCTCTCATAAGACAAATGCTCTAACTGTAAGAAAATCAACGTATTCACAGGCTGCTTCACCCATCTTATGTTAAATGCTAAGAAACATTAATATATTACTTAAAATATTATTTTGATGGATTTGTTTCATAAATGAGAATAAGACTGTAAACTGAAAATATTGTAAGGTGGACGTGATGATAAACTGCTTCACTGTCCGTGCTAATACAATATTAATATTACTTTTGGGTTAGGTAGGAAATAAATTTAGGTGGGTTGGCCCACAGAAAAATACTTAAATTGTAATATGCCCCATGACTGAGGAAAGATTGTCCATGCCTGCTGTAAGTGAATAAAAAATATTTGCTTCCAAAACCACTTTTAGGGTTACACTGTACAGTACAGTAGTTTCAACAGGGTTGGTACAACTCATTGAGATAAGTCTAGGCTATTAATGTCAAGCTTCTTGGGCCTAGTTAGTAAGTGCATTACAGTATACTATACTGTACTGTACCCTACCCAAGGTTTCAAGTTCTGGGCTCTGCAGTTAAATGTGATTTCAGGATCAATCCTTCCTTTTGTAATCACTCATAAAGGCACAGTACTGAGAACCTCACCTTTAGGAAGCATATTGAAGAGATAAGAAAGGAATGATATCTGAGAGTCCGGGTTGTTCTGGCGTAAAGCTGACATGATTGTCTCTACCTCCCTCCACAGTAACGGCTCGGGGGCAAAGTCTCGTAACCTATTAATAAAAATTAACACTCATTACAATCCTACATACATTATCTACCAACCTTATGTTTCTTAAGTTGAACCACACAAAAAAACAAAGAGTGTGATGTGTACCCTTGCTAACATTTCTAAGTTAAATTGAAACAATAACTGTAGAAAATAAATAAAGAAAATTGCTCATCGCTGGATTCAGCAATAATAATCAACCAAGCACAGCTTTTATCAAAATACCTTTTTTCTCCTGATATCACCAGAACTTTTGACATTGTCTGGCATCAGACTCTCTCCATCTAGATTCCCCTTCTGTTCTCCCCAGTTCTTTAATTTGCTTTCTTTTGAACCATTATACCTGTACTCATGTGGACGATTCACTCAAAACTATTTTCCATTAATACTGGATCACCTTTAGGCTCACTTCATGCTCCTACATTAGTGTGGCTCCAGGACCTCCACTCCTTCCACCAGCACACACTGTACTGTACTCTTGATACTATCCCATACTAAAGTACTGTATATCATATTGATCTAAAGCTCTGTTAAGTCTGCTAACAGGTTGTCTACTATGCATACAGTACTGTACTACAACTGGCCTGAATGCAGATCATGAGTCTACAGCATACAGAGGTGCCCAAAAATTTATTATGATAATTGAAACCAAGACAAATTATTACTCTCTATAAGTCTCCACAGTCATTCAGTAGCACACTACATCCTTGACCACCGAAGGGTCAAGACGTACCTGGCGCTCCTCTGGGAGCAGCCAGGTCAACTGTTATGTTGGCCTATACAAACTCCCTCCCCTGAACCCTCCTCCCCACCGGAATATCAACAAGTTCTCGCCAGAAGTTACTATTTCATTTAGGAAAGGAATGAAACCAGTGTTGAACAGAGGTGAACAGTGCTTAAGTCAGTGAAAAACAACTCAACAGTAATAGCTGAATCGTACCCAAGCTAATCTTCACACAGTAAGGTCCCAGGTACCCAGTGATAACTGCCCCTGAGACTCAACAACACCAGCTATGTGTTAATCTGTCCACGATAAGGAGGCCTGGGACTATACCTCACTCACTTGAGTGAGTGATGTCCTGTGACACCAGACCACGTGGTGTCCCCATGATACTACGACACCACATAGTGAATGAGTTGCTACAGCATCATGTGAGGTTCCTTATAACACCATCTGTGAGGGAATTACTACACCACATCAGGTCCCTCATAACACCATCTGTGAGGGAATTACTACACCACGTCAGGCCCCTCATAACACCATCTGTGAGGGATTTACTACACCACGTCAGGTCCCTCATAACACCATCTGTGAGGGAGTTACTACACCACGTCAGGCCCCTCATAACACCATCTGTGAGGGAGTTACTACACCACGTCAGGTCCCTCATAACACCATCTGTGAGGGAGTTACTACACCACGTCAGGTCCCTCATAACACCATCTGTGAGGGAATTACTACACCACGTCAGGCCCCTCATAACACCATCTGTGAGGGAGTTACTACACTACGTGTCTGTTGTTCAACACCTCAGCGTACAAGATCTACGTGACCTCCACTGTAAACATTAACCTGTATGTTCACTGTATGTTCCTTTACCTTTCTCTAATGAAGGCTTTTGTTAAGCCACCAATGTATATAATAAGTCATTTATGTCCAATGTATATTTTCAGCCTTCGGGCTGCAGAACTTTTTCTATAAACCATTAATTATTATTAATTATTATTACCAGCCACCAATGTCAATACTTTTGGTGTTACTACAATCACCTTCATTCCTACCCCAGCCATAAAACAAGTCATTCTTTATTATGTCATCTTCACTGATTGCAAGTTCTCTTGAACTGAACATCAACACCATTCACCTTCTTAATTTTCTGCCATCTACCTTGTTTTTATCCCCCCCCCCAAAAAAAAAAAAAAATAAATAAAATAAATAATCTGGGCCAGTAAATTTCAAAAGTCACTTGCCTAGGACAAGCAAATGCTGTTCATAATCTGCACAACCTGCAATAGTCCCTTACTATAATCACAAAAGTGTGACCGTATCAATGCAAGTCTCGCCATACCTTAAATAAACAAAACAAAATATGTTTGTACTTCTTGTGCCCATTCAATAAACAAGACATTCACAGTACAGTACAATTTAATATGCAATCTACCCATTTCCTCACTTCACATTTTTTTCTTTATTTCCATACACCTCCTTTCCTCAGCATCAGGCGACATTGACCTCAGGCAAGAGACCCCGGCTGCCATCTGGTGATAGGCGGGGGAAACTTCGTTTGTTGTCTGTAACCATTTGTTGTTGCCCCAAATTGTGCATAATGAGTACAAATAAAACATGCAAATGTTTTACCAAACACTTGTTGCATCAAGAAACTGAAAATTTAGTTTGAAAAAAGAAATTGAGGCAGTTGACTTTTGGTTGTGAGGAGAATACAGGGTATATCTTCTCAATAAATCATTCCTTACCACAAATTATATAATTAATAAGTATTCTTACAATTATTACATGCTAATAGTTTTAATATGATAAGGTTGATAGAAATGGGTGTACTGTACGGTAGGTAGATGTGCTGTTCATAGTGCTGGTGGTCAGCTGTGAGGAGATCACGATGCCCACTCTTTTATATATTGTACAATACAATACAGAACTGTATATCCTTCCTTCCACATTTTTACACTATGTTATATACAGTATTACTATGTGTACTCTACTGATGACACCATCAGGTCTGAATACCAGTGTTCTTTAGTAAAAATACTATAGGTGAAGAAGGCCAAGTTGTGTGAGATCCACATCCTAACCTGCTATTTCCCATGAGGAGTTAAATTCTACCAAGAATGACTCACAAAAGATCAAAGGTTTTCAGGAACCCAATACAATATCATTCTTTATTAAGGGTCCAATGTACAGTACAGTACTTACAAAATCCCACAATACAAACACAGGAGTCATGACACTTACAATACACTGAGACACTTTGCTGCTTCCTTGACATTCTTGGCAGCTTTCTCAATCTGGTATACTTCAAACTGGGAGGAGAGAGAAAGAGAAAATCATCACATTATTCTCAATATACCAAAAAAATAAGAAAAATATTTGTGAGGGAGGCAGCAAGAAGGAAAGATTAGACAGCATCATTTATACAAGTGAATCATGGATTATATAAGATATATACCAGGTATATAGGGAACTTGACTTAACAATGAGCACAGTCAACAACAAATAGTTACCAAAGATCTAACTGTGCACACGAACTATCTAGAGGTCATGTGGGCAAATTGTCAGTTAAAATATTTACAAGTCATGGATTCTCAGTGGAAATGAACAAAATAATTTCCATATACGGTACCTGTACTGTACCTGTATTGTACTGTACCTGTACTGTATTGTACCTGTACTGTATGTGTACTATATTGTACCTGTACTATACTGTACTGTACCTGTACCGTATTGTACCTGTACCGTATTGTACCTGTACCGTATTGTACCTGTACCGTATTGAACCTGTACTGTATTGAACCTGTACTGTATTGTACTGTGCTGTACTGTACCTGTATTGTACTGTACCTGTACTGTACTGTATTGTACCTGTATTGTATTGTACTTCTACTGTATTATACCTGTATTGTACCTGTACTGTATTGTACCTCTACTGTATTGTACCTGTACTGTACCTGTATTGTTACTGTACTGTACTGTACCTGTATTGTTACTGTACCTGTATTGTACTGTGCTGTACCTGTATTGTACTGAGCTGTACCTGTACTGTACTCTCTGTATTGTACTGTTACTGTACTGTACCTGTACTGTACTCTACTGTACTTGTATTGTTCTGTACTAAGGAGGCACAACCATGCAGGGCTTCTCCATGTACTATGACCCCCTTCAGGAGCTGCCATGCACAGGCCAACCAGCCTATTGCAGACACCTTATTTTCTTATGTTATGTTCCTGGACGCCCTAGACCTCACAGGACACGACCCTTCTATGACAGTTGTCTCTTCAGGGTCAGTATTAAGTCCAGATAGATCCCGAGAGATCAATTTATCTATAGTCCACAAACTAAAGTTTACCCTTGCCAGGACTTTTTGTACTGTCATGTACTGTACCACTGTGGACCCATAAATAACCCTTCATTAATTTTAAAAGTGTTGAGCCCCGAGACAATAATCAGCCAGATTATATGTTAATTCGGTAATTATATAGGACTAACCCGTGAACGAAATTGATCGAAAACAATTATATAAATGCCGGATTTTCAGTGTTATATTATAGTGGACACTGTTGTAGTTTGTGGAAATATGTTAAAATTAATATTAAAAAAAAAAAAAAAACACTACTTAACATTTGTGGGTATGAAGAACAGACCTAACCTTACCTAACTTCCCCGGTATATTAAACAGAAAGAACTTACTATGATATGGTGAAATTTGAGGCATTTTCTGGACATGGGATGATACGGTCACATCGGCGCTATGCAGCCCTGGCGGGTTAGTCCTATATATTAACGGTTAATTCTTATTGAGGTAAGGTTTGCTGCTACCCAAGTTTATGCCATAATCAAACTACACTCCATTCCTGCCTCATAGTTTGTTACAGCGCCACAAGCCTTTATGGAGAGGTAACTTATGTGTGGTTGACATTTATCACTATCATCATTCTGAACAATTTTAAAGACGAGAATAAGTTCAAAACGAGTACAAATTTATACTAGTGATAAGTGACCATAAGATTAATAAGGTAAGTAAATAGATATAATTTGGAGCTTTAATGACCCTACAGTCAGTCATCTTACGAAGTAGGGCCACAGCAGACAGACAGAAAAGCTCACGTCGGATTATTGGACACAATTATACTCCATCATCGCTACAGTATTTATAAGTCCAAACACCAGTGGATGTAGGTATGACTCACCTGAATCCCGAAATTCTTTGGGAATAGAGCTTGAGCCGTGATCATCCAACACTTGGCTGCACAGGGATCTTTCTTCTGCTGTTCCTTTGCTCTGTATATAAGATATTCCTCATCAGTGAGGTGACTCAATTCCTCGTCAGGAGACAGTGACGGTGTAGCCATCTTCAACACTAAACTGTAGTACAGTATACTGTATCAACAGTAGTACAGTACATCCCTCGCTCTCAACACCCTTGTTTACAAACACCTCCCCCCACCCGGGGATTCGGGAGATACAGTATATACTTATTCTTTTTTATTAAGTCTAACCAGTTGACCAAAATTTTGTGTGTTCCTTTATATGTAAATGTAAATAATAGTAACTACTGAAAATAAATTATTTATCAAACAAATCAGGTTTCATTACATTACTATTCAAGTAATATAAGAGGTTTATGGCAAGGAAAGTCAAGTAAGGAAGCTCGACTACCATACAGCTGCGTGCCCAATCACAAACTGGGCACTTTATATTTGGATCGGTTACCGATAGAAATCGCCACCGTCACGTAAGAGTCGTCTGTGTTCTGTTATATGACGTCATCTGGCTGGACATTCAAGAAACAAGATCAGTTCACTTTTTACTTTTATCCTATTCACCACTGATCGGCTCGCTAGCCGCTTGGGCGATGGGTCTCGTCCCTGTTACACACTGTTGGCAAGTGCTGGGCTGCACCGGCTCCTGAATGTATTTGAACCTGCTCCAGTGTTGGTCAAGTCTTGTCTTGAAAGAGCTCACATTCTGTACCGTCACAACACTTTCTGGCAGATTGTTCCAAAAGTTCACAACTCTCATTCCGATAAAGTTTGCCCTCACAGTTTTCTGGACCTGCGGTTTCTTCAGCCTTGAGCTGTGACCCCTTGTGGGGCGAGCGTCCGCCAGCTCCAGGTAAGGACACCCGACTGAGTAATAATAATAATAATAATAATAATAATAAACGGTTTATTAATAGAGTTGCAGCCGGTGGCTGAAAATATACAGACTTACATTTGATTTAGAGATAATGATATAATATGCATTGAATACATTTACAGGGCTGTACAGTACATAAATCAGGAGTTGTTTATTATTTTAACAATAGATGGAATGGTGCTGTTCTTATATCTATCAGTGCGGGCTCTTATGGGCTGAATTTTGTTGCAGTGGCGGACTGCGCGAGTTGGGTGGGGGGCTGCAGGTGGCAGGAGGTGGCGATGGCGAGGGTGGTGCAGTAGTCCACGGCCAAACCTTTCCAGTGCTTGGTGGTGGAGGTCACTGAGGGATGGCATTTCCAGGGTGGAGAGAGTGTTGGTGTAGCCGGAGTATTCTGCGCCGAGCATGATTCTGCAGGCCCTTTTCTGTACCTTCTCTAGCTGACGTTGTTGGGTGGAGTTGAGAGAAGACGACCAGGCTGGTGACGCATACGTTAGTTTGGGGAGAATAAAGGCGTTGTAGATGGTCCTCAGCTCTGGCGTGGGTGTCCCAAGTGACCTAAGTCTTCGTAGAGACGGTACGAGGCTGCCTTGACTGTGTTATTTACATGGGCCTTCCAGTTAAGTTTGTTGTCTATAGTTACACCCAGGAGTTTGGCAGACTGCACTAACTGGAGAGGATGGGCACCCACTGTGACTGCTGGGGCTTGCACTGGAGTGGTGGCGGTATTGATGTGTATGACTACGGTTTTGGTGTGGTTGATGGTGACCTTGTTCTCCGTAGTCCATGCCTGTAGCCTGTCCAGGGTGCCTTGGAGCGATGAGTAGTCTGGTGCGGTGTTGTCCACTGAAACCCCCACAGTGCAGTCATCCACGTACTTCTACCTGTGAGGAGTGTCCGATAGAGTGTCGTTGATCAGGATGAGGAAGCACAGTGGTCCCATCTTGGTTCCCTGGGGAACACCGCAGGTGAGGTGTTGGAATGTAGAGACCAAGCCCTGATACCTCACTGCTTGGCGACGTCCACTCAAGAAATCAGTGAGCCATGAGACCAGGTTGGTGGGCAGCCCTAGTGCAATAGCCTTGTTGATACCAGTGCAGTGATCAACAAGGTCAAAGGCCTTCCTGAAGTCCACAAGGGCAACGGCCAGTGATGTCTTACGTTTCTGCAAGTTTTTGTGCAGAAAATCCAGAAAGCTCACCAAGCAGTGTGATGTAGAGGAGGTCCTCATATTGCCAAATTGCTGTAAATCAATCGACTGATAGATACTGGCAAATGACCACTCAAAAACAAAGTCCTCACAAAGTAGACTGGGTATGGGGGTAATGGCAACTGGCCTGAGGTCGTTAAGGGACTGTGGGGTGGTGACCTTGGGGATGGGGTGACAAATGCGGTTTTCCATTCATTAGGGCATTTGCTTTGTCTGAGGGATGCATTAATAATAGAACAGAGGGGGGGGGGGGGTGGCAAGTTCGACTGCAAACTCCTTGTATATTTTGATTGGGAGGTCAATTGGGGTCGTGGAGCGTTTGGATTTAAATTTCAGGAGTTTGTTGGCGATTTCATATGGTTGGACACTGGGAGGGGGGGAGGGGGAAGGTAAGTAAGCTGGGAGGAGAGTGAGGTCAAGACTGGGTAAGGTATGACATATGGTACTGTAACGACCGCGGTCGTACACGTCAGTTAACGCCAAAATCAAATGATTCATATTACGCTCAATAGCCCACAAAACATGTACCTCTGCTTTTATTTTGAGTCCTCCATCTGAGGAGTCCGTTTTCTCGTCACTTCAAGACGCCTCAGTCCTCCGTTATCCCATTTTCTCTGACTTACTGAAACCAACCTCTCTATATAATGAATTTGAATGTGAGAGAGAGCACCCTGGTTTAGAGTCAGCTTAGATATATCTGTTTACAGTTGAAACATTCAAGATCCATTGTGAGTGGTGTTGAACGCTTCAACTGTCCTTATTGTTAATAAGACGTGTCAAGTAAGTGAGTGTTGAGTCTGCCAGGACCAACGATACCCATCGGTTTCGTTCCCTAAGAATATCCATGAGTTTCTGATCGCGCCTGAAGTTAGATCATTTTGTCGCCCCGACATCAGAGAATCTGATGTTTGTAGTTTAGTTAGAGTCAGTTGTCTATTTAAGAAAGTCATTAATTTCCTGAATTATTCTGTCAACTGGTGTAATCTCCAAGATCTAACGTCTCCCTGTGAATAGCTCCTTGTTCGCCGCAGGCCTGAGCTTGCAGAGTTGATGTTATCAACGTGTATATTCCACCTTTTCCTGGCAAGCTCAACCTCTGATTAGATTGTATGAATAGACATAGGAAATTACCCTGATCAGGAATACCGGAGTTCATAATTAAATATACGGTGATCCAACATGGTAGAGAAGGTATGTTGTTGGTGAGATTGACCTTTCTGGCATGAATGTGGAGGCCCAAGCTGCCCAGCAGGCGCACGTATATACCTCTACACGAGGGAGAATCACGCATTCGTGACTCTTCTTCCACGTCTACAGACGCGGATGTGTTAGCCACTCTCCTGAGGGTCGATAGCTACCTATGGGCAAGATGGTTATTGAAGACTGTCTCTAAGGGGGCGCATTTAGAATCCCAGGACACGATTCTCCCGGGAAGCGCCCTCACCACTCTGCCAGGGTGTAACGAGTCAACCTCCCTGAGTGCACCTAGCGAGCGAGCCTTCAGCTTGGCGGTCGCTGTAAACAACTCTGGCCCACTGACTCCGTCATATGATCATGGTCTACCTACTGTTCTTGGTTATATGCATGGAGCCGTATTAATATCCATGCTTAGGGATGACTAGCAGAAATATAGTCATCCCAGGTTAAGTATTGAACCACTGAATGAGAGTTCAAGGTACCAGGTTGTTCCTTGCAAACTAACAGGAGGTATTGTATGTTACTATAATTGTGGAGTTAGTCCAATGTGTTATGTATTCATCTGTAGTAATCATGAACGAATAACCTGAGAGTATGATGTTCTAACCACGAATTGAGAAGGTAATTTGTTCCCTGTTAAAGTAAGACCTGCGGGTCCAGGGTTATTGACAGTGTGTAAGCATTTCTAAATCTTACTTGTCACAGAAATACTACAACAATGTCCAATAAAGTAATGAGTATTTGGAGGTGTTTAATGAGGTAATAAGTTCTTGAAGTGTTTGATGACTTAAGAAACAAATTGCAGTTGTTTTGTCTGAGTGAATCTAAGATGCATCTTCTCCACTCACTGTATTAATAAATATTGAATTAGTAATCTGAGTATCACCACTCTACTCCTTCTAAACATTGGTTCCCAGAAAATAATACTTACTCACGTGCCTAGACATCTACCACACTACCCAAAACCCTTCCATGAGTTATGTTATAATGAAAAGTCTGGGTGGTGGCAGCTACCCTTTGTAAGTATAAAAAGTGTTGTACTAAGAAAAACATGGTTCCCCAGACTAACCCATGTATAAGAATAGACATAAAGCAAAGTATACTTCAGAAAGGTAAGAACATTGAAACTGAGAATATAATCTATGAAAAGAAATGAAAAGGAAGAACATTGACTTGGAAAACAGTAGAGAAGCATAAGAGTTACTTATATAAGAATATAAGGTAGAGAGATAAAGAACATATAAGAATATAAGTAAGAATATATATATATATATAGTAAAGAATGGAAGAAGAATAAGTATATAAAACAGGGTACTCATTGGAAGAATGCTACACAGGACAAATAAGTATATGAGTAAATAGAATACTAACAGAAAAGAATAGCTGGATGGTAAATTATTGAAAAGAGAAAACTCGGCCCGTTACAGTACAAAATGGTCATTAATTATCTCAGCTGCCTCCTCACTAGGTAAATGTGAGATGAAAGGAAGTGTGGGAGACTGACGGTTGAGACCAGAGATCTTTTACCTTGGAGTACCACTGACCGATGCAGACTTCCTTGAGGCCGTGCACTTTCCTGGGATAATAAGACTTCTTGGCTGACTTGATTTCCCTGATGACCTGGTTATGTAGACTTTTTTACAGGCGGTTGTTGGTGTAGTATGTCTTGTTGCGCTGCTTAATGAGTCTTTTGATACGGGGTGTAATCCACGGGACATCATCGGGGTGGATCCTCAGTGTTTTGGCTGGAAAGAAGTGGCGGTAGGCCTTGGTGATAGTGCCCAAGTAATTATCCCATTTGTTCGGCACATCGTCTACCGTGATCACTTCAGTCCAAGGATACCGGGTTATCCATTGTCCAAAACGCCGCATAGCAGAGTCGGGGGTGGGTCGGTAAGCTCTGGTGCCAACTGGCGGTGGTGAGGTCGGTGCGACGATATCGTGCCACTGGAACACACATATTCACAAGTCTGGCACTTACAGTCACTGACACCTTGAAAATACGCACTGTCTACCCGTAAAAGTACTGAACTACCTTAAGTAACTACAGGTCAACGTGATGACCTTGGCTGCTGCTAAGCGCCAGGAGACACGTCCTCACTCAGTGAGGTCACTAAGGTGTGCCCCTTGAGATGCTTATGCACCTGAGCTAGGTCGCCCCTTGCCCGTTTGTAGTTTAAGCTAGGCAAGATCAAGCGCTCCAATCTCTCAGGGTAGTTGAGGTGCCGAAGTGCAGGCACCAGTCTGGTGGCCCTCCTTTGAACATTTTCAACCAACTGGCAGTCCCTAGCATATCTCGGGGACCAGGCGGGATGACAGTATTCCAGGTGGGGAAGCACTTCACTCTTGAAGATCGTTACGAGGAACGGACCTTCTAGATATCTGGACAACTTTCTTATAAGACCCAATAATTTATTTGCCTGGTTTACCTTCTTCTCGCAATGGCCCAAGAACTTCAGCTCATTGTCAACTATATAGCAATTTCCGCCAAAAAATAAGGTGAGATTCGCCGGTTTTCATCATGATTGAATAAATTAAGTATAAATAAATATATAAATGTAAACATATATATATACCACATTATAAATACATCAAGGTTAGTATAATTAACCCGCTAAACGGCATCTTTCGTTTTCTATGAATACTGCCTTAATTATGTCGGTCAGCTCTAGATGGCGGCACTGAGAATAACGTAAGTCAGAGGGAGTTGAGCTTCCTTACTTTACCCTCCTTGGTAAGAGGTGTTGTTATGTGACGTCAGCAAATGTTAAAAATATTACTGGAGAAAAACTTTTTTCTTAAGTACATCCTTGTACACGAAAATAGTTTAATAAATTTGGTGTAGTTCTACATAGATTAAGTTATTTTTGTTAATTTTAGACAAGAGATAAGTTATTTTATAATATTTTCGGTGATATTTCGTGCAAAATAGATATGCCAATCAGTTATTTTCGTGGTTACATTACAACAAGTAACAATCATCATCTTGGCTGTGCACAATTATTGTACAGTACAAGAAATTGATTTGTGGATTGTCCTGATTGGAGGAAGATATTCAGGAAAGAATCTGTAGCAATTGTAGTGGGTAAGTAGGTACAATCAAAGACAAAAGTCATGTCACCACCGAAGATTAAATATAACTCGTGAGACATTATGAGAGCCCCTTCCACAAGGCGGTGACCGAATAAAATCCCAACTGACAAGACCCGTCTCATATAAATTAAAAAATAAAGCACCTTTATGTTTAGGTTAGTGTTGACAAATGACAACCCCGTTGGGGTTTTGTCATGGACCCCCCAAGGCAGGGCGCACCATCAGTTTAGCCCTATGGCATATGTTTTCACCAAATTTCACGACACGACTTTTGTATTTCATTGTACACAGTTTAAAGCTAAAGTTTAAATGGGGTTATCATTGTAACTATGAAAAAAGGTTAAATTAACGTTTCGGTCAGCCTTATGTTTTTTCCATCGGTTTTTGACGTTTTGAATGATTTTGATCTTACCTTACTTAACCAACCTAACCTAACCAAACCAAACCAAACCAATCTAATCAAACCTAACCAACCTAACCAAATGAATATAATCTAACCCAACCAAACCAAACCAATCTGATCAAATGTTGCTCTAGTCAGGCCGCACCTCATTTATGCTGTACAGTTCTGTTGCCCTGATCATAGAATGGATATAAATTCACTGGAGTCGGTGCAGCTAAGAATGACGAAAATGATTCCGGGACTTAGAAACCTTCCATATTAAGATAGGTTAAAGAAACTAAACTTGCATTCCCTAGAAAGACGAAGAGTGCGGGGAGATATGATAGAAGTATTTAAGTGGGTGAAAGGAATCAATAAAGGAGATATAGATAAAGTTCTTATAATATCCGAGCAGGATAGGACTCGGAGCAACGGATTTAAGTTGGATAAGTTTGGGTTTAGGAGGGAGATAGGAAGGAACTGGTTCACAAATAGGGTGGTGGACGAGTGGAACAAGCTTAGCAACTTTGCAGTAAGTGCTGGAATGCTGGAAAGTTTTAAGAGGAGGCTAGATAGATTCATGGATGATAGAGAGTAGTAGTAACTCTCGACAGGAGCTGCCATGCACAGGCCAACCGGCCTATTGCAGATTCCTTATTTTCTTATGTTCTTAATCAACCTGGTAATGATGCAGTTCACAGCAACCATAGAATTCCAGAATTCACTCCACTCGATCGATAGAACTATTTTTATATGATCATTTTCTTATATTACACTTCCATCACAAATTGATAATAAGTAAGTTATTGAATTTAAAAACAAATAAAGTCAGAGTACCTGTTGCCCCTATGCTGTTGCTCAAATTGTGTGTGTTCGTACGTTCGCTTACCTCCCGCGCATGTGCCGGTGGGTGGCCGCCAATTGAATCGGGGGTGACCGCAGCCAATCAAATCTAGGGCAGGGGCGGCAGCCAATCAAATCCAGTAAAAATCTCAACTTTTGATTCAACCAATTGGCGTTCAATATTCGGCGTGCGTGCTAGGATACGGGCCATTTTTAATCAGTTGCAACATGAAGCCATTGTGTGCTGGGTGCAATGTCGATTATTGGAAGGTTTATCATAATATTTCATTCTAAAAATAAGGAAACTTTAGAGAACATAGAAACCCACGATGTATTCTGGTCCCTGACTCAGTCTCGGGCCCTGACGAGGAGTAAGGTAAGAAATATTCTAACAGCTATTTATATTCTCGTGGAGGCTGACCACGCGACTCTAGGATTGTTACATAGTGTTTGGGGGTCTGAGGGGTGAGAATCCATGACAAAACCCCAGTCACGTATAAAATAGTTCATTATAATATTTAATTTTTCATTATTTCATAGATCAAAGCTTGTCATTTGTCAATACTTGGGAACTGTGAAACACCTCAGTGTCCTGACACCTCATCAACAACAAAAGATCAAAGTAGTGTTCTGCTTATCATATGCCAACACCTGAGAACTGTTTAACACTTTTCTACAGACCGACCGACAGACCGACAAAGCTGATATATTTTCATGAATCCAGGAAAAAAAGTCAAGAAAAAAGTCACTGAAAAAAAGGCACAGAAGAAACTTAACCAAACCTAATTTAACCTAACTTAACCTAACCTACGTGCAATGCTATCATATATATAAAATGTGTTGTCAATGTGAACAAATGATGTGACTTTATCTCTGTTGACCGTTCTCATAAGTGGATCATACTGTACTGTATATTGGAAGTGTCAATTACCTACAAATGTAAAAGGGTTTTGTGGAGTGTGAGAAATAAAATGTATATATAATGTGTGTTTCCAAACATAAAAGTGTTATATTTTATATTTTATATATGAGACTAGGGTTTGGTCCACTTTTCATATAATGGGTTGGGGTTTTGTCCATTGAGGTTTAGTCCGTATACCGCGGGGCGAAGCCCCCGGCTAGGTTGTTAGGTAAGGTTTAGTTTGGTTATATGGTATAAGTTAGCAAGCACAGAGTCCCGGGAATTCAGAACATGCAATCGATTGAACTATATTATGGGGGGGGGGGGGGGGGGGGGTGTTAAATTACAAATGAGTGATTTCCGACAAAACGAAGGTCAGATTTGAACTAAATGCATCAAAAGCCATCAGAAGACTACTGTTTTTCTTCAAATTCCATGGTTGCTGTAATATGCACATTTACCATCAACGTAACGCAACCAAACCAATCTAATCTGACCAAACCAATCTAATCTAACCAAACCAATCTAATCTAACCAAACCTAACCAACTGTTTACAGTATATGATTGATGGGGGTTGTGTGGAAATGGGGCTACCTAGTATGGGCCAGTAAGCCCGTTGCAGTTTCCTCCATTCTTATTTAATTACTGTATGTTCTTAACGTAACCTAACCTATATCTAACCTAACCTGTATCTAACCAGTTAAATTATACAGTACAGTACAGTATAGTCTGGATTTACGCGGTTTTTGTTAATGCGTTTGGTCATTTACGCGGTGCCTTGCCAGAATGAAATGCTTTAATTATGCGGTAAATTTGGTCATTTACACGGGAAGCAGCGCGGGCAGGGTGCGCACAAGGTCGCCCAGTCATCAAAACATTTCCGAGTTCTTCACCCGCCACCCACCACAGCCAGCCCAAGTCAGTGATAGTGAGGATATGGACTTTGAGGGGTTTGACAAAGAGGCCCTGCAAGCCTCTGTGGTGGATAGTGATACAGGTGAGGGCCAATAATCTGCCCTCTGCCTCGGAACCAACCCCCCATCCCCGTGTGCCCAGCCATCTTTTCTACTAACATAAGTGTTAAAAAACCTAATATTATTGATATTTCTCTTAATTATTAATTGTGTGTGCATACCATCATAAAATTAAGATGTTATTTTGACTACAAGGTACGTATTTTGTCGGCAAAAGTGGAGTTTGGAGGTCGGCCCAGTCTCTATTTCAATTAATCCCATATGTTCTGTTATTTCATTTACGTGTTTCTCATTTTACGCAGACCTCCATGGGTTCAATTGACCGCTTAAATGCAGACTATACTGTATAGGACAACCTTCGGACGCATTATTTGTATTACTGTTTATTTTCTTTATTTTCATCTGTGAGTTCTGATAAGGTAATCATTTCTTGTGTAAATGTTTCATGTCATAGATAATTAGGCGCCTAGACACTCACTAATTTGTCTTCCCATCGGTAATGAGGCCGCGCTCTGCTGCTTTGCTCGCAGCAGTTTCATTTTCAGCATGACGTTTCAAGGTTGTTGCCTGTCTTATATGGACGTAATTTGCGAATTTAGGGATAAAGATAATGAGACCCTTCAATTGTTCAAAGACCACGGCATTGTTCCTTTAAATAGAGAATGTCCACACTGCGGGAATCCCTGTGCTTTCAGACCGGAAAGAAATTTGTTGTTTCTCGCCATCACAATAAATCACTCTGCCGCCCGGGCTGCATAAACGCTGATTCGCCCATATCATCTCACATCCAGAAAATACCCCAAATTTCACCATATCATAGTAAGTTCTTTTTGTTTAATATACCGGGGGTTCCGGGCGGTAAGGAAATTAGGTAAGGCTAGGTGGGTTTGTTTGGCTAGGTTGGTTAGGTCTGTTTTTCATACCTACAAATGTTAAGTTAATTTAATTTAGAAATATCCATTTTTTAACACATTTGCACAAACCACAACTGTGTCCACTATAAAATAGCAGTGAAAATCCGGTGTTTTTATAATCTTTTTCGATCAATTTTGCCGTGGATTAGTCCTGAATAATTACCATCTAACTGAACCTAACCTATATCTAATCTATTCTAGCTTATACCTAACCTAACAAGGGGACTATACCCCCCACACCCCCCTAAGGTTCCTTGTATGATTGAAGCGATAATATACTGTAACACCAAAAGAGGAGTCACCATAGATGAGTAACAGACACATATCCACTAGGGTGTGTCAATTTTGTCAACATGTTAAAAATCAAATTTGGTAGTCAAAATATTGTGCCTCTTTATGTCTAAACTTGAGATTAGCAAACAAAAATGAATTGAAATAACCCTCACCTACATCAATTATACCTTAAAGTTTCAAATATCAGTATTTCAACAAATTAATGAGACTTGATTAGAATTATTCACTTGATATTAACTAATCTCATGTAAGCATATGGATTATGGAGTATTTTATGGTTCTATAGCTTGTGTACAATATGCATGTCAGAACATGAACATGAACAGGCTCTCCGTGTGGGACAGTTTAATTCTTGTTTTGACTTGTACCAAGCGTGAGGATAAGGCGCCCGGCTCACTCTCCTTCTAGATATCATAGACGGTGGTTTGCTCTCATTGCACTTGCACCTACTCTACCAGACGAATTCTACATTTTAATTATTGTAAGTAGGGCATATTGATTGTCGCAGTTACTTATATCATTGTATAAAACATTATGTTCTTAGAAATTATTATGTTATTTCTGTTACAGCATTTTTGATAAACAAATTGATATTTTTTGAAACAACAATTGAATTATGAAACATTGAAATATTTTTCTATTTGTCAGATAGTGTGAAGATGTCAAAATTGAAGACAAGAAGTCAGTTGTCAACCCACTTGAGCCTGCTAGTTGGTAAATGGAAGGAGCTTCCTGTATCAGAACTTCCAACAGTGAGAGACATGCTAAGATTAGGGTTACTCCTTCGAGAAAAAAATGCAAAGGACAGAAGGAACTATACAGATAAAGAACTCATAAATAACATGATAGTCCCTCTTCTGCATCAATGGACAAAAGCTAATGCACTATTCAAACCACCTGTGATTAATCAGTGTCGAACTATTGAGCTAAAACTAACGAAATTATGGCACAAAGCAGTTGAAACATCACTTGGTAAAGGAAACTTGGCCAGGAAAAATGAATTTCTGCACACACTTGATACTCTGTTTGACATTTTGACCTGCAAGTGCTCCATACAATTATGTTCTGAATCCAACTGTTCTCACTCAGGTAAGAGAGAAAATAATTCCCACATTGATTGTGGTTGTCCTCATGAAAAGAAGATCCCTGTTTTAGAGCTTGAATTTATAAAGGCACAGAGGACAAAGGCAGAAGGCCAAGGAAGTATGCAAATGGGTTCAATAGATTATTCAGAAACAAAGAAGCAGATTGCTAATGCCAAGAAGAGAGAACAAATCCGAGAGAGGGAACAAAAGAAGAAAATGAAGAGTGAAGAAGCCATCCAAAGAGAGGAAGAGCTGTGTCAAGATGTTTATCACTTCTTTGATAGTTCTTCTGATGAACAGGAAGCAACATCAGATGATAGTTCCAAAGAGCCATCTGAACCTTTACCAAAGAAAATGAAATACAACACAAGAAATATTTCAAACATTGCTTTAGCTAGTGTTCGCCACCATGCTGGACTTCGTGAGGCTGCAGAAATTGCAACTGCCGCTTGGATAGATGCAGGCCTCATCAGCCGAGAGGATGTATCTTTGGTGATAGATCATAATAAAATTAGAAGAGCACAAGAAAAAATAATGAAGGAAATATCTGATCAGCATGAAAAAGATTTAAGCGAGGGAGGGCTCTCCTGTCTTTTGTTTGATGGAAGAATAGATGACACAAAAGTTTTGCTAGAAGTAGAGGGAGTGAACAGAAAGTTTCCAGGTCTCATCAAAGAAGAACACTACTCTGTCTGTTCTGAGCCTGGTGGTCGGTTTTTGTTTCACTTTGCTCCCGAAACTGAAGTAGAAGGGAAGAAACATGCAGAGGTCATTGCTGATCATATTTTATGTTGGGTTCAGGAGAGAGGACTTGGCAGTTCACTGCAGGCTGTTGGTGGAGATTCAACTGCAGTGAACACCGGATGGCAGGGGGGTGTAATGACGCATTTAGAGAAAAAACTAGGAAGAAGACTTGTTTGGATTGTATGTGATTTACATACAGGCGAGCTACCTCTTCGTCATCTCATCCAGGAACTTGATGGTCCTACAAAGAGCAACAACAAGTGGTCAGGTCCCCTTGGCATCATGCTGGATGAAGCAACACAACTAGAAATAAATACAACCTTTCCAAAGGTCGAAGTTGGCCCTCCCCTTCCGGCGTTGTCTGATGGAGTCATCAAAGATCTCAGCACAGATCAATCCTATGCTTATCGTATTGCCCAAGCAATAAGATCAGGAGAAGTGCCTCAGTCATTGGCTCTCTTGGAGATTGGACCTGTCAGTCACAGCCGTTGGTTAACTACAGCTCTTCGTTTCTGCAGGATTTGGATTTCCAAACACGAATTGAAGGGCAAAGTGCTGAAGAATTTGAGGTTAATTGTTGAATTTATTATTGGAGTTTATCTTCCCCAGTGGTTTAGTGTGAAACTTAATCCTATGTGGGTGGATGGGCCCAATCACCTTTTGTTTCAATTGCAGCTAGTAAGAACACAGAGGAAGGTAGTGAGGGACATCGTGTTACCTGTGGCAAGAAGGTCCGCTTGGTATGCTCGATCAGAAGCAGTTTTGCAAGCAATGCTTTGCAGTCAATGTACCAATCTCCGAACCGAGGCTGTAGAAGTCATTCTAAAGATTAGAGGAACGCTAATAGATGACGACCAGTTGGGAGACTGTTCGTTTCATTCAAGAAAAGTTCCCCCAATAAACGTCAATGCCACCAAATTGTCAGAATTGGTTGACTTGAGTTTGGAAGTCTTAGAGCCACCATTGACAACAAGTCTAACTAGCCAAGAATTGAGAAACCTTAAAGAGACTCCAATGCAGGTGCCGAAGTGGCCTTCCCACACTCAAAGTGTGGAGAGATGTGTGAAAATGGTCACAGAAGCAGCGGGCCATGTTTACAGCCACGAGAGGCGAGAAGGTTACATCAAAGCACAAATAGCAAGCAGACTACTGATGACAAGAAACCAAAGCAAAGAGAGTATGAAGGCATTGGTTACTTTCAAATAGACTACGGATAATAAAATATAATAATTTGAAACTTGAAACAGTAACATGTGTGCAAATGCTGGTTATGTTATAAATTCACAAATATGTACATTTAAAAATCCATTTGATGTAGGTAGGACTTATTATAAAAGAAAATTTATGCCAGAATATTGTTTTGCATGCTTAAAGACTACAATAAATTGCTACCAAATTACTCGATTTTCAATTTAGCCAGTTCACCCCCTAAATTGACACACCCTAATATACACATGAGGTAACTTATGAGGGTTGATATTCACCCATAGACTGTCCGCAGGTTCCCGCCATGTTTACCTAAGGCTGTGTCTCTCACTTGTCTCCTCCTCCTTGTAGGTTAGGTTAGGTTAGGTAGGTTGGTTCCTTTAGTATGGAAATTGTTTTTGTTTTATTTGGTGTGTTTTATGCAAATCTGACCTTCATTTTTGGGTAAAATTATTGTTTCGGTCATCCTGCAATTTTTAGGACAATTCTGAGACACTTTTCTTCAATGGAATTTCTTCCGCTCATGATCTCAAAAACAAAGGAAAATTTTTGTATTTTCTAAGTTGTTGGAAGTTGAAATAATGTTTTTCTGATGTTTTATGACGTGTTTTGAATGAATCTGATATTCAATTCTACTGTTAAACACACCTACCCTAACCAAACCTAACCTACCCAACCTAACCTACTGTAGGTAAAATTATCGTTTTGGCTCTCCAGCGATTTTAGAATTTTAAGTTTTGGAATCAGTCGTGCTTACCTTAATTAGGCTCAGAAGACTCGGGAGTTGGGGATCATCAGGGTCGTCGTCCTCGTCATTCACAGGTCGTACTGGCTGCTGTTTGTCAGCTTTATAGGTACAGGGTTGGTTACAGTTCGTGCACGTAATTTCAGCTGGCAGAACACTGTGTTCGTGGAGAAATTTCAATGCTTCGCTGTCCTTACCATAATATTCAATGTGAAATCTTGCGATGGCTTGGAAGTAATCAACATCACTACCATTGCACAAGAGAGACATCTTGGAAATAAATTCAAATTCAAGGGGGTCACAGGTGGGGGGGGGGGGGGGGGATACCGAGGTGTGAGTTGGTTGATCCAAAATCATATCCACCAGTTAACTTATGAGATTTTTCTGAAGAACAACTGCGCATGTGTCAGACTCTGGAGCATGTGTACTAACCAACACACAGGAGCTCTCTGGGATGGTGGTAACAGGTGGACCCAGGAATATAAAAAGAGGAGGAGGTCCAAGAAGTTGTGGGAGAGGGAACATGGTGAGCCCACCCAGCTGGGGGGGGGGGGGCTGTAAGGGGTAACATGGTGAGCAAAGTGAGCCACCCAGCTGGGGGAGGGGGGGGCTGTAAGGGGGAACATGGTGAGCCCACCCAGCTGTGGGGGGGGGGGGCTGTAAGGGGAACATGGTGAGCAAAGTGATCCCACCCAGCTGGGGGGGGGGGGGGGGGGGGCTGTAATCGCTCCAGATTTTTTTTTTTTTTTAATCTGACCAATATTATAAGCATTTTGAAGCCATGTTCACTTGATATTAGGAGATATTCTGAAGTCAATAGTAATTACGTTTTACTATACAAAAACGCCTGAGTACAATACTGTACAGTACAGTACTGCATTAAAGAAAAGTATTGGAATTTTCTGATGAAACAGGGGGAGTCCAGACCCCCAAGACCCCCTGGATCCACCCTTGGATAATACAGTAGTGAATCGGCTGCTTGTCCAATTAACCAGTCCGTTCACACATATTTATATTTGGGTTTTAAGTAACGAAACCCAAACGGTAGTTCCTTTGTTTTATTATAAAAGGTTGTAGATATAATTCCTGAGTGTATATCAACCGTAAGTCTCACTGTCTAGGAGTGAATGAGAAAGGGACGGCGTTTATGTATGATAAACGTTAGGTCACGTCCTTTTGATATGAGTTGAGGTGAGCTACTGAAGCTTGGGGGCATCGCAGTGCGTGCTTACAGAAATGCTGAGCTATGGGTCTCGCCCTCTTGGGTAAGTTGCCCGCTCACGTGTCAATCTCATGTCTTACTCATAGACAGTGGAAAGTTACAGGGTGGTGAATCTGAATATAATATCAGATGTATTGACCCATTTATATAATACGTTCTGTTGATGAGACAGGGGCCCATTACATCGCTCGGTCACCTACCAGCCGAGCTCCGTGAGGCCTAAATAACTCACAGAGTACAGTACATCCTAGACAACCCTAATCATGTTATAAACAGATATGTAGACACTAAGCTGGGGATATTACTGTAGGGGTATTCTCTACTACAGGGGACCTAGACTTTTGTGTCGTATGGGTTAGTATGTTATGAACAATGTTGAATTTGGATGATACTGCCCGGTAATAACAGAACAGGAACATTATTGCCAGAATTAACAGAATAGAGGGAATCGTAAGACTTGGTAGTGCAAATTCCCGTGACAGGTAAAATGGCAAGTTATTATTCAAATCAGCAAAATGTGTCTCGTTCAAGAAAGCTAACACTTTTAATTTCTCTGATACTATTTGAATATCCTTGATAGTGAAATTCATTATAGGAAGTGGAATTAAAGCAGACTTGAGTTTTCGATTTAACGCAAAATGCTGATGAGTAGGCAAGGTCCGTAATTTACTACAAGTGATTTCACAGTAATCAGGAGCCTTGTAATGCCCTTTCACAACTAGCTGCTTAACACCATTTTGGCATTTAAAATTACAGTAGTGAGATTTGGAAAGAACAAATACTGCACATTGTGAAGGTGAGCGTGGAACACAGCCTTTAGACTAACTGGCCTATAACTGCATTGCGCTAACGCTGTGCATACATTTGGTTGTATGACTGCCAATTCACATATTCCCTCTGCAGCAGGAATAAATGCAAACAATGTAGGCTGGACATACGTGTAGGTGTAGATAAGACGACTTACACTGTGACAGTACCTCAGAATCCTCTACTGATAACAATGAATATTCTTCATCTACTAAGAAAAGTTCTTTAGGCCTATCTAGGGTATACAGTGTGTCGTTCACAAACCAGGGGAAGGGTTCTAAATGCCATGCATTAAACTCATGTTGCCCTCGCATAGGAATGTGGATCAGAATTGCATTGTGCGTGAGGGTTGACTCCAACAGTGGGTAATGATATTGAACCTCATTGTCATTGAAAATCGTAGTTAAATGATACTGCAACTTGGCTATTTTTAAAGCTTCAAGAAGCGTCTGCACAGGCACAAGCTTCGCGTCCACACGTCCTATCCCGGCATCTACAATGCTGTCTATTATTTCATTTTTAGAGGTTACAATTTTATGAACTGAAATTTCAGCAGCATGCAAATATTCTGTGAAGTAAAGGAGCCATTCTAACGTCGGAATTGCTTTCTGTAACCTAGTAACAATCCTCGAAACTTGGTTAGACTCCATTATGATTGCATTAAGCTTTGATTCTAGAGCAGTAATCGCGTGAAAGGTTTGAGAAATAACGCGATTCTGTTGAGATACAGCCTGAACGACAACGTTCATGAAACTATTGTCGAATTCATCGAAGCTGTGCTGAGACCATGAAGAATGTCCAATGCTGATTGTAGTTGGCCGTCGACGTTTTCCATCTGACGCGAAAGTACGAGTTAACTTCTACTCGCAGAATGTAGTTTCATACAATAGTCATTTGGGACATTTTGCTTCTGAACAGTCTGTAAGGATGTATCAATCACATTATCATCAACTTGAGGTAAGACATTTATCTGGGTCTTCTTCAGACGATCCGCGTGCACGATATCTGCGATCTGTGCATTAGGCTTCCATATTTTTAATTTGTTGCCTGCTTCTTTTGAGATTATGCGGAATGGACCAGAAAATTTCGCCGAAAGTTTGGAGTTCCTTTCAGGTACCTGTAACATAACAGCGTCCCCAACGTTCAGTGCGATAGGTTTAGCATGTTTATGTTGTTTGATGATCATTTCGGCGCGTGACGCCGCTAGCTGTGATCGTACTTGGTTATGAATTTCTGTAAAGACATGAATTTGTTTTGCCGCAAAATCATCCGTATTATATACCGGGTATGGCGCCTCTGTAAGGATGTCGTAAGGCAGACGTTCATCTGTACCATAGACAATATAGTAGGGTGTTTTGCCCTTAGAGCTATTAACTGACCCCTTTATCGACGCTGCAACCTGCGGTAACCAATCCTCCCATGCGTATTGAAAACCACTAGCGATTGGACTCAGGATTTCTAGGATTTTACGATTGGTTCTTTCAACAAGGCCATTAGCCTGTGGATGATAAGCTGTCACAAAAGTTTGTTTAATTCCATATTGTGCACACATATATGCTCTATTAGCTCATTCTTGAACTCTGTTCCATTATCAGAGAGTAGAACTTTAGGCGTAGTATATGGACATATGAGATTCATCACTAATGCATAGGCTACTGCTTCGGCCGTTTTGCTTTTTAGTGGGACCAAGACCACGAACCTGGAAAAATGATCCACAAACACTGGTGTAGGATATTGTAATCGGGGCAGGTGATCCTGTTGATCCTTTATGTTGAGCACATGCCAAAAAATTAGCTATGTGTAATTCTATGTCTTCCTTCATAGTGTTCCAGAAATACTTCTTTCGTAAATCCGCTAAGCATTTATCACGACCTTGGTGACCTGCTTGTGGGACATCGTGGAACAATGTCATTACTGCTTTGCGCAACGTGTCAGGTACGACTATTTGAGACACATTACCCTCAGGAGATTTTCTCGTCCTATTGAGTATGTCATGTCGTAATTCAAACTGACTTAAGGGAAGAAATAACTTGGGGAGTTTAACATCCTCGCCCGATTCGAGAGCAAAAATAACAGCTGACCAATATGGGTCGCGTCGTTGCTCATCTTCCAGCTGCGAAAGAGTGAATGCTGATACAGGCATTACTGGTGCTATATTTCTTGACAGAGCGTCGGCGACAACATTCGCCCTCCCAGGTAAATACCTAAATTCGGGGTCAAACTCTTGAATTGTCAGATACCAGCGTGCTAATCTGCCTGATAAGTTTCTGCCATGGAACAGTTCGGTGACTGCCGCATGATCAGTAAAAACAGTTATCTTGTAGCCAAAGATAATGTCCTTGAACTTCTTAAGTGCCCACACAACGGCTAACGTTTCTAAATGCGTCGCCGAATAACGTGTTTCAGCATCGATTAGTTTGCGACTTGCAAATGCTATCACTCTAAACTTCCCACGCATGTCCTCTTGCATGAGCACTGCTCCGACTCCAATTCCGGGAGCGTCAGTACAGAGAGTGAAAGGTTGAGTGTAGTCTGGGAATGCTAGAACCGGGGCATTGGTTAGCACTGTCTTCAATGCCGTAAAACTTTCCTCGTGTTCAGCATCCTATATAAACACTGCATCTTTTTTTTGAGCAACCTCGTTCGGGGCGATGCTATTGTTGCATAGTCCTTGATAAAGGAACGATTATAACCAGATAATCCGAGAAGGCTACGCACATGATCATTTGAGGTAGGACGCGGGAACTGAGATACAGCTTTGACTTTATCATTAACTGTGTGTATGCCCTCACCGTCAACTACATGACCAAGGAAATGGATTCTGGATTTTAAAAACTCGCACTTTGAGAGTTTTATTTTGAGTCCTGCTGTGGAAAGTTTGGCCAAAACTTCACGCAGTTTTATCAGATGGGAATCGACGTCCTTACTGACTACTATTAGATCATCCAAATAAGCGCAGACTGTGTTACCAATTAGTCCGGCAAACAGGGTGTTGATCATTCTTTGAAATGTTAGTGGGGCATTTTTGAGACCAAATGACATTCGTAGAAACTCAAAGTGGCCTAGAGGCGTGCTAAATGCCGTGATTTCTCGTGATTTTTCATCGAGTGGTATTTGCCAATACCCACTAAGCAAATCTAAGTTGCTAAATACCGCATTATCCTTGCCTAAGGATTGCAATATGTCACTCAAGATAGGCATTGGGTACCTATCAGGGATTGTTTGATTATTTACGCGCCTGAAATCTATGACAGGGCGCCATCCACCATCCGTTTTCGGGATGAGGAATAATGGGCTGTTAAAGGGGGATTTTGAGTGTCTAATGACATTCTCATCTAACATACCCTGTACCATATCTTGCACTACAGCGCGTTGGCTATGAGGTAGTCTATAAGCTGGTATGTAAATAGGGTTGGTTCCTTCCTTTAACGCTATATGATGGGATGTTAGATCTGTCTGACCTAGCGTTTCCCTTGGCAAGCAGCTCTAACAGGCGTGTCTTGCCCTGAGGATGATCGATCACCTTGACATGTGGCGCTATTGATCTATCCTGGCCAGTCGAGTCTGTTGGCAATTCGCAACAATACCTCGAATTAGGAATTTATTTGGTTGCACTTCGACATTGCTGTGATATCTAGAAAATCACACACATAACATCCTTTCTTTAATTTCTTGATAATGTGAAATTGCTGCCGCAATCCCATAGACTTGTGTGTGTGTGTCCCACAGTAGACACAGCTGATTCCAAGGTCTGGTGATTGGGTCAATGCTCACAAAAATCCTGAGTACAGCAAACCGCCGCTAATTGTCACACAACGTCATCCACAACACCATACCTCAGAATGCAGAGACCATCTCTCAGACCGGATGTGTCATTATCACTAGGGTGGGTGCTGGGTGCTGGTAACTGGGGGTTGTTCACGCCATACCAAAGAATTTTGTTGACAGGATGTTGATAGATGAGTAGTCTCAACAACTGCAGTCACGTCCTGTCACACCCTGGGCAGTGAACAAATCATTTGCAGAAACTAATGTTCACTTCAGCTCACAGGATTGTTGCGTTGGTGAATTCCTCATTCTGGTAATGGAGAGTACTCTTCAAAATTGCAGGTACTATCTTCCAACTCTTGCTGCTGTAATCACGCTGGGAAAGTGTGTGGTTGAGGTCGAGAGATATCTCTGACGCATGATCCGCCTTCCTCTTAATAGGATTGGTAGACAACACCTTCGTCCAAGCGGTGAGCATAGGTTCAGAATGACTCATTGCTGTGTAGGAAACACCTTTAAACGTAGCACTATTATTATGTGGATGAACATCTATCATGTTCTTTCGAAGAGTTGGTAGACCAAGTAACCCGTCAGCTGGCAAATTGAACTGCTGAACTATATAAAAGTCCGCGTAGAAGGGCGTACCACGTCTTGAGAATCTGAGTGGTAACGTCACCATTCCTTTGATGCTCAGGTGAGTACCTGAAACTCCTTCGAGCTCAGCGTTACTATGCCTCCATTTGAATTTGCGGTGAGGGAATTTACGTTGTAACTCGTCATATGATGTCAAGGCCAATACCTTAGCGCAAGCACCTGTGTCTATATCAAGAGCCAATCTGGTATTATCCACTCTCACCGGCACTGACAACACTTCCACTTTTCTAAGCGCCGCTATTAATGAGGCCGCTATAGAAGTGCTGTGAGGAGAGGTGGGAATTACCCTATCTATCCCTCTCCTTGCTGTAGTGTGCGCTGGTCTTCCCCCGATGACTTGTCCTGGGGACGTTTCTGCTTGCGCCTATACAACACCTCCTTTTCACTTAGGTCCACTCCCCTAGCCTTTATTAATATATCGCACTCATGTGAACTATGAGATGTCGATTTGTGAAGAGCGCACCATTTGCGCGCTGTCTGGGTAGGAGGAGGTGCTGCTTTTGCTACCTCTCTGTTTGACCTTGAGAATGGCTTTGCACCGGGTGTGGCCTTAAAATTAGCACTATTACCTCGGAGCTGAAAACAACCTTCCATTACGTGGCCACGTTTATTACAATGTGTGCATCGTAACGATGTTTTCTGTTTATATGTTAGGCGGGGAGGAGTAATCGAAGCTAAGTGTGTCGCATAAGGAGTCTGAGAGTGAGGCATCTGTGGCATCTGCGACGGCTGGGGTTGTGGTGACGTCACTGAGGGTTGCGCCAGTAAGGGGCCCATAGCCTGGGGACAGAGCTTGGTTGCGTATTCCACTATATCCAAGGGTGGTTCATACTGTACTTCCTGTGCCCGGCTATATAAGGGAACACGAACGGAAAGAAGAAAACTTATTAGTTCTATCAATGTTTCCACATTGTCCGGTGGCATATCACCCCGTGAGTTGTACCAGCTTGATGACCGGAAGGTCGCTTGCATGTCCTGGCGAACCTCGTTTCGTATACCTGGAATACAGCGATCCAACCATCTGAAGATCCATTGCAGTTGGCCCAGCTGTGACCTACCCCCAAAAATCCCAATTAGCGTTCGCTTGAACTTTTCATGGTCAGGGCTTTGTAAACCAAACGCATTTAAACGACTGCCTGCATAGGAACCCTGCGTTATATGGGAACGTACATATGCTTTCTTTTCTTCGTCAGTCGTTATGTGACTATTGCGCATGCTATCTTCACATGCACGAATAAAATGTGCGACCCTATAATCGTCTTGTCCCCTTGAAATTTCGAACATAATCACCGCGCTGCATGATATTAATAACATTATCAGCTTTAGGTGTGGTAGTAGTACTGGTGTGAGGTTTAGAGAAGCCATTGTAGTGTTATTAAGCAAGTTAGTATTCTTACTCTTAACAGAAGGCTGGGTTAATAAGGTTGTTACCGATTTAGCAACAGACACACTATCACCTGTAACAGGGGTAACTGCTTTAGTATACTTAGGTGAGGTACTATAGTGATTACCAGACCGTAGGGTACGACGGTTTAAGTCGTCAAATGATTCGTCTATAACTTTCTCACTACTTCCTACCGACTCATTTAACTGTGTTCCATACTCAAAATCTATGTCAGTCTGGGCTTGATCATTGATGAGTTGGTTATAAGCAAACAGTTGCGCTAGGCGTTCGATTTCATCTACATTAGACATGGGAAACTTAGAAATTATCTATTAGCCCCCTTGGGTCAATGAATACTTAACAGTAAGTAGATCACTTGCCTCTCATTTACAAGACAAATGAATATGTTTTGTAGTTAATTATTAAACTATCAATAAGTAGACAGACACTTACAAACTACTGTAAATTATAGGATTTCAATACATTAATCTTACATTCGACACTTTATCATTGAAATAATCCAATCCGACTAACCTATCGGTGTGAAGATATCTCTCGAACGTGTTCATGTGTGTAGAACTATGTAATTTAAATACCTATTTATACAGAGTAGTACGTCTGTATAGAAAATGTGATCCTTCAAAAGTTTTGAGTGGAGTGGTGGGTGGGGCCTCTTCCTAGGATGCGTGCGCTGCTGCTGGTTTCCTTGGCAACGAGATGACGCTTCTGCTTTGGTGAGAGACGAGTCCACTTGATTTAGGTGAGTTCCTCCTCCGGCGATCAGAAAACTATGATTGGTTATCACACTGGTCGTGCTGGTTCGCTGGCGAAACTGCCGTGTGCCCAGTCTTCACAGTCCACGTATATATGGAGATCTGTATGATGACACCGGAACTTCGTAATTTGCGCTGACGACACAACAATACTGCTCAGCTGCTAGTGAAATACCAATTGAATTCCAGGCTACGAAACTGTTTTTCAACACTGCAACACTGTAATGTCTAGGGAATGCTGAGTGGAGTCTATCTCAACCGGCTCAATCTGGATATGTACCAACAGGCTGTAATATTTGTATATTACGAATTCTGCACGTATTTGTATGTGACAGAGATAAGGAGCACTCACTACGTATCGTCTCAATACGGGATATAGTTTTAAACACTCGGATTATGTAACGTGTCACTGCTGTGTGGTTTCTTGTTTTTCACAAGACACAGACGGATGATACGACTACCAGTTTGAAGAATCCGTACACACCGCTGCCACCTATATGAATCGGCTGCTTGTCCAATTAACCAGTCCGTTCACACATATTTATATTTGGGTTTTAAGTAACGAAACCCAAACGGTAGTTCCTTTGTTTTATTATAAAAGGTTGTAGATATAATTCCTGAGTGTATATCAACCGTAAGTCTCACTGTCTAGGAGTGAATGAGAAAGGGACGGCGTTTATGTATGATAAACGTTAGGTCACGTCCTTTCGATATGAGTTGAGGTGAGCTACTGAAGCTTAAGGGCATCGCAGTGCGTGCTTACAGAAATGCTGAGCTATGGGTCTCGCCCTCTTGGGTAAGTTGCCCGCTCACGTGTCAATCTCATGTCTTACTCATAGACAGTGGAAAGTTACAGGGTAGTGAATCTGAATATAATATCAGATGTATTGACCCATTTATATAATACGTTCTGTTGATGAGACAGGGGCCCATTACAGTAGTCATTTTAGTTCAAATTAGCAGTTTCTGTTAAAGACGAAAATGTTAATTTGCACAAGAAATGAAGGTCAGATTTGAGTAAAACACACAAAAAAAAAACAGCCCCCCCCCCCCCCCCCAAAAAAAAAAAAAATATTCTTGTACCAAAACTTGAGGAGAGCCATTGGACGAATATTTACCTTCATGTGGAACAGGTCAGTTTGGGTAAATTTTCACTTGTGGCCGCTAAACAAAATTGAAGTTGAAACAATTTTATTTCACGTGTTGCCACTAAATGAATCTCTTGAATTTTATAGTTGCAATTGGTAATTTTCATAATTTTAAAACATTTATCTTCAATGGCATTTCTGGAGCCCCCAGTTTGGTTAGGTTACATTCAAAACTTTTTTCAGATGTTTTTGATGTGTTTTGAACATTCTTTACCTGGAGTTTTATAGTAAATCTCTAGATACTGAGATGGGAGGGGGGAGGGGGGTTTTACTCAGAAACTATTGATTTGTGCCACAAATGAAGGTCAAATTTGTTCATATCTCATCAAAACCATCTGAAAAACACAGTTTCAACTTTGATTTTGTATAGTGACAATAAGTGAAAATTTACCCAAGTGACATTATTATATTTTCACCATTATTATTTTTTTCCCCTATAAATCTCTTGCTAGTGGGCAGGGCAAGAAAGATGAGGGAAAATACTGAGCAAAAACCCATGGCATTATTTCCAAGCCTCAAAAATTTCTGTATGCGAAGAAATAACTCGACAGAGGTAAACTTTATTATATTTTGGGTTAAGTTGGTGGTGCCTCCTGATTAGGTTAGGTCAGGTTTTGACATTTCTCTGCATTCATTATTAGTGTTTGCTGTGTTTTTACCCCGTAATTTCCCTCTTCCTTCGTGCCCTGCCCACTAACAAGTGATTCATGATCGAAGAGTTACTGATGATATAAAAGTAAAAAACAGTAATTCTAGTAAATGTTGCCTCTTAAAATACTGTACAGCTCCTCCCCGACTTACGACCTACTCGACTTACAACCACCCAGACATACGACCGCCTCAATCGTACCAAAATTTTGTCAAATTACGTATTTTCGAGTCCCAACGTCAGTGATTGAGCTGTGTACTGACAAAATTTTCGTTTGTAATTCTCTTTAAAATGGCTGGCAAGCTTAAAAGTGAGAGTTTTGTGGTGCTGAGAAGAAAAAGAAACACCCATTTTAGATTTTCTATGTATTATTTAAGCATTTTCGACTTACGACCTGGATTTGTGTCCCTAACCCAGTCGTAAGTCGGGGAGCAGTTGTACTTACTTTAATGATAAGATCGCATTGTGAAAATAAAGAAAATCTGTAAACATTTTCTGGTGGTAGCAGTGTTCTCATACATCACCCAACTTGACCATACACAACGAGGATAGTTTGGTGAAATGTTAGAGAATTTTAATATGATCTAAAGAGGCTGTATCCATAATTTATCAGTCCTACATATCTTTAACTCTTGTTTCCCAAACAGCTTATGGACTCCCAAGTACAGTTAGATGGTCGGCTGTTAGGGCTTGTGGATTCAGGGTGGCGTAAGGATTGCCTACCCAGCGATGATATAGCCGTACCCGTGCTGGAACTTCCCGACCCTGAGCCAGACACCACCACGCCACATCAAACGCTGCGCCAACAAGAACACAAGTGGACTGATCTCATGCTCTCTAACCTTACAGACTCTCAAGCACAGAATATGTCAAACTAATTAATTTGATTGTAAACTCACCTCTGTGGCTTTGTCTCATTATGTATACAATACTGTACAGTAATAATTTAATATTTTTATTCTTGGTTGTATTGTACTGTATTCTATAGTTGTCATACCAAATCAAAGTTGATTGATTCATTATTGTACTTAAAAATTACCAAGATTGTACAACATTATAGAGAACATTATATATAAAGTAACTTATAAATACACTTGCACAGTAGAGTGCTACTGTACTGTAATAGAGAAAAACAATGGAGTTTCCAGGCTTAGGCAAAAACTGTGGAGAGGCATCATGCCAGCAACTAGATTTTCTTCCAATTAAGTGTCACTTTTGTAACAACAGTTTCTGTAATGATCATTTCTTGCCTGAACACCATCAATGTACTGGGGATTACAACAAAATCAAGCAACAGGTTAGTAACTTATAAATTTTTTAAAAGAAACTAAGTCACTGGTAGCCTCTTCCTGTGCCAACATTCAGTTCTTTATTATTACAGTACTGTGCATCCATAGTGATAGATAGGCAGCTACCAAACAGGGAGGTACTACCGCCTGGGAAGATATTGGAATCATAATGTGTTGTCTAATGGTAAACCCTGCTGCCATATGTGACCAAGTCCCAGGTTGATGATCTGACTTTCTGCCTCATTTACACACAATTGTAAGGTCTCAATTGTTTCTCTTACTTGGACAACACAACATATATACAGTGATCCCTCGGTTAACGAACGCCTCGGTTAACGAATTACCTTCCATAAGATTCTTCACGGGATCCCGTTTCCTCTATCAAGGAATAAACAATTGAAATTGAAAAATTGAAATTGATTCTTCACTTCGGTTAACGAAAAAATTTTGGTTAACGAATTCCTTACGAATTTTCTCCAACATATTTTCGCTTGCATTTGGCTGCTCACCAGCTGTAGTATTAGTCCGCCAATACAGTAATCGGTTCTAGGGCTTAAATTCGTTACCATTTGAGTAAATATCAAGAAGGTTGTACTATTCAATAATTTTAACAGTTTTATATTAAATTTTTTAGTAATTTTAACAATTATTGAACATAATTGAAATACAGGAAACTAGTTTTTTGTGTGCCAAACAGCCTGTCAACACACCAAGCTTGGTGTCAGTTTGTTTATCGGTTCAGTGGAAGGAACATCGTGTTTGAGATTCTGCAACATAAATGCTTTTTTCTGTTTTTCCAGTCAAATTATTGGTCATTTTGAAATATATTTTACATATTGATAATATATATCACAGTGCAGTGTTTATTTCAAGAAAATATTCTTTATTTACAGCAATAAAACTTAAAATTTCAATGTTGAAATCAAATCTAGCATGGCTCCAAAGAAATCGAGAAAAGTTATTTCTATCCAGGTAAAGCAGGAAATCATAAAGAAACATGAACAGGGCATTAGAACAAATGTGCTTAGTAAAGACTATGGCATATCGGCATCAACTGTATCGACAATTCTTGCACAGAAAGACAAGTTCAGAGAAGTGAAAGTGAGAGACAAATCTACCAGACTGTTTAAAAGTAGATCATTGATATCAGAAACAGAGAGGTTACTTCTCAATTGGATCAGGGCAAAGCAAATGAAAGGTGATTCACTTTCTACAGAATTTATTTGTGAAAGAGCCAGGGAGATTTACGAACATTTAAAGGAAGATCAACCTGGTTCTTCTGGCACAGAGTTCGGAGATTTTCTGGCAAGCAAGGGCTGGTTTGAAAATTTTAAGAAAAGAAGTGACATTTTCAATGTTATTAGGCATGGTGAGGCTGCAAGTGCAGATAAAGAAGGAGCAGCAAAGTTTGTAGTAGACTTTAAGAAACTGGTGGATGAAGAAAATTATCTTCTACAGCAAGTGTTCAATGTGGACGAAACTGGGCTGTTTTGGAAGAAAATGCACAAAAGAACATTCATCACCAGAGATGAAGCCTCTTTACCTGGGCATAAACCCATGAAAGACCGTCTCACTCTATTGCTTGGTGCCAATGCTTCAGGGGATTTCCGACTGAAGCCTGTGCTTGTCTACCACTCTGAGAACCCCAGGGTGTTCAAACAATAAAAAGTGGTAAGAGGAAAGCTTGGAGTTTATTGGAAGTCCAACCGTAAGGCATGGGTGACAAGACAGCTCTTTAATGAATGGGCTGTTGAGGTGTTTTGCCCTTCTGTGAAGAGCTACCTAATCACCAATAAACTCCCTTTAAAGGCTCTTCTCCTTATGGATAATGCCCCTGGTCATGACCCTGAACTTGCCAGCACTTTGGAGGCTCAATTTGACTTTGTCAAAGTGTTGATTTTGCCTCCCAACACTACATCAATCATGCAGCCAATGGACCAGAATGTGATCAGCAATTTCAAGAAGTTGTACATGAAGAAAATGTTCAGGTGTCATTAGGCAACTTCCACTGATCCTGAACTAACACTGGCACAGTTCTGGAAGACACAATTTAACATCCTGGAGGCTGTTAAAGTGATTGTGTCATCATGGCAGGAAGTCTCCATTAGATCCCTCAATTCTGCATGGAAAGCACTGTGGCCATCAGCAGTTCCTGATTTTGAGGGATTTGAAGAAGAAGCAGAGTTGGACAAGGAGATTGTGTCCATTGGTCAGTCATTGGGCCTCGAAGTGGGAGGAGGATGTGGAAGAGCTTGTGATGTCTCATGAGCAGGAACTTACTCCTGATGACTTGAAGGAACTGGATGAGATGTTGGAGGCTGACAGTGGTGAAGAGGTAGTAGGTAGTAGGCAGCAGGCAGCTACCCAACAGGGAGGTACTACTGCCTGGGAAGATATTGGAAGCATAATGTGTTGTCTAATGGTAGATCCTGCTGCCATATGGCATCACAAAAATTGTGACCTAGTCCCAGGTTGCTCATCTGACTTTCTGCTTCATTTACACACAATTGCAGGATCTCAATTGTTTCTCTTACCATTGACAACACAACATACATATATCGTTTCTCACTTTTGATCTTTTTTTCATTTTTGTATTTATAGTTCTTTATTATTAAAATTATTATTATTATTACAGTTACTGTATTATTATCATCATTATTTTATTATTTTATTTTTGTTTGTTTTATCATAAATTTTATTTATTATGAATTATTATGACTATTATTTATTATTATTATTATTATTATTATTATTATTATTACAATTACATTTTCGCCCCCCCAGGCCCCGATGTGGGTCAGTGACCTGTGTCCGGGTGGGCTAATCCCTGTAAAAAAAAAAGAAAAAAAGATGTCTACTTCAGATTTGAAAGATGTTGTTCACTACTGGTTAGTTCAGGAAACTGGCTTCAAGGCACCCGGATGTGGAAACAACAGAAGCAATTTTGTGTAATATTGAGGACACAGTGGTCTCCTTCTTCAAACATCAGTTAATGATGAAGAGGAGAAATGCCCCACAACCCAAAATTGACAGTTTCTTTACTAAAAGGTGTCGGGAAACAGATGCTACCCCTCAGCCTTCCACTTCAAGAATGAGAGAGGATGTTCCTGCTGTTGAATCTGTCAGCCCAGAGGTTCCTGACATTTTCATGGAAGGTGACTCACCTTCCACGAAGCAGTAAAATGCTTCTCCTCCACCTCCCACTTCCTTCTCCTCCTCCACCTCCCACTTCAAATTCACATCAGCATCATCATCGAGGAGCCTTCTACATACACACCTCAAAGTAAGTGTACTTTACTACCTTTTTTTTTTACTTTAGGTAATTTTCGGTGAGCTGGAACCAATTAACCCAAAACTCATTGAAACAATGGTTTCAGTTAACGAAATTTTCGGTTAACGAACAACCTTCTGGAACGAATTGTGTTCGTTCCCGGAAAATTGACCGTATCACGAAATTCCGTAACGCGAAGCCTATTTTCCCATTGACTTCCATTTTAAGACTGGAGATGTGTTCCTAAGGAATTTTTTCGGCCCCCAAAAAGTAATTCAAGCACTTTTATTAATGAAAATAAATATTTATAAACACATACAATACAGTACATTAAATAATTTATGATATACCTTCTTAAAATACCAATTTAGGGGTTAATATTGCATAATATTGCATTATACAGCTATGTGTATGTTTATTTGAGTGCACCGTCATAGGAGTCCGTTTTCTCTCTCTTCAGCACTCCTGAGTCGTCCGTTTTCTCTTAATTTTAAGAGTGCACCAGGGACTATTATTTTTTAGTAGTGACACAGAATTTGATATTGCAACTGGGGTTGCAATTGTTGAGGCAACTTAGGTATGTCTGATTACAGTTGGAATATTCAAGATCCATTGTGAGTGATGTTTAAAGCTTCAACTGTCTTTATGGTTGGTAAAACTTGTCAAGTCTGTCAGTCTGAATGGCATGTGTGAGGCCTGTGTTTGTTAAAATTTACCCCAATTTCCGTAAGGGTGGATTTACAGGCTGTAACGCGAAATTATTGGTCATAATTTACAAATTCCGTAAGAGCGAAATTCTGTAACGCTGGGGATGCCTGTATATAAGTTCTCACTCTTGATTTATTTTTTCAATTTTGTTTTTTTTATGGTTATTATTTTTATTAGTTTTATTATTTTATTTGTATTAATTTGCTATTAATTTTATTAATTGTTATACAGTAATAATAATCGATATTATTATTATTATTATTATTATTATTATTATTATTATTATTATTATTGTTATTATTATTGTTATTATTATTATATTATTATTATTTTTATTTATTATTAAATTTTCGCCCCCCAGGCCCTGATGTGGGTCATTACCTGTGCCCGGGTGGGAAAAAAAACTAATTTTAGTTTAACCACAAAAGAGGTTATTAAATTCTGTTTTCTAGTACAGGTTGACAACCCTTTATCCGAAATTCCGAAAATCGAAAAGCTCTGAAAACCGAAAGTTTTTTTTTTTTTTTTTTTAAGAGGGGATTAGCCCACCCGGGCATAGATCACTGACCCACATCAGGGCCTGAGGGGCGAAAATGTAATAGTTATAATAATTATAATAATAATAATAATTATTCATAGTAAATACAAATTTTAATAAAAATACACCAAAATAAAATATAACATTAACAATAATAATAATAATATATAATAATAAAATTAATAAAAATAACAATGATACAGGAGTACTGTAATAATAAAAGAATAATAATAATAATAATAAAGAAATACAAGAAAGAAAAAAAATCAAAAGTGAGAAACACGACCTAGACCTATGAATTATTATTATTATTATTATTATTATTATTATTATTATTATTATTATTGTTATTATTATTATTATTATTATTATTATTATTATTATAATAATAATATTTTTGCCCCCCAGGCCCTGATGTGGGTCAATGATCTATGCCCGGGTGGGCAAAAAAAACAAAACAAAACTAATAATTCTGAAAACCGAAAAATTCCGAAATCCGAAATGCCTCTGGTCCCAAGGATTTCGGATAAAGGATTGTCAACCTGTACAGCACAGTACACCGCAAATTCTTGTTTGCTATCCTATGCAGTACTATACTGCTACAGTATCTCATAGATGGAGTGAACATAACTACAGTACAGTATAGTCTCGTTTTACGCAGTCAATTAAACCCATGGAGGTCCGCATATACAGGTCGTTGGTGGTCTCGGAGAAGCCTGCAGCTCTAACACTTTGTGCAACCTCTCTTGCAATGTCTAATGCCACAGCAACAGACTGAGCCTCGCCAGCCACCGCTTGACTCTACCTCCCACCTGGGATACCCTCCAACACATGTCGCCATGAGTGACGAATCGTTGCCACAGACAGCTGTCCCCATGCCTCCACCAAGATATCAACAGCTTTCTTGATGTTAAACAGTTCCAGAACTGCTTGACTCGCACTTCATGGTCCGCCAAATCTTGTTCTGGATCCTCGCTCTCGCTATCGGTGCCACTCAGAAGGTTCTGGAATTCATCCTTGGTGTTGGTGAAGTCGTTCAGGAGCCGAAACTTCTTTGCGGAGAAAGCAGCCTTGACGTCGCATATCAACTCCTGTTCCATGGGCTGGATTAACGAAGTAGTGTTAGGGGGAAGGAGGATCACTTTTGCAAAATGTTGAATGGAACATTATGTTGCTCGCAGAATTTCTTCACATCAGGAAGGAAACCGTTGTCAAACCAGGAGAGGGACAGACCAGTGAACATCCACGCCTTCCCTGAGGTTAGCCAATGGACATTTAACTTGCTCATACCCATATTTTTGTAGGCATGCGGCTTGTGGGCTTTGTGGATCACAGACAACTTCAGCTTACAAGTGCCGGAGGCATTGGTGGTGAACAGGACGGTGATGCGCTCCTTCTGCAACTTCCGGCCCCGACACTTGCTCGCAGACTTGACTACGAAGGTCTTGGATGGTAATTTCTTCCAAAACAACCCAGATTTATCCATGTTGAACACTTGGTTGTCGGTGTACTGTCCTTCCTCCATAATTTCTCGTAAGAATGGGGGAAAATTCATAGCGGCAGCCCGGTCAGCACTTGCTCCTTCACCAACAATTTCAACATTCGTGATCTTATTTTGACGTTTGAAACCTTTCAGCCACCCAGCGGAAGCAGTGAAGGGTTTGGGCTCTGCAACTCTGATTTTTCTAGCAATTGATAGATACAGTTCTCTCGCGTAGTCCTGCACTGTCTGCGTGTCGACCGCCATGTTCCTTCTTGACTGACGAATCAAGTACCTGACCAATAAACCTTCAGTCTTGAGCAGCACCTTATTGTGGCAATATTTCACCATCGACTCACCTGCAGACTTTGTGATGCTCATGTGTTCTTTGATCTTGCCGGCATCATTCTTGATGGTGCTGATCGTCGATTCATTAACTCCATATTGTCGGGCCAGATCCACCTGTCTTGTGCCTTTCTCTAACTCCTGGATGATTTTGTATTTCACTTCATAGCTTAAGGCGTGTCGTACCTTCTTGAGCTTTGAGCGGCTTGGGCCAGGTAGTTCAAGGTTTCTCGGGGGTGGTGGGGGTCCAGCGGAAGCCATTGTTGAGCAGATTAGCTGGCACAAGGGAGCACTGTATACATGGAAACGCAGGACAAAGGGACTGACGCTTGTAAGGTCAGCGACTTATTCCCTCTGGTGGCAGGGCACGCCAAGTTAAATTAGACCAACCACAGCTCGCAGCGGAGGGGATGCGTGGGTGGTAAGGATGCGTGGCCCAATCACAGTCCAAAACGTCAACTGACGTCAGTGGTGACGTAAGAGCGACCTACCGCGCAGCTTGTTCGCGCCGCTTCCTGCATAAATTCAGGAATGTACCACGTAACTAATAATTGTCGCGTCTGGACAGGTGCTGCGTAAATGACCAACTGCATAAGGAAAATCCGTTTAAACCGAGACTATACTGTATTGTAACAGGCTCTCTATTTACTGTATTTATGATGTGGTGCAGTCATGTAAAAAAGTCCTGTCCTGCTGCCACCCACAATGTGAAGCTGATACAACTGAAGTTCGAACAACGAAGCACCTGAAGGAAGCCCCTTTTTGAAGCAATAAATGGTGCACCGTGTATGAGGGGAAGGAGGATTAGGAAGAGATGATGTTAACATTGTGATGTCGTTGGTTATCACAATAATGATAACAATCTTACATGCATGTAAGCCCTAAAACCGATTACTGTATTGGCGGACTAATACTACAGCTGGTGGACCGCCAAATGCAAGCGAAAACATGTTGAAGTCGGCTCGTAAAAAACTCGTTAATCGAGGGATTGCTTGTTAACCGAAGTTAAGAATCTCATGGAAGGTAAATCGTTAACCGAAATCTCGTTAACCGAGGCGCTCGTTAATCGAGGGATCACTTTATTGGTTGAAGTAGTGAGTTCACTGCCTTATTTGATGCTGCAACTTATTGTTTTCTACCTACCTTGAGTGATGATTGTTTTCTTAATATTTCTTTCCAGTGACTTGTTTATAATAGGAAGGCATAATTAATAAATTAAGCCATTCTTTACCTGTCTAGTTCGTGTTACTGTACTGCCAGGTATTATAATTTGTTGAAGTAGAAAGTGCAGGTGTACTGCATAACATTATGATATACAGTACAGTACTGTGTATTCATCCTACTTACTTTTACTGAAAGAGTAATGCCAGTTTCATAACTTTCTTCCAACAGTACAGTACTTTCTTGAGTTTTATTGACCTGTATATTATCTATGTGCCATTATAGGTGTCAGAGGATGTTAACTACAGGTACCCTTGCAGTCATCCAGGTTGTAATAATGGCGAACTAGCACCAGTGATTTGTACCGGCTGTTCCAATAACTTTTGCCTCACCCACAGACATCAGGTAAGGTTGATACAGTGTTAATGTAAAGCCTTATGTTGGGTGCATGGCTTAAAATTTTAGGAATTTTGGTTGTTATCTAGTTACAGTAGCCTCGGGTTATTTTGTGAATTTTTATTTAAAGGCTATATATTACAATTTTTTTTTTACATTTTATGAGAAAGACCTGGCTGCAAGTGTTTTAATTCAACTGCCTCGCTGACACAACTACTACAGTTACTCAGCCAGTGCTCAAGGACACTTCCTCTAACTCTCTCAAGTTAACCACATACTGTACAGTACACCACTTACCAACGGGTCTAGCAGCTTCTCCTTCCAGTACGAGTGAATAAACAAGAGAGACATTTTTAATTTAGAAGAGACAGTTGAAATTTTGGATACTCTTGACAATGAAAAGCATCAGTTATGGCACACTGAAACGGGGTAAATGAGAACACAATTTGATGCATATATCAGACTGAAGGCTGAGAAGAGTCATGCAATACTGTATACACAGACATCCATATCCAAGACCATCTAACATTGGTGGCCACCACTCTACGCTACCAAGCTTTGAAGATTTGGACAGTGAGCATTGAATGTCATACAGCTGCACTCATTGGTCTAATGATTCAGGCTGGGGCAATGGAAATTCAAGCTCAGTTGCTCAAGAGAGATGGCAAGCCAGCCAGTGACAGCAATTCTAGGCTGTCATCACAGCATCATCAAATGTGCTGAGCTACAGAGTGTAACTCTCACTGTGGAGGCTGCATCAGCTACTGTAGAAAAAGTGAATGGAGAATTGACAAAATGATAGCAAAGGATGCCAGAAATCCATAAAAATAATTTTTGGTTTATTCAGGTGTCCTGGAACCACTAAAAATATCTGTGTTTTAGTTATTTAAATGTGCCAGAAAATCATTGTTTCATTTTTGTAGTTGTGTTGACATGGGCAGACCTGCGATGTCAGAAACCGAGTCAATTATATGCTGAATTTGCAGTACTGTACTGGATGGTGGTTACACAACTTGAGGACATTTTTCTGTACAAGGTAAAGACTTTCTTACCTCATGAAACTCCCCACAATGGGAAGGTATAAGTTTTTTTGTAGTATTATTATTAAAATTTTTCTTGTCCTGTATGACACAATGGACAAAGGGTTTTGACAACCTTACCTTGACAACAAGAGTCGCCGTGACAACTAGAGTCGCCTTGACAACAAGAGTCGCCGTGACAACAAGAGTCGCCGTGTTTATTTTAAAATTCATCGGACTTCTACGTAAAGATACCTATTGAGGCGAGTCTATACAGACATGCAGAGTTACTCGCATATTATAAGGCACTTGTGTACATCTTTGATGACCAATGACAGCAGGTGAATTTGCAGAAGTTTGATTAATTGTGGACTAATAGGACACAGCTGGAGTATTAAAAACACTGATGTTTGTGTTTATAGTCCCATGAAAATTGCACAACAGAAACTTTATTATGTACTTAATGATTAATCTCACAAAACTGAATTGTTCAGCATCCGCCGTAAAAGGCAGGTAGAACTGTAAATAAACCAGCAGTGATGTATGTACTGTTCTCCTTATACTTCTACTGTATCTGCATGCTAAAGGAAAGTGTTTAAGCGGCAAGGCAATGACTACAGTTATGTACATAAATAACAGAATACTTACCTATGATTTGGATATGTAATTTCCCTATTGGACTGTATAAAAATATTATACTTTCATGTGAGATATAAAATGTCTGCAGCAGTTAAGAATTGTTTGACTTTTTGTGTTCTTGCTACAAATAAACCCAACTCTGCCCTCTCAGTACAGGTTCTATCATAACATTCCTATGTGTGAATGAGTGTAGGAGGTGCGCTGTGCTTGACTGGGGTTTATCCTGTCTGTATGCATGGAACAACTCTGGCATAAAACTAATAATAGTGTTTGTAATATTGGAAGATACTTAATGGTATCTATTTTTTCCTAGGTTGATCATGTATGTCCAGCTTACAAGCCTCCAGAAAATGCGATGGCTGAAGCAGCTGTTAAAATTCAGCAAATTACCGACCGTCTAGACGCAACACCTGCTAAGAAAGGACAAGGCAGAAAGTCTGACAAGCTGTCAGCTAAGGTACAGTACAATCTTAATCTTACATTATGCAGCACAGCACTAATGAAGTGTGTGTGTTCCAATTTAATTTTCCCTTATTTAACATTACTTTTTAGTTGCAAAAATCATTGCTCACTTTATTTCCTTATTTGCGGTACAGTATATCACCCCACGATGACTTCTTGTAGGAGGTTGTGTGCTGTAGTGTACAGTAAACCCACATTATTATGCAGTTTGAGCTAATAAATTTGCCTCAAAACAAAGAATAGATACAGGATTACAGTATTTTTAGATATTGGAAGCATAAATTATTGTCTAATGGTAGACCCTGCTGCCATTTGGCATCACAAAAGTTGTGACCAAGTCTCAGGTTGCTGGTCTGACTTTCTGCCTCATTCACACACAATTGCAGGGTCTCAGTTGTTTCTCTTAGTATTGACAACACAACATACTGTACAGTGGTCCCTCGGTTAACGAGCACAATCCGTTCTAGAAGGTTGCTCGTTAACTGAAAACTCGTTAGCCGAAAAACTCGTTAACCGAAACCATTGTTTCAATGGGTGTTTGGGTAATTGGTTCCAGCTCACCGAAAATTGCCTAAATTCAACAAAAAAGGTAGAAAAGTACACTTACTTTGTGGTGTGTATGTAGAAGGCTCCTGGATGATGATGATGATGATGAGGGGGAATTAGAATGGGGGTGGAGGAGAAGGGAGAAGAGAAGGCATTGGGGTGGAAGAGAAGTCACCCCATGGCGCCATTTCACCCATAAAATTTTAGTTCTCTTGGTGTAATTCAAGATTATTTTCTTTAAATCAACACTGCACTGCATTATATATTGTCAATATGTAAAATAAATTTCAAAATGACCAATAATTTGCTTGCAAACACACAAAAAAAGAGTTTAGTTGAAGAGTCTCAAGCAAGATGTTACCTCCACTGAAAAGACACAAAGACTGACGCCTGTTTGGTGTGTTGAGAGGCTGGATGGCGCGCATAAAACTACAGTAGAAGTCCAAAAATCCGGACTGCTTGGGGATTGGGTCGGTCCGGATTTTCGGATTTTCCGGATTCTCAGGCAGTACTTTTAAAATTCAAATTTAAGGAGGAATAAAGAAGAGATGAACAGGTACATTTTGATAGTTTATTCATTAGCAATTATAGCATGCTTCATTTATCAAAACGAGCAGTTTTAATGAAAAAGCTGTGAATTCTAGAATTTTATTTTTTGCCTTTTTTATATCATAAATTGTAGACTTTCCAATGTCGTATGTTTCCATTAGAACAGTATTGCTCACACCACGTACTAGTTTCTTAATTATTTCAAGTTTGTCACTCAATTTCAACGTGTTCTTCTTTTTCTTCACACAACGAAGCTTATCTACTTTAGGAGCCATTATTATGGGCTTGTACAGTAATCTGTAAATGGAAAGAGTAGGACTCAAAATATTGTTATATTACATTATAATGGTATTCTATTCATACTGTGCTTGATATAATTCATTCACGGAAATGTAATATTTTTGCTAAAATGACGTACGTATTACAGCGGAAAGTAGGGTCAGATCGTGACGAAAACAATGACTTTCGCTTTCTTTCGTTCAAAAGATGTTACCGTAATCGCTTTTCGAATGGTTTAGTTAAAAAACTGTTGTACTGTATTACAATAATATTCTATCCTAAATGACTTGAATAAATACTACGATACCATATTTCTGAATATTTTCATTAAAATCCATCAAAATCATTTTCCTTGTCACCGTCTGCAGCACCAAACAGCTTCTCCCAGTCCTCTCCTTGAACAGGGCTAGAGGGTACGTGTTTTTTTAATCGTTTTCAGTTAAAAAACTATTACATCACACGTATATTTTACCTAAACTGCGCCTGAATGAATATATTCTCGGAAATAAATAGTAGTTTTGCTGAAACGTGATATATTTCAATGTAAAATAGGATAATATACATGACGAAAACAAAAGACTTTACCTAAGCTTCCGATGTTCTTGAGATGTTACTCATTTTTTTAATAGTTTTCGGTTAAAATTCTGTTATATTACAATGATATTCTATTCATACTGTGCTTGATATAATACATTCACGGAAATGTAATATTTTTGCTGAAATTACGTACGTATTAAAGTGGAAAGTGGGATAAAATCGTAACGAAAACAATGACTTTCGCTTTCTTTCGTTCAAAAGATGTTACCGTAATCGCTTTTTGAATGGTTTAGTTAAAAAACTGTTGCATTACAATAATATTCCCTCCTAATTGACTTAAATAAATACTTGAATGGAAATATACAAAATTTTTGTTGAAACTACCTGCGTTTCAGTGTAAAGTGTCGTAATAATAAATGGTAAACAATTTGCCTTCGTCACTCGTGTTTCAGTTTATAGGACGTAGAGCGTTTTTACTGAAGACTTTGTTGTTCCCTTACCCTCAAAAACGTGGGTCGAACTATAAACGAGGAATATCATAAATTAACGATTTCTTGGTCAAAAAATCAGGGTCGACCGATAAACGAGGGGGGGTTATAGATGAGTATATACGGTATGTTGTCACAGTTTGATTGCTCGTTTTAAAGTGGCGACCACGTGGTCGCTTGTTGTCGCTGTGTAGCTGTGGCGCTCACGCATGCGCACATACACACAAAAGCCCGCTAAAAAAAAAATAATAATAATAATAATAATAATAATAATTAGTTTTCCAAAAGTCCGGATTCTCGGGTGGTCCGGATTTCTGGCATCCGGATTTTTGGACTTTTACTGAAGTTTCATTACCTTCAATTATGTTCAATAATTGTTAAAATTACTAAAAAATATAATATTAAACTTTTAAAATTATTGAATAGTATAAACTTCTTGATATTTGCTAAAATGGTAAGGAATTTAAGCCCTAGAACCGATTATTGTATTGGCGGACTAATACTACAGCTGGTGGACTGCCAAATGCAAGCGAAAACATGTTCAGGTCGGCTCGTAAGAAACTCGTTAATCGAGGGATTGCTCGTTAACCGAAGTTAAGAATCTTATGGAAGGTAACTCGTTATCTGAAATCTCGTTAACCAAGGGACCACTGTACATATATTGTTTCTCACTTTTGATCTTTTTTTTTCATTTTTTATTTCGTTATTATTATTATTATTATTATTATTATTATTATTATTATTATTGTTATTATTATTATTGTTATTATTATTATTGTTATTGTTATTGTTATTATTATTTTTTTTATTATTATTATTATTATTATTATTATTATTATTATTATTATTTTTATTTTTATTTTTATTTTTATTTTTATTTTTATTATTACCCCCCAGGCCCAGATGTGGGTCAGTGACCTGTACCCGGGTGGGCTGATCCCCGTGAAAAATCCCAAATAAATAAATAAATAAAAATTATATACTGTACACAGTGTTTACTGTAAACCCACTAAAAAATTATTGGGCACCCTTATGGCGTGATACAATATGACACGAGTAATGATTAGTGGGTGTACATCAGTTGTGTGGTGTCAATATCTACAATTAACTATTAAAGTGAATCTACAGTATAGTACAGTGCATTACAGTATAGTACAGTGCATTCCAGTATAGTACAGTGCATTACAGTATAGTGCATTACAGTATAGTACAGTGCATTACGGTATAGTACAGTGCAGTATAGTACAGTACAGTGCAGTATATTGAGTACAGTGCAGTTTTGTGCAGTACAGTATAGTACAGTACAGTGTAGTACTGTATAGTACAGTGCAGTATAATGTAGTACAGTATAGTACAGCACAGTGCAATATAGTGCAGTGCAGAACAGTACAGTATAGTGCAGTACAGTGTAGTACTGTATAGTGCAGTACAGTGCAGTATAGTGTAGTACAGTATAGTACAGTTCAGTATAGTGTAGTACAGTTCAGTATAGTACAGTGCAGTATAGTACAGTGCAGTATAGTGCAGTACAGTATAGTACAATACAGTGTAGTACAGTATAGTATAGTACAGTGCAATACAGTTCGTCCCCGAATTACGTACATCCGAATTACGTACAAACGGCCGATACGTACATCGTTTCTGAAGTCTTTAATTGCAAAAATATTGTCTTAAAAGGGCGAGCAATTTTTAAATTTGGCGGGCGAGCCAGCCGCACCGCGCCGCCACTATCACTGACCATGCAGACGACACACTAGACGCACCAAAACAACACGTGTGGTCATTGTGCATACAGTACTTCTCCTGTGAATTTCTGCCCTATTTTGTACACTTTACTCTGTGTGCAATGACTGGTGTAAAGCGTAAGAGTGGTGAAGCCAGTGGGAGTGCTACGAAACGTCAAGCAATCTCACTAGAGGTAAAAATGGACATAATAAAACTGCTTGAAAGTGGTGAAAAGTTGACCAATGTTGCCCGCAAATTTAACCTGAGTCGGTCAACTGTTAATACAATTGATAAGGGCAAAGAAAAGATCAAGGAACATGTGAAATCTGCAGTGCCAATGCAATCTACGATTATAACTAAAAGAAGAGGGAAGGTTCTGGAAGAAATGGAAAAATATCTTGCGATGTGGATCGAGGACTGCACACAAAAACGTAAGCCTCTGTGTCTCAGTATGATTCAGGAGAAAGCCCTAAGTCTTTTCAACGACCTAAAGAAAGATCACCCTGATGATACTGTGACATTCAATGCTAGCAATGGGTGGTTTAACCGATTCAAGGTGCGAAATAAGCTGCATAATGTTCGAGTGACTGGTGAGGCGGCGAGTGCTGATTGGAAAACAGCACAGGATTTTCCAAAGAAACTCGCGGAAATTATCGAGTTACGTACATTTCGAGTTAAGTACAGTGGGGTATGCTATAACGAATCTAATTGGTTCTAGAACCTTGTTCGTTATAGGATTAATCCGTTCCAGGCCCCCAAATACAACCACTTAACACTGAAAAATATAATATAAAATTGTAAAAATTGTAAAAAAGTGCATAAATATGCATCTAAACCTCTGAAATAAAGAATATCATTAATATTTGTAATAAAAAAACAAAAAATTAGAAAAAAAAAAATTAAATAATGTTCGTTGTAGGAGTTTCGTTCGTTATAGCATTCTCAATTTTATAGGTAAAACCGTTCGTTATAGGAATATTCGTAGTAGGATCCGTTCGTTATAGCATACCCCACTGTACAACCTTTTGGTCCCCATTATGTACGTAACTTGGGGACTTACTGTATAGTGCATTACAGTATAGTATAGTGTAGTACCATATAGTACAGTACAGTACATTGTAATATAGTGCAGTACAGTATAGTACAGTGCAGTATAGTACAGTACAGTACACTATAGACAATTATTAATTAACTATATTGAAGGGTTAGTGGTCCATAATCACAGCAATTTCAATAGATAACTTACTGGCCTGTGTCTTGAATACTAAAACAAAATTTTCATAAACTGAACTGTACTGTACAGTACTTTTAAGTAATTGAACACAGTACAGTACAGTAATCCTTTCCATTATCAGATTAAGTAAGATATGGGAGGAGGGTGAGTTGCCACATTCTGGTTACAGTACAGTACTCCCTATACTTTTGTTCAAGGTCACATTACATATACAGTATATTGTACAATATTGTGTTTTTATTCTGCTATTGAAGATGATGTAGTACTTAAGAATACTTATATGCCATAAGAGGCCAATCAAACGAGAATATAATGATGAATCGATGATAAAAACAAAGCTATGGCGTGTGGGATCACTTGGTCACCTTTCCTGCCTAGACACACACCTCTCAATTGGGTAGAGCAAACCTTAATACACCAGTGAGCAAATCTTGTCCTTTTCTTGAGAAATTGTTTTCATTTTAATTTTTTTTTAAAAAAGCACATATATGTATCCCTGTCTTGGAAGAGAATTTAGTTAAGGAGCCAGCCGTCATTTATGGGTTGATAATGATCTTTAGAACCAATTTTAATTGAGGACAACTTTATATTGTCATAACTAATAAAGCACACAATTGTTTTTTTAATTCTGCAGGTGCAGTTGATGAAGTTGAAGCAGAAGTCATCTGGGGATGAGAGCTTGCCATGGGAGGAGAGGCTTTATCTTATGGTTCTCTTCCCAATGGAGTGTAAAACTGTGGTACAACCACTATTTTTTTCTCATCAGTGGACAGTTGGGAGAGCGATTGATGCTGCTGCTACCATTGCAAAGGTTTGATTGATACACTGCACAATACAGTATTTATACCCATCCATAAATAGCAGATATTTTTTCATTTATCTTGGTATTCTCATCTATTGCCACCAGATCATCCTTACCTTCTTTATCATCCATATGCAGTGCAGTACAGTACAGTACACAAAATGTTTGAGTACACTACCTCTCATCATCTGTATCTTCTCTTTTGTGAAACACATTTGTCTCCACCCTATCAGTTGTCCTTTGTCTGTTTGAGCGACACACTTTACCATCTGGTTCACATTTTACACTCATTTTTTATATCCCCAAAAATAAGTCTGCAGCATCTCTCTTATCAATTAATTTTTGCCTTGATTGAATTTTATCATTGAATGAGTTTGTGGAATCTGTACTATGGAAACATTAAATGAGTCCATGTGACTATTGTAAAAGAATTTATAATTCCTCTTTTCTTCTGTAAAATATTAGATTTTTTTCCTTCAAGTTTTTAGATAATTTGTTTTAAATTTCATGTACAGTTCGTCCCCGAATTACGTACATCCGAATTACGTACAAACGGCCGATACGTACATCATTTCTGAAGTCTTTAATTGCAAAAATATTGTCTTAAAAGGGCGAGCAATTTTTAAATTTGGCGGGCGAGCCAGCCGCACCGCGCCGCCACTATCACTGACCATGCAGACGACACGCTAGACGCACCAAAACAACAAGTGTGGTCATTGTGCATACAGTACTTCTCCTGTGAATTTCTGCCCTATTTTGTACACTTTACTCTGTGTGCAATGACTGGTGTAAAGCGTAAGAGTGGTGAAGCCAGTGGGAGTGCTACGAAACGTCAAGCAATCTCACTCGAGGTAAAAATGGACATAATTTAACTGCTTGAAAGTGGTGAAAAGTTGACCAATGTTGCCCGCAAATTTAACCTGAGTCGGTCAACTGTTAATACAATTGATAAGGGCAAAGAAAAGATCAAGGAACATGTGAAATCTGCAGTGCCAATGCAATCTACGATTATAACTAAAAGAAGAGGGAAGGTTCTGGAAGAAATGGAAAAATATCTTGCGCTGTGGATCGAGGACTGCACACAAAAACGTAAGCCTCTGTGTCTCAGTATGATTCAGGAGAAAGCCCTAAGTCTTTTCAATGACCTAAAGAAAGATCACCCTGATGATACTGTGACATTCAATGCTAGCAATGGGTGGTTTAACCGATTCAAGGTGCGAAATAAGCTGCATAATGTTCGAGTGACTGGTGAGGCGGCGAGTGCTGATTGGAAAACAGCACAGGATTTTCCAAAGAAACTCGCGGAAATTATCGAGTTACGTACATTTCGAGTTAAGTACAACCTTTTGGTCCCCATTATGTACGTAACTTGGGGACTTACTGTAGTTATTCAAACGTTTCGTTACTCAAGTGATCCAATGCTCGGTGTTTTTTCACTGTACGTATATTTATTATGATGAGGCTCTGCCAATGGTTGATTTCCTTGCTGTGCTAATATTTATGACACATAAGCCAACCACCTGAGTTTATTTCAACACATCAAGTTTACATGTCACTATTTTACATTAATATCAGACTCAGTGCTATACAGCTGTTGCTTTACTTATATTATACAGCTGCTGCTTTACTAATATTATACAGCTGCTGCTTTACTAATATTATACAGCTGCTGCTTTACTTATATTATACAGCTGCTGCTTTACTTATATTATACAGCTGCTGCTTTAGTACTTACAAACTTTGAGAGATACAGTACTGTACAGTACTGTGTGTATGAACAAACCTGTCCATCCATAGCTAGTAAGTTGCTCCTGATTACAACTTTCACCCAGATAGATACATACCGAGTACAATATTTATTCTTTCAGATCACAAACCGTAACAATATTTTGGGTGCAGACAAACTGATGTTCTTTCATGCAAGTGATGGAAATCGTCTTGGCTCCATGGACCAAACACTGAAATCACTCCTTGAGAAGCAGCATCTCTATAATGGACAGACTGTTATATTGGAGTACACACCACAAGACAAAGATTATTTACCAACTTTCAACAATTACAAAGCATGAGTAAATTTTCCTAAGCAAATATTTAAGTTTTGTTTTTGTTTTATCATTAATCAAAAGTGTAATTTAACAATGGCATTGCAACTTGACTGAAGGTAGGATTTAACATAAAGGCTTAAGGTGTTGGCAGCAACTCAATAGTTTTCAGTGAGTGTGGAAGGTGGCTACTGTGCACAAGAGATGAAATGGTGCAAGATGCTACTGACTTTAAATGTCCTGTATACACAAATGACTATGTGTCCTTAGCAAGACTGGAGAAGCTCAAGTTAGGGGATATATCCTTGGATTGTGTCTGTTACTTGGATGACATGATCAGTGCCATTGGGGGTGCTGAAGCCAGCTCAGTTGCAGATGGACCTTCTCTTCGAGGGAAAGGAGATTAGTATAAGTCAGTTTTCCTATAATGTGGTAGTTGTGTTCCTGAAAACACAACGTTATAGAAAAAATGCATTGTAGTAACCATTGATTCAATGAGAATTTATGGGTTAGAGGGCAGTAGGTACGAGTACATCAACGTGACTGACTTGGGTCCCACTTCCACTTTCATAGAATTATTGTTAATTTTTGTGTTGTTTTATAATAACTGTGTTTTAGTTTAATAATATTAATTATTAATACCATGAAAACAGGTAAAAATGCTTGTTACAGTATGTTGCTGTGCAATAGAAAACAGCTGTGAAGGAGAGTGAAGAACAAACATGGTGAAATACAGTAATACATAGTGGGGTGTGACTTGGTTAGCAGCTTTCAATGATAAAACCTTAAAAAAAAAATATATAATAATAATAATAATAATAATAATATCCAGAAGAATTGTAAATATACTTAAAAGAATGTTTTAATACTCTACCACAAGAAGAAAAGATGGTGTTTGAGACAAGTGGTGGAGGAGGTGAGGGTTCATACCACTTGATCACATCTAATTTTTTTTCAAGAATACAGCATGCCTTTAAAATTCTCGGATCTCGATTATTTGCAGATGACACCCTGGATGTACCCAAGAATGTCTAAGGGTAGTTTTAAAGTTGCTGGCATTTTTGCGGCCGGGACAGGGCGCCATTCGTTCTAGAGATAGTAATTTCTTTTACCAGTATTGTATATGTGTGTGCGTGTGTGTAGACACACACACAAAAAACACATATAAATAAATAATAATGGGAAAATCCTCTCACAAATAATCAGAAACAAGACAACAAATTTTATTAAAAAAGTGAGTCTACTCTCAAGTCAACTCTGTGCTTTGTTATCAAAGTTATAACAAAGCACACACACACTACAGGTAAAAGAAATAATTGTCCTAAGGGCAAACACATAAAGGGAATTTACATTTCTTTGTACACAAGTAAAAATGTACCCCCCCCCCCCTTCCTGGTCAGCAAATGTTATTCGCGGATTTGGCGATTTGCGGCCATTTTGAGAACCTAACTCCTGCGAATTTTTAGGGCCTGCTGTAGTAGTTTTCCTTCATTTAACGTCACTTCGACTAGAATGCCCTCACACCCTTGTCTTGTATTGTAATTAAAAGTAATAAATTTGATACAGTACTTGTGTAGTACATACTAAGATATAGCACAGACCGCGACAACAAGTTGTCTAATGCGTATGAAAGATAAGCTTAGAATATAATTTAAGTTTATACTACTATATGTATGGTTCTGGTGATTGTTTGTGTTCATTGTACGTACAATATATATATTGTACATGCAAACATTGTTTTTACTCTCCTATAGTAATAATGTACATGCCTCAATAGTAGTGAAGGAGCAATATGGTGAACATGATAAGGAATAAAAGGTGATGATGACTTTATTACAGTAGTAAGGTCTGTAACACCATTAGACACAAAATGAATGACGCTTTTGAGTCAGTGGGGTCTGTTTTCGCCCAGTTCTTGGCAAGGTGTCTTACTCGGTAACACAAGCACCTAACATTGTATGCAGTATATCCCAAAGATATATTGAGACTACATATACCATATTTTAACTGAGATGGAATGGATGATTCTTGACTTAAGAGTGCATGATAATTCTTCTTAATAGGATACAGGTAATGACCAGCTAGTCATTTCAACCATAACTGGAGATCTCAATTCAGAGGTTAAGCCTTCAGTACTCCAATCATTATTTTTTTCCTTAACCCAAGTTGCTGTGTTGTTGTATTCTTGGGAAGATGGAGAAGAACCAAGTCTTTCATTCCTTCCTCAGGCATTATTAGTGGATAGACTTTAAAAATTCCATTTAAGACTTGAGTTCAGACTAGACAACTAAAGGATATTCCCCAAAGAATACCTAAACTATGAGAGCTTAAGTAATGGATTATTTAAGCTGCCATTATTATTCAAATCTTCCTACTGAAACTGTCATCTTCAAAAAGGAAAATTTAGAAGTTAAGGCTGCCACTTGTTTGGAGGGTAATGAGTCACTACTTGTGTACCATGCACACAGTACCTGTATAGCTTCATCCATATTGAGGCTTCCAGGACAGTTGTAGCCAACTTTTAACACCCATCCAATGGGAAGGTATCTGATTTCCCTTATTCAGACTAAATTATAAATTGGGATCAGCGGGTTCAGTCCACCTGGCCACAGGTCTGCTTTTGGTATGGCATATGGATTACAAGTGTGCTAGTCAGGCATGGGAATGAAGCCAATTGAAGCCAAAGCCATAATTTTATAAAAATCTGGGAATCGTCTAAATGGGAAGAAATTGTCTTAGTGGCATGTAATTACTGTACAAAGCTATATTTTATATAGAGTATTGTGTAAGTAAAACTATAGGTACTGTTTAAACAGTCTTACTTCATTTTATTTTATGAAAAAATAAAGGTTGAAATATGTGGCTAAACATACATTTATTGGAGTAAATATTAGTTAATTATTGATTAAAAGTATGACATTGCAGAATGAGGTGTATAAATTGTATACACTTTTTGAAATCTGGGCCTAGCAGCAATTACAAAAATTGAAAGATTGCATCAGTCAGATTTGAGGTCGGGATCCGGCCCTGCTTAACATACCCGATCTTGATCGTAAAATCTAACATGAAATATAAATCGTAGCAGGTCTGTGAGGAAAGGTGTTATTGAGAGAGGCAGGATGTGCAGTACATTATGCTCTTATGTTTAATAATAAATGAGTTCTTACAACAGATAATCTTACGGTGGAACATTGTCAATGTCAAAACACCGAAGCAAGACAAACTTCTGCATCTAGATGAGAACAATCCAGAAATGCAAGAGTCTTCTCATTATCCTGATTTAATATTTTTGACATAAGTTTTGTCCGCGGCTTGGTGCTTGGAAATATATTGACTGTAAACTGGGGGGGAGGATGAGAGGTGGAAAGCTTTGAATCACACCACATGTACTTAATCAAATTGAGTGACTATTTTTCAATAAACATAATTTCCATTATTTCTTGCTTGTTAAGTTTAAAATTGACAAATTAGAGTCTAGGTTTGTGCAGTACAGTACATTACAGACATGAGTGGTGCAAACTACTGTACATTGTATCTGTAGCACAAATATTGAAATCAGAAAATAAATTAAAGATGAATTATCTATCACTGGCTTCTTCAAAGTCTGGTGTCGTGCATGAACAAGTTAAGATACAGTGGTCCCTCGGTTAACGAGCGCCTCGGTTAACGAGCAATCCCTCGATTACCGAGTTTCTTATGAGCCGACCTGAACACGTTTTCGCTTGCATTTGGCGGTCCACCAGCTGTAGTATTATTCCGCCAATACAGTAATTGGTTCTAGGGCTTAAATTCCTTAACATTTTAGCAAATATCAAGAAGTTTATACTATTCAATAATTTTAAAAGTTTAATATTAAATTTTTTAGTCATTTTAACAATTATTGAACATAATTGAAGGTAATGAAACTAGTTTTATGCGCGCCATCCAGCCTCTCAACACACCATACAGGCGTCAGTCTTTGTGTCTTTTCAGTGGAGGTAACATCTTGCTTGAGACTCTCTTCAGCTAAATGCTTTTTTTCTGTGTTTGCAAGCAAATTATTGGTCATTTTGAAATTTATTTTACATATTGACAATATATAATGCAGTGCAGTGTTGATTAAAAGAAAATAATCTTGAATAACACCAAGAGAACTAAAATTTTATGGGTGAAATGGCGCCATGGGGTGACTTCTCTTCCACCCCAATGCCTTCTCTTCTCCCTTCTCCTCCACCACCATCATCATCATCATCATCATCATCATCCAGGAGCCTTCTACATACACACCTCAAAGTAAGTGAACTTTTCTACATTTTTTGTTGAATTTAGGCAATTTTCGGTGAGCTGGAACCAATTACCCAAAAACCCATTGAAACAATGGTTTCAGTTGATGAGTTTTTCGGTTAACGAGCAACCTTATAGAACAGATTGTGCTCGTTAACCGAGGGACCACTGTATCAGTGTTGTGATATATATTGCTGGCTTACACACTTCAGAAGAAGCTTAAATGTTGTGTGTCTGTATCTTGACTGTCCTTGGATAAGAATCTTCATGCTGAGGTACGTTATGCATGTCACACTACATCCAAGTTCTTTATGGAGGGAGTTGGAAATGGCATTCAGAATTCACTACATACAGGTATATCTATATGTTTTAACTCTTTCAAAATTATCCCAATTTTACTGAGCAATTTCAAGGAAAACTTTCTCCATTCCAGTAATAATAATAGCTAGTCTTTTATTTCTCAAAAGTGCCAGTTCTTCTGAAGAATGCACTAGTGCTTAAAACACTACAAAGTCAAAGACTTGAGAATTAGAAGAAATACAATACAGTACAGTGCTGTACTGTACTACAATAAAAGATCACAAAAAGTGACAGTTTGGCTTCGATTATTCATATACTGTACCCTTAAGTTTTATTGCTTCCTAAATCCTGTAATTCTCCTTCACCGTACAGTACAGTACCCTGTTTAGGATCGAAGCTGTAAAAAAAAAAAAAAAATCATAAGTTGTTTCTTAAAGGCCTCCACAGAAGTCAGCTGCAGGCAACCCATTATACAATCTGGCTCCTCAAGGCATGAAGGATCATTACTATTATGAAAAACCATTTCAGAATGTGTGATCAGTGGAATTAGTTAGTTGGCCAAATACTTAGGTTAACCAAACTTTAGTGTATTAAAAGTCATTAGACAGAGTTTGAACTCTATCCTAGCTTTAATTGGAAGCCAATGTAAGTCGATTAAGCAGGGCAGTGGAAGTCCTCGGAGGGGGAACAAAAATATGCCTGGCAACCTTGTTCAACACTTGTTTGAACTTTCTTCAGTACATCATTAGGTAGGCAGACCCGTAAACAGTTACAATAGTCAAGCTGAGACAAAAGTGAAAGTAATAGTGTCAGAAGACACTGTCTATCCAAAAACTGTTCCACAGCAAACTAAATTTTGAATATGAAAGTTGCAACTTTTAACCACTAACTTTATACTGTACACTCTTTAAAATTCAGTTTTGAGTCAAAGCTCATGCAAAGATTAAAAACAATTAACAGGACTGAGTTGTACACCCCCTAAAGTTTAAAAGAGCCAAAGTCATCTCTGCTGTCACCCACCTATTTCCTCGGATGCCGATAATTTCAGTTTTGCCGTCATTCAGCTTAAGTTTTCTCCTTACTATCATTAATGTTACCTGTTTATCATTTGTAAATCAAGAGACCCATTCCCCAATTATGTAATTAAATATTTTCAGTGTTCCGGCTGCTATGCTCTTTCAATAAACCGTTTATTATTATTATTATTATTATTATTATTATTATTGTTATTATTATTGTTATTATTATTATTATTATTTTTATTATTACTGTATTATTATTATTATTATTATTATTATTATTATTATTATTATTATTATACCTTACTATCAGACGTCAAGGATTTCAATATTTCCTCAATATCCTCAACTTGAATTATTTTCACATAAACCTGTGTGTAATGATTGATTGTCAGACCAAACCTTACAGCCCAGAATTATGCCGTATATAGCAGCAAGTACATCACAGACCTCGTGGTACCACCACATTCCGGGTTGACACACCTCAGGTCGACCCATGGGACTTGACCTCGCCCGCTAATGACGTGAGCCCGATGACCTACAACCGCACCTAGCCAAGACGCCTGGGCAGGACCACACCTGCACACAGCTATCCAGATCAAACCAGTTTAGTGTTAATTGTTAGAGGTCAGAAGCCGGCTGGGCCGACCCCATATAAAGGCCCTACAGTCCCGTCCACGGGCATTCCATTACCAGTACCATTATCATCCTGATTCTGGTCATACTGATTCTCACTCTGGTTGCTGTCATATCTCTCCCGTTCGGGTCGTCACTCGGTTCACTAAGCAGAGTCACGCACGTCCCCTCCCCAGGTCGGGAGGGAGACCTCCCGACCAGACCACGGCATCGCCAGCTAAGCAGATTCTCCCGTAGGAGGCAGCCCAGCCAGCACTCACTGGGCCTACGTCAGGGTACACGTGAGTCTTGTCAGAATGTCCTAGGGTGAGTTACCTACTGTGGGAAGTGTATTCATTCAGGTGTGTCCGAGAGTCAGTGTCAAGTAACGTAAAGCATAATGTGTTAGTACCCCGATATAACAGTGATATTAATGTGTGCATGTCATTGAGTGAAGTAATAAATAGTTGTATCAAAGAGGTGTTTAACAAGTTGTCCCTTTAAGAAGTGATGTATGTGTATTGACATACGAGATAAGATAAGCGTAGTGACGCTGTGCAAATAACACCCCGGCCACGCTACCAAGTTTCCTATCTTTATATTCCTACTCTCTATTCTTACTTATTTATGTTATTCTTCCTCTTCTCTCATTGTGTTCTGTCTCATTATATTGGCGGTAGCGGTTACATCTTCCTCTTCGTCTCATTATATTGGTGCCAGCGAACTATGAAGTTAACACACGCCCTCCTCGTCCCTTGTTATTGGTAACAGTGTACTTAACGTAAACCCATGCCCTCCCCCGTTAGCCATAACACCTGGCTCGTTAGTTCAAAAGTGCGTGATAAGAAGTTCCTGCGTAGTAGGGTGAAAAGTGTCCTAGTGTGTCTCTGTTACAGCTCAAGTGAATGTCTCTCGTTGTGGTATGCACGAATTTTTAATAGAAATATGTTCAGTGCTTAACGTAATTTCTCAGTGTCCCCCGCGATCTGTGACATTCTCAGTAGCCCAAGTGCAGTTTGATTGTTGGTCAGTGTTAAATGTAGCCATTGTGTTTCAGTGATGAAAGCGGTGTCTGTACTAACTGTTATAACTTAACATGTCTTTTAACCTACATCCTCCTCCCTGTCCTAATCCTTACCTCAACCTTACCCTTCCGTCCCTGCCCTGCCCTGCCCTGCCCTGCTCCGTCCCTGCCCCCCCCCCCCCCCTGCAGCCCCGGCCTGGCCCGATCAACCACGCCTCGGCTCCTCCCCACTTCACCCACCACGCCTCACCTCAGCCCCGCCTCGCCTCAGCCCCACCTCACCCACCTCGTGTGACCTTACCTCCTATTGACCCGCTCCGCCTCGTTGCGTGTGACCGCGATATTGCGATGAATGCAGAGCTTCACTCAGTGTATCTTTATGCTATTATGATTTGTGATGTACTCTTTGACACGCAGTGATAAATGATATTCAGTGTAGTGCACAGAGCTTCACTCCCCGACCCAGCCTGATGAGAACATTGTCGTGACGGAAATGATAGTTGCCAAACATTGACGTAACGTATAAGGTGAACATTTTTTTTTGCGAATGCACTTCCAACTAATCCATCACCCCTTTAGGATTGTTTCTCTGTCAAATGTCACACACAGTACCACCCATGGCCAGCCGGACGTCAACCACAGTACATACGAGCAGAGAAGAACCAGCATGATGAAAGCAGCGTGATGAATGCAGCTTGATGAAGGCAGCACGAAACCCACCACACACCACGCCACTTCTTTCAAGTCCTCCCTTGGTCTAGGATTAAGGAGATTTTATATTTTTCTACTTTAGGAAGTTAAGGAGTGTGGAATGAATCGCCACACAACGAACCCTGGTGAGCCCAGCCAGGGAGGGATCACCACTGTGGAAGGTGTAAGACAGGACTGTCTTTGGTCTCGCTGACACTCACGTATGGAGGGCGAGGCCTGGTCCGCGGAACCTGCCTTACGAGTCATCTAAGGAGACGACAGCCCACACAGTGGACCGGCCTTCATCCCGGCCGGAGGTGGGCCGACGGCAGATGAGCAGAAAAATCGTCTGGAATGTGAAAATGGAGATGTATAAAGAAATACAGATGGAGCAGAAAAATTCATCTGGAATATGAAAATGAAGATGTATAAAGAAACGCAGATGAGCAGAAAAATTCGTCTGGAATATGAAAATGAAGATGTATAAAGAAACGCAGATGAGCAGAAAAATCGTCTGGAATATGAAAATGAAGATGTATAAAAAACGCAGATGGGACAGAAAACTCGTCTGGAATAGTATAAAAACCAGGAGGAAGTGAGAAGAAGTCAGATGATGTGGTGACAAGACCTACAAAGTGTGGTATCGAAGAAAGAAAAACGAAGACAGAAGATGTGCTGTCCTGACATCACAAGAAAGTCGATGATGAAGGACCAACCGACTACAGCTGCTGAGCTGCCGCCATCCCCTATTTTTCAGATACCAGCTGGATGGAAGACTTGAGTCATGCTGGACCCAACTAATGTACTGATGTTGTTGATGTATAATAAAAAGATACCAATACCCTAATATGTGAAGTAGGAACATTTTTTGTGTATTTTTAAGTATTTTCTCTGATTTTTGTTGATGTTTACTTCAAAGAATGTCTTTTTTTTTAGTCTCACTTGTTTTTATGAGTTCATGAAAAACGATGTTGTAGCCATATTACTGACTGAGATGAATTATTATTTTGACATGGGATGATAAGGAGATGTAACACCTGTTGTTGTTTTGATTTACAAGCTGTCTCGGATACAAATCTAGATACGACAGATTTTTTTCACTCTATGTTCACTTGCTATGTTTCCTTTTTCTCCTGGCATAGAAGCTTTGATCTTGGCGAGAGGTATAGTGAGCTTTGTCAGATCAAACTAGCGCCAGTAGAAAAACATACACTTACGAGATTGTTGATTGTAAATGTTATCGCCCCAGGGATTATCTTTGACACCACACGTGACGTTGCTGTCTATATGTTGCATCAGTCTGTGATGAAGCTTTGGTCTTGGCGGGAGGCGTAATGATTGATTGTCAGACCAAACCTTACAGCCCAGAATTATGCCGTATATAGCAGCAAGTACATCACAGACCTCGTGGTACCACCACATTCCGGGTTGACACACCTCAGGTCGACCCATGGGACTTGACCTCGCCCGCTAATGACGTGAGCCCGATGACCTACAACCGCACCTAGCCAAGACGCCTGGGCAGGACCACACCTGCACACAGCTATCCAGATCAAACCAGTTTAGTGTTAATTGTTAGAGGTCAGAAGCCGGCTGAGCCGACCCCATATAAAGGCCCTACAGTCCCGTCCACGGGCATTCCATTACCAGTACCATTATCATCCTGATTCTGGTCATACTGATTCTCACTCTGGTTGCTGTCATATCTCTCCCGTTCGGGTCGTCACTCGGTTCACTAAGCAGAGTCACGCACGTCCCCTCCCCAGGTCGGGAGGGAGACCTCCCGACCAGACCACGGCATCGCCAGCTAAGCAGATTCTCCCGTAGGAGGCAGCCCAGCCAGCACTCACTGGGCCTACGTCAGGGTACACGTGAGTCTTGTCAGAACGTCCTAGGGTGAGTTACCTACTGTGGGAAGTGTATTCATTCAGGTGTGTCCGAGAGTCAGTGTCAAGTAACGTAAAGCATAATGTGTTAGTACCCCGATATAACAGTGATATTAATGTGTGCATGTCATTGAGTGAAGTAATAAATAGTTGTATCAAAGAGGTGTTTAACAAGTTGTCCCTTTAAGAAGTGATGTATGTGTATTGACATATGAGATAAGATAAGCGTATTGACGCTGAGCAAATAACGTCCAGGCCACGCTACCAAGTTTCCTATCTTTACACACCTACTCTCTATCCTTCTCCTACTTATATATGTTATTCTTCCTCTCATTGTGTTTTGTTTCATTATATGTGTATTATTGGCATAAAAATGGTAGGCTACACCATGAGCATCCAGCAGAGATGCAAGACTTTTGGTATAGACTGTAAACAAAGGTGTTCCCAAAACTGATCCCTGCGGGACTCTAAGCTGCAAAGAGACCGGGCCTGAAATGGTTCCACCAACCATCATACATTGAGATCGCACTGACAAATAAGACCCGAGCAGTAAGAGTGCGTTCTCATGGACACTAAACGACCAAAGATCCTGAAGAAACAGATGATGACCCACTGTGTCAAAACATGTAGATATCCATTAAGACTAGAAGGGGGGACTTTCCTGTACACGTATTTATTACTGAATTGTTTTATGAATTTTACATAGGCAGTTTCAGTTGATAGATACCTCCTACAAGCTGGGACCAGAGAGGGGGTCTGCCCATATCGTCAACAACATGCTTCGTCACAAGACCAGACTTGACCAACACTGGAGCAGGTTCAGGTATAGTCAGGAGACGGTGCATGCCCAGTACTTGCCAACAGTGAGTAACAGAGACGTGACCGATATCCCAAGAGGCTAACGAGCTGATCATTTGGTGAAGAGGATAAAAGTAAAAAAAAAAAGAGGAAAAAGTATTGTGGGGTACGTGATATTTGTTCACTCAGAGGATGGGATGGAGAAAGGAAACTCGCAATGTGCTCTCTGTATACATGTTGTATTGGATGTACAGTGCAGCTTGGTGCTGGGAAGGCATCATGGTTACAAGCGTTGAGTAGAGAGAGCTGGTTGGTGAGGGTGCTAGGAGGAGGACCAGCTTGTGGGTTGCCATGGTCGCCGGCTGGAGCGGAGGAGGAGGTGTTGCTTGCTGGTGGCTGTAGGTACAAAGAGAGAGGTCACCACAAGGTGAGGTCTTACATAGCAGAGGTAGGCATGGCTTAATAGTTGACCTCCGTCATGTAGGGCGGCGCTGGTGGCTGACCTTGGACACGAGGTGCAGGCTGGTGAATTCGAGGGTCGGCTAGTCAGCGACAACGGAGGTTGTAGGAGAGGAATCCACTACAATACTCCCCCTTCCCTGTGGGCAGTGTAGGAGACTTGTTGTCTGCAGGGTTGCATCCCACATGTGAGGCATAATGGGCGGTGCAGAAAACTTATTGTCGGCAGGGTTGTATGCCACATGTGAGACAACAGCGAGGGCGTGGATGAGCCGGCCGCTAGGAGAGACAACTCTGTTTAGATACACGAGATCTGTGGGAGAAGGAGGGTTATGGAGGCGATGAATGTTGTGCTTCCCTCGCGGCAGGTACAGAGGGAACAGCACAAGAAGCTCCTGCTGGACCTGAAGCAGAAGATGGAGGAGTCGAGGAAGAACGGGGACAGGTGCGCGTGGGTTATACTCAGGGGGAGGGTAGTGGAAGCAAGTGTGCCGGCACAGGGCCAGGGGGCAGCAGTGCACCCTCCACCCACTCAACCCCCCACCCGGGAGGCGGTTCCAGCTCAGCCTACCGGACAGGAGGGAACGAGCACCATGTAAACAATGACATTTTTAACCACACCCTGCAAAATACAGTGCACTTAGCAAATGCTGCAGCTTCTGAGAACGTGGGTGGAGCGGGTTTATTACTAAGAGCGGAGACGTTACCGAGAACAAATTCTGGCTTGAATGTCATGTACACTAATACTGACACGTTCCTTGATAAGAGAGAGGAGTTTGAAACACTACTAAGAGTACACCAACCAGATATTGCAGGAGTTGTAGAACTGTTGTACAAGAACAGGAGAATCGACCCAGAGGAATGTGAGTTCAGTATTGCTGGATATGACTCATTTACGAACCTAACTCAAGAATCCTGCAGGAGGGGTGTGGTTATCTACGCTAGGCAAGACCTTAGAGCCAGCCAGGCGAGGGTACAGGGAGAGGATGTTTTTGAAGAGTCCAAGTGGTGTAAAATTAAATTAAGGGGAGGGGACTTACTTATCGTCGGGTGTATCTACAGATCCCCGAACTGTGGCCCACTAAATCAAAGGAACTTAAGAACCTTAATAAACAATGCGGCGATGCTCAACCCCAGCCACCTCCTTATCATGGGGGACTTTAACTATGGCGACATCGACTGGAGAAACGAGTCCACCCCGAATGACTTGAATAATCCTGCTACTCTTTTTGTAGAAACTCTGAGAGATAATTTTCTGTTCCAACATGTTAGAGACCCGCCACATTACAGAGGGGAGCAAACACCCAAGCCACTTGACCTCGTCATAACAAACGAGGAGGGTATGGTGGCCAAACTGGAACACCTTGCCCCAGTTGGCACCAGTCACCATACAGTGTTGTCATTCAGATTTAACTGTTACCTAGTTCAAGATAAGGCCAGGCCAAGGTGCAAATATTACAAGGGAAATTACAATGGGATGAGGGAAGAGATGAGGGGTATCAACTGGCCTGACTTATTAAGGTACAAGAACGCAGACACTACGCTGAATATCATAACTAGTAAAATGACCCATTTGATCGATAAATATATACCCAAGACCAAACCCAGTGCTTCTAGGAATACGAGGGGATCCCTACACATGAACCATGCGGCGGTCGACAAAATTAAGAAGAAAACCCAGAAATTCAAGACGTGGGTTGGGTCAAACGATGAGCAAGACAGGAGGATGTATGCAAGAGCCAGAAACCAAGCAAAGATAGAGTGTAGGAGGGCTGAAAAGGAGTTCCAAAGGCTGGTTGCACGCGAGGTCAAGTCAAACCCAAAGGCGTTTTACCGCTATGCAAAGTCGAAATTGAAAACGCGAGTAGGAGTATCAGACCTGAGGCTTGAAGATGGTAGTTACGCATATTCTGACCAGGATAAAGCTGAGGCATTGAAAAGCTTCTTTTCCTCAGTGTTCACAAGAGAGGATGCAACTAACCTTCCTGCGTTTGAGGACAGACGGTTCGACACAGCACTGACCCACATTGTGTTCACAGAAGAGGGTATTAGAAATAAACTGTCCAGGCTAAAGGTCCATAAGAGTCCTGGACCTGACATGGTGCATCCTAGAGTGCTAAGAGAGCTGTGCAACGAGCTTGCAGAGCCCCTGAAGATTCTGTTTTGTAAATGCCTGGATGAACAAATGGTCCCCAGTGAATGGAAAGTGGCTTATGTGAGTCCTATCTTCAAGAAGGGCGATAGGCACTCCACGAACAACTATAGACCGGTGAGCCTGACCAGCATAATATGTAAAGTACTTGAGAGTATTATCAGAGATGCAGCGATGGAACATCTACTACGAAACAACCTTGTAAAAGATTGCCAACACGGTTTTATGCCGGGGCGCTCTTGCTTGACACAATTGCTCAAGGTATTGGATATTTGGACCCATATTCTAGAACGGGGTGGTAATATCGACAATATTTACCTAGATTTTGCCAAGGCTTTCGACAGTGTACCCCACGAAAGGCTGAAAATCAAACTGGAAGGGTACGGAATTCGGGGAAATGTCCTAGCGTGGATAGAAGACTTTCTACATGACCGCAAGCAATGTGTGGTGATTAATGGCACGAAATCGTCATCTGTACCTGCAACAAGTGGGGTACCGCAGGGTAGTGTATTGGGCCCGCTGTTGTTTGTTTGTTTCATAAATGATATGCCTGACGTTGTACACTCCTCCATACAAATGTTTGCCGATGACGCCAAGTTATTTCGGGAAATTAAGAACCAAGCGGACTGTGAAGAGCTGCAGAAGGACCTCTGTGGGCTCCAGGAATGGTCGAAGGAATGGCTGCTGAGATTCAATGTCACGAAGTGTAAGAGGATGCACCTGGGGCGTACCAACGGTAAGGAGGCGTACCATATGTCCCAACGGGATGAAGAAAATGTACTAGTTGAGACTGTGTGTGAGAAGGACCTAGGTGTGTATGTTGACAATGAGCTGAAGTTCTCGGGCCATTGTGAGAAGAAGGTAAATCAGGCAAATAAATTATTGGGTCTTATAAGAAGGTCGTTCAGATATCTAGACGGTCCGTCCCTCGTGACGATCTTCAGGAGTGAAGTGCTTCCCCATCTGGAGTACTGTCACCCCATCTGGTCCCCGAGATATGCTAGGGACTGTCAGTTGGTTGAAAATGTTCAAAGGAGGGCCACCAAACTGGTGCCTGCACTTCGGCACCTCAGCTACCCTGAGAGATTGGAGCGCCTGAACTTGCCTAGCTTATACTACAGACGGGCAAGGGGGGACCTAGTTGAGGTTTATAAGCATCTCAGGGGGCACTACTCAGTTGAGTGTCCTTACTTGGAGCTGGCGGACGCTCGCCCCACAAGGGGTCACAGCTCAAGATTGAAGAAGCCGCAAGTCCAGAAAACCGTGAGGGCAAACTTTTTCGGAGTGAGGGTTGTAAACTCTTGGAACCATCTACCAGAGAGTGTTGTGACGGCACCGAGTGTGAGCTCTTTCAAGAGAAGACTTGACCAACACTGGAGCGGGTTCAGGTACATTCAGGAGCTGGTGCATGCCCAATATTTGCCAACAGTGCGTGACAGAGACGTGACCGATCGCCCGGGCGGCTAGCGAGCCGACCTTTTGGTGAAGAATACAAAGGAAAAGAGACGTGACCGATCGCCCAAGCGGCTAACAAGCCGATCAGTGGCGAAGAGGATAAAAGTAAAAAAAAGTAGAGTCCTCAGATGCGCCTGCTGGGGTGTGTGGGTCTGGGTCAGGAGCAGGGGCTGCGTCAGGAAGAGGGTCCACAACAGCAGTAGGGTGCATGACAGCAGCAGGGTCCACGACAGCAGCAGGGTGCAGGACAGTAGCAGGAAGTACCTGAGGGAGAAAAGAGGGGTGTGTGGGGCTGCGTCAGGTGCAGGGGCTGCCAGGCAGGAGTGGAGGATGGTCCAGGACAGTGGCAGGGGGTACTGCTGGGCCGGGGGCTGCATCTGAGGCAGGACGGGAGTGTTGGGGTTGGTAGGATGTGGTGCTTGGGGCAGGAAGAGTAGCGGCTGTCTGCTTAGAGTAGCAGTGCGGCTCTAGGGGTGTCTAACCTGTGGTGTAGAGACAGTAGCTGTAGAGCCGATGAGAGCTGCCTCTATGTGGATAAGCCAGTCTTCATTGTTGCTTGAAGACTGGGAGAGTGATCAGTTTCTCCTCCATCCTGTGTGAGTGCGAATCTCCGGGGTCACCATTTGTGGGGTACGTGATATTTGTTCACACTCAGGATGGGATGGAGAGAGGAAACTCACAATGTGCTCTCTGTATACATATTGTATTGGATGTACAGTGCAGCTTGGTGCTGGGAAGGCAGCATGGTTACAAGTGTTGAGTAGAGAGAGCTGGTTGGTGAGGATGCTCAAGAGGAGGACAAGCTTGTGGGTCGCCATGCTCGCCGGCGGGAGAGAGGGCCGCCAGACAGGAACGGAGGAGGAGGTGTTGCTTGCTGGTGGCTGTAGGTAGTAAGAGAGAGGTCACCACGAGGTGAGGTCTTATATAGCGGAGGTAGGCATGGCTTAATAGTTGACCTCAGTCATGTAAGGCGGCGCTGGTTGCTGACCTAGACACGAGGGCAGGCTGGTGAAATCATGGGTCGGCTAGTCGGCGAGAAACAGCGTTTGTAGGGGAGGAATCCACTACACTGTTAATGAATATGATGTATTTCTTTGTGTATGAAACTCTGTCCTGCGTGGCAGTGAGAAGTGATACCACCCTCAGTGTCAAGACCTGACTGAATTACTCAGAATCAGTGCCGGATTTAGACCTGTGGAGGCCCATGGGCAGCCTCTTTGTGGAGGCCCCCCTCATTATAACTACCCAAGAGGGTGGGGTGGTGAGTGAAGCAAGCCTAAACATCTGGGAGTTCCGGGGGGGGGGGGGGGGGCGCTATAAGCCCCCCGGGAAAATTTTGAAATTTGAACACTTCTTTGGAGAATTTTGAAGCCATATGCAGTTATATTGAGGAAATTAGAACATATTGTAATATGTGGAGGCCCCTGGGCAGCTGCCCACTTTGCCCACTCCTGAATCCGGCCCTGCTGAGGATAGGCATACTGTACTTCAAGCTTTGCCAATAAATTTGTTAATCTAAAAAAAAAAAAAGTCTCTGTTACGCACTGTTGTGGGCATGTACTGGCTCTGTTACGCACTGTGCCAAATACTGGACATGCACTGGCTCCTTAATGTATCTGAACCTGCTCCAGTGCTTATCCAGTCTGAACACAAGCTAAAATCGTGCAAAAAAAAAGCAAATCATGACAGACAAGTCCAGCTCTGGTCGCTGTGGGATGAATATGAAGAAAAATATTACCACTTCTAATTTCCCCCCCCCCCCCAAAAAAAAAAAAAATTTCATTGTCTCCTTCCAAGCTTGCATGCGTACTTACAATGTTTTTATTTTATTTATTTTCAATCTTTCACACATGATTTAAGTGAGATGATTGCAGGCGTATTAACAATGTTTTTATTTTATATTTTCGTCTTTAATAATTTGTCCTAATATTGTTCATTATTCTATATCCCAAGATCCCAAGAACCAGTTATTTCCGTTTTTATAATGATGGGAATGAAGGGGGTGACGAAAGTGGTAAAGCAGTGGTTACGAAACAAGTTAAAAATAGTTGTGACGAAGCTGGTTGTTGGCGGTATGGGCAGACCCCATCCATCCATCCATCTATCTGTTGGTTTGTTTCTTGTAAATAAAGTTTAAATAGCGCGGGAAAATGTTGCCACACGTCCAGAGTTGCCAACTTAGCGACTTTGTAGCTAGATGTAGAGCTTTTAGTTTTGTTCTAGCGACATTTTAGAGCGATTTGCGACTCTAGAGATATCCACAGAAATCTAGCGACTTTCTGGATACTTTTGGACTGTTCATGAAAACTCAGTTTTCCTAATTTCGAGCCATAATATATAGCAACGGGGTTACAGGGACAATAAATAATAAGAAAAGTTTAATACATTTGAACGGGTCGTGGTACAGGAGGGACACGTCTATTTCCTGAACACTTGATGTCAGCCCGTCCATGGGTAATGTTGCCGCGTCGTCATTTACTTGTCTGTTACCTTCGCCTTTGTAGCACCTGGGTAACTTATCTTTTTGTCAGATATGCAATATGAATTTCATTGATACGCTAAATTTTAAAGAATATTAGCAAAACATCTAATACAATTAATTCTATCAAGCCTGCGTGGTTCCAAACTTGTCATCCTCGTCCACCATGGGTGACCCATAGACTCCGTACAGTTGCCCCGACACTGTTCACCCGCTTTGCCAAAAACCATCAAGGAAAGTTTCCTCTTGTTTGCATGCTGTTTATTAATTTGAACCCTTCATGGTCCCAATAGAAAATGGGTAAGCCACAGTATTGGCAGCGATTTCGGAAGGAATGGCTCAGAGATGACAGATGCAAAAATTGGCTTCTGGAGGTGCCAGGAGATAATAAAAAAGGATTTTGTAAATTTTGCAAGTGTACTTTGTCTGCTAAGTTGTGCGACATTGAAAAACACAAAAACACTAAAAAACACAAGAAAGCAGAAGAGCCGTTTTGTGCAGAAAGACAGACAATTTTACCATTCAAGAAACTTGGGAATAATAGCTAGCGACTTTCCATGGAAGATTTAGCGACATTTAGCTACTGTTAGGTCCCAGCCGAGCGACAGTTGAAGACTCGAGTTGGCAACACTGCACACGTCACTTTGTTGTAGATGACGTCATCAGACAAACAAAAGGAAGGTAGCCAAAATCATTTTAATTTCATTATTAATCATTTTTATGTTATTTAAACTAAACGTCATGAGTTAATACTGTACAAAGATGTGTAGTAGTTGTTTAGTTTGAGTTTGAGAAGGAAAATAGTAGGTTACAGTGAGATTATTGTGAATTAATGTTGAATAATTGCTAGACTTTCCCTCATACGATCATTTCGACATGAGAAATTGTTTTTGTGTATTTTGGTGTTTCAACCAGATGTGACCTTCGTTTCTTGCGGAAATAAACTGTTTTGAATTGTTTCTATTGTTCTAGAAAATTGAAAAACACTCAAAACGGCTGTTTTCACAAGAACGAAGGTCAAATTTGGGTAAATTTTTACTTAGGCACTTGTCTTTGTTTGGATATTAAAAATATGTTTCTTCCATTGATATTTGATAAGTTTCGAACGATTTTGATATTCATTTCAGCCGGAAATCACTAATTTTTTTTAGATACCCCCCCCCCCAACAATAATGGGGGAGAGACGAGCCTATGAAATCGGGGCTTTTGGGTGGGGGGAAAACGAATCATCTAACCTAACCTAACCAAACCCAACCCAACCTAACCTAACCTAACCAAGCAAAACCTAACCTAACAAAACCCAACCTAACCACTAGCTCCCGGTAGGCCTGTTTTTTTTGGGTGGGGAAGAAAACGAATTATTTAATCTAACCATTGTTCATGCCCCCCACATCTTGGACAAAGAATGTTGTTCAGTAATACACTGTATTTTTCTAAAAAAAAAAAAAAAATGCCTTTATCGCCTACCTCACCTCCCACTCAGCATGTTCCCTCCATAAATGCCATTTGCATGCGTTCCTGTACACGTCACGCACCCAATCAAAAGTGTTCTTTTTCCTTGCCACCAATTAAAATTAATTGTAGTTTCTGCTTTTAGAATTTGTGGTATTTTTTGCCCAATAAGATTCAATTTTGATTTTGGGTCTCATGTTTCGAAATTCAAATTCATTTCCGTCCATTGAAGTCTGTAATGGGTGTCACTTCAATCCTATGGAGTTAATTGTGCGTTTTGGGGGGAAAACTAACAAGCTATAGCATTTTTTAGATCTCATGGTGTTCTCCCGACCTCATTAAAGATTATAATTCGGATTAAGGTAAGAAATAACAGTGATTCCCTCATATGGTGAGTCGGGTTATGTAAAAACACTGTAAGAGTTAGGAGGTCAGGTTAGGAATGGACAGGCTAGGTCAGGACAGGTTAGAGACAGGTTAGGTTAGGTATATTTGTTTTTCTAGTGTTTTTTGGTGTGTTTGGCATTCAATTGGCCAAGATTTTTTGTCGGAAAATGCCTGTTTCTCTCCCCCACCCAACACCCCAGTTCCCAACAGGATCCCTCATCTTGTTGTGAGTAGAAGGGGGCGATAACTAAAAAAACAGGCAATTTCCGACAGAAATCAAGGTCAGAACCAATCAAAACACACAAAAATACAGTACACTAGAAAAACATAATTTTGACTTAATAACAAAGTTGTGTGAACTTCTTGGTTGTAGCCTGCTATTACTTTAAAATGTTTCAGGTTGCACTGGGAGCAAACGTCTACCATGGCTATTTTTTAAAAGTGGTGAAGGTGACGCGGATTGATACCAAATTTTGAAATATGTCTTTATTGCACATGGCCCCGACCTCAGGTTACGGTGTTGCTCAAGTGCAGATAACGGCTGCTACCACAACGTCACAGTAAACACCGCTGAACTAATATTTACACAATGAAAGTGTTATGTGGGAAAAACTAATATTACGGTAACCTTTATGGTAAATAAAACACTAGGTTGCTACATCCAAGCTTTACTTGACTCATTTCACTACATATCTGAAATAACACAAAAGCAAATATTGTAACAATTCAAAGAGGAAACAACAATGAACAGTATTACCGTATTTTCCATAATGATATTTTAAAATATCACAACCTTTATGTTATTTATGGATAGTTGTTTTGTGGTTAAAGTGTGGTAGTAGATGTGGTGGTAGTAGGCAGGTACCAAACAGGGAGGTACTACCGCCTGGGAAGATATTGGAAGCATAATGTGTTGTCTAATGGTAGACCCTGCTGCCATTGGCATCACGAATATTGTGACTCAAGTCCCAGGTTGCTGATCTGTCTTTCTGCCTCATTTACACACAATTGCAGGGTCTCAATTGTTTCTCTTACCATTGACAACACAACATACATACTGTATATCGTTTCTCACTTTTGATCTTTTTTTTTTATTTTTGTATTTATAGTTCTTTATTATTAATATTATTATTATTATTATTACAGTTACTGTATTATCATCATTATTTTATTACGATATTTTATTTTTGTTTGTTTTATCATAAATTTTATTTATTATGAATTATTATGACTATTATTTATTATTATTATTATTATTATTATTATTATTATTATTATTATTATTATTATTATTATTACATTTTCGCCCCCCCAGGCCCCGATGTGGGTCAGTGACCTGTGTCCGGGTGGGCTAATCCCCCGGTGGATTTGGCATCCTGTGTACCGCCGTCAAGGCCGTGGGCTTGTCTTGCCCACGGTGCCCACCGTTTCTCTGTGGATGTCCGTCACACTATAATAACCTGTTATAGTACAGTTGTATCCAGCTTAACGCGGTCAATTGAACCCACAGGGTACCGCGTGAAGTGAAAACCGCGTTAAGTGAACAACAGAACATATGGGATTAATTCCAATAGAGACTGGCCTGACCCCCAAACTCCACTTTTTGACGACACACAACTATGTTGTAGTAAAAATATTATCTTAACTTTATGATGGTATGCACACACAATTAATAATTAGGAGAAATATCAATAATATTAGGTTTTTTAACACTTACATTAGTAGAAAAGATGGCTGGGCACACGGGGATGGGGGGTTGGTTCCGAGGCAGAGGGCAGATTATTGGCCCTCACCTGTATCACTTGTATCAATTGCATCACTATCCACCACAGAGGCTTGCAGGGCCTCTTTGTCAAACCCCTCAAAGTCCATATAAGTCCATATCCTCACTATAATTATCACTATCACTGACTTGGGCCGGCTGTGGTGGGTGGCGGGTGAAGAACTTGGTAATGTTTTGATGACTGGGCGACCTTGTGCGCATCGTGCCTGCGCCGCTTCCCGCGTATATGAGTAGATGAACCGCGTTAAGTGAAATTTCGGTTCTGGCGAGGCACTGCGTATATGAGAAATCGCGTTAAGTGAAACTGCGTTAAGCGGGGTACAACTGTACCTCCTTCTTTCCTCACACAGCGAAACTGTGGAATGCTCTGCCTTCTGTGTTTCCATTCTCATACAATCTGTCTCACTTTAAAAAGCTGGTTTCCCAGCATCTTCGTGGTGTAGATTAATGCAGTAGAACGTCGATTTAAAGCGATTCAATTTACGATTATTGATTTAAAGCGACACCCACAATTAAGGACAATGTTTTAATTTAAAGCGAATCTTTCCTATTTTGTGCGAGTCAATCTGGCGCATCATATTTAAAATTTGCACCTAATGTTTCTCTGGGCACGCTACACTGCCCTTAGGGCAAAACTGTACTGTACATAAATGTACTCAAAATAATGTACTAAATGATTACTAAAATTTTTGTCTAGTGCAAACTATAGCATGTTTATATTCAAATTAATCACTAGCTTATAAGAATTCCAGCAATGTAAATTATTTTCTCCCCTGTCACTTCTGTGACATTTTATTAACAAAAAACAAAACTCAATCTAAAGGACACACTTAAACAAATAAATACTTCACTAGACCTTTGGCACCAACTGTCAAACATGTCACTGTCACCTCCCCTCCCTCCCTCCCATCTTCCCAGCCAGGGTTTGGTGTTTTAGGCTTAAAATTTTATCTTATATAATGTCACAGACTAAAGTTAGGAGAATATAATTTGTATTGCTGGAATCTTTGCAAGACAGCGAATAATTTGAATATAAACGTGATATATTTTGGACAAGAGATTACAATTTTAGCTCTTTGTAATAAAATTCTTAAATTAGAGCTAAAATTTGTATGTCTAATGCGAGCTATAGCATGTTTATATTCAAATTAATCTCTATCTTATAAGAATTCCGGCAATGTTAATTATATTCTCCCATGTCAGTTCAGTGACATTTTATAAGAGAAAAACTTGAAGTCACTCTTAAGGACAGATAAATAAATAAGCACTAGACCTTGGCATTAACTGTCAAACATATCACCTCACCTCCCCCCCCCCCCTCCTCCCTTCATCTTCCCAGCCAGTAAACAGATCATTTCCCATCCCTTAATTTTAGCTGTGTTGATTTATGAGTGTTTGTTTTAACAACATAATACAGGTTGTACCTCTCTAGTCCGGCATTCTGTGGTCCGGAACGATTTTAGTTTGTCCAATAGGTAGATAGGCAGCTTTTTTTTTTTTTTTTTTTTATCAATTATTATTATTATTATTATTATTATTATTATTATTATTATTATTATTATTACAGGAGTATTAAATTTTTGCCCCTCAGGCCCTAATGTGGGTCAGTGACCTATTCCCGGGTGGGCTAATCCCCTTAAAAAAAAAAACCCGTGGGTAATTAAGGTTTGTTTACATCCGGCAGTTCGGCTGCTCTCTCTCTCTGCTTGTCTATACAGAGTACAACATTTAACCCTTCAATATATATGAGCAGTAAATAAGTGTTGCTTTCATATTCTTATGTAGAGTAATGACGATATATTTTCACATGTGCACACTTACATACGAGCAGTCTCACTTTTTTTTTTACCATTAATGGTTAGCTACTTATATTGTTCCATTTATTAACATTAAATAACATTACAGGTACTTCAAGCAACCATATTCATTTTTTTACATTAATTTTACTACAGCTAAACTCAGGGTCTTATTTTCTTCAGTTTTATATGTAGAACCAATCAGTCACTGGTTTCGTAAGCTTTAACATAAACAATGCCGGCAGCCGTCTCGTCTCCTCTAATATTCCACGTATTATTAATAAATTGTATTGTTAATTTTGCACACACGTACATTAATTCAATAAAAACAAATTCAGAAACATATATATATGAACAGTAAATAAGTGTTGCTTTCATATTCTTATGTAAAGTAATGACGATATGTTTTCACGTGTGCGCACTTACATATGCGATCTCTCTTTTTTCTTTACCATTATCGTTAGCTACTTCTATTGTTCCATTTATTAACATTAAATAATATTACTTAAAACAACCATATTAATTTTACTACAGCTACAACCAAGGTCTTATTTTCTTCAGTTTTATATGTAGAACCAGTCAGTCACTGGTTTTGTAATCAACGAATACAATGCTGTGTCATTTCCTCGTGTGTTTTAATATTCTACGTATTATTAATGAATTGTATTGCTCATTTTGCACACATAAACATTAATTCAATAAAAAAGACATTCAGTAATAAACAATAATGAATCTTTTGTACATAAGAGAAATGACGCTGTTTACACGATTATGCACGTCGTCTGCGCGTTGGCGGGCCGTTCAAACCCGTCGAAATTCAAGTTTCCGCCGTCAAAATTTTTATTTATTTTTTATTTTTGTGTGTTCCAATAAAATACGTTAAGAATTAAAAACTCGCGAAATTTGAGAAGCTACTATACGACATTTAACCCTTCAATATGTCTTCAAAGAGACCATGATGCAGAGAAAGTGGTGCTTGTGCTTCCAGGCATAAGCACAAGTCACTATCTATCCAGGAAAAGGGTGAATTTCCATGGTCCGGCAATTTCCATGGTCCAGCACCGGTCAGGTCCCGAGGTTGCCGGACTAGAGAGGTACAACCTGTACTTCAAAAAACAATGTTTTGTTTATTCTAGGAGATGGGCTCAGGTGCATCTGGGTTGACTCTCAGTCTTTTTAGTATTTTGTGTTTCTCTCAAGTACCAAACTAAATTTTTCCATTAAAACAACATTTTGATTTAGTGGGAATTTGGTTTAAAGCGACCTGACCTCTCTTGGAACGTAGCGCGAGCGTTATATTGATCTCACGTGTTATTATTGACGTTCTACTGTATAAACATTTTAATTTCTTTTTGCTTTTTTTTTTTTTGCCCCCCCCCCCCCCCCCCCCCAGGCCCTGTTGTGGGTCAATGCCCTGTGCCCTGGTGGGCTATTCCCCTTAAAAAAAGAAAAAGAACCTTGTAAATTTTATACTTTAGTTTCAATCGGTAATTTTGACAATTCTAAGACACTTTTCTTATTTTTGTCGCAAATTATGTTTAAGCGAGATAGTTAATGGTAAGTATTTAGTACGCAGTTGCCAACACCTAATTGTCTTTTTGAAAATCGGTTTTTATAGTGTAATTCATCGTGTTAAATACAAATATGACCTTCATTGCCATCGGAAATAAGTAACAGTTGAGATATTGAAAAAAAGTTGGAAGTCACCAATGTAAAAACCTAAAAAAAACTGAAAACTTAACCTAACCTAACCTTGCCTCACCTCACTCTTAGGGTGTAAGAAACTTACCCTAAGTAAGAGGTACAGGAGGATAGAGAGGAAGTGTCTTACCACAGTCCCATGCATGGTGATCTACACAGTACTTTCACTGAATTACATACTATAAGACATTTTATAGATGAAACAACAACACCTTCAGCCCTGAAAATGACAATGGCTGCTGCTTCATTGTCCAAAATCTGCTGAATAATGCACCAGCCAGCCAATGGCCATCCATCTCACACCGATGCCATCTTCCAATTGGCTGCAAATGCTGATTAATGTGCGAGCATGACTCCACATCGGCACTCACGCTGATTGGCACGCACGACTATGGCGTCCCATCAAGTCTTGCGCTGATTGGCCAGATATTATGCAATAAAGCTAAATTAACTAGAAAACTGTACATTTGTGACAGAAACATTATATAATAATTTTTTTTCTATCCCTATATATAACTCAATATTCAGTTAGGTTGTAGAAACTACTAAATATTAACCTGTTTAACATTTTACTATGTACTGTATGTTCGTACGTGGTGGTACACGTCCAGAACATTGAATGTCTGTGGAGCCCCCTAGTTAGGTTTGGTTAGGGTACCGGGATCTTTCCCCCCACACACTCATCATTCTCTCACTTTATGTAACTTGACAGAACCTATGACCCTTCAGGCTTTTACGCCCTTAATGTACGAGTCATAAAGGCAAGTATGAACTTTTCATACTTCCCTGTTGGGCGCTGTAAACGCTTCTGCGCTTCACCTTGCACAGGATGTAAGGGGGTGCCCAATAAACTAGCCCCCTCGGGGGCAAATCTGAATCTGGTTTGGTTAGGTTGGATTCGAAAAATTTTCAGATAGTTTTTGATGTGTTTTGAACAATCTTTACCTGGAGTTTTGCAGTAAATCTCTAGATACTGAGATGGGAGGGGGGCTTTACTCAGAAACTATTGATTTGTGCCACAAATGAAGGTCAAATTTTTCATAACTCATCAAAACCACCTGAAAAACATAGTTTCAACTTTGATTTTGTAAAGTGACAATAAGTGAAAATTTACCCTATGAAATACATAAATGGAAACAAGAATCCATTCAGTGTTGTTAGGTTTGTTTTAAAATTTTTTTTACATTGGGTTAGATAGGTTACTTTAGATTAGGTTACTTAGATTGTAAATAATGTTTCTACAGAGTTTTGTCCCCTTCTATCAACTTCTGGTGCTATTCTAAAAAAATGCTTAGTCAACTGACAACTGGGTATTTTTAAACAATGTTTTGTACACCGATTACTTTGTTCTATTCATTTTCTTGTGCAAATGCTTAATTTTCTAGATCGTGGTGTTTTAAGATATAAGTTTGGTTAGGTTAGCACATCATTTCAGCCATTTTATATATTTTCCAAAGAATACTGAACTGTATCCTCAAATAAAACCGAGTACAGGAGTACTATATTTTTAAAACTATTTTCAATTAAAAACAGCCACAACCCGAATAATTACCAAAATTACTTGTGATCTCTGTATAATAATAATAATAATAATAATAAATAATAATAAAGTAAATCTTCGCCTAATGTCGTCCCGCCTAACGTTTTTCGGTACTACGTCGCTAAACTTCGAGAGACCAAAAATTTGTTTAACGTCCCGGTGATCCAATACTACATTGTTTTGCATCGTCAGGGACTACTTTCTACTGCGCATCACCTGCTCTTCTCTGGCCGCGCTACGCGCTCTCGGCTCGGCGTACTGCCCTCACTCGCGGAATGTCACAGCATCCCCAAGCGACGCAGAGCCAGTCTTTGTTACGACTTCACATCATTCGTGTGTGCTTCAGTGCTTTTGCTCTAACCATTTGAAATGGCTTCCAAGCGTTCATCAAGTGTTACTGATGCTTGTGTAGTGAAGAGACAATGTAAGACCATTACCCTGGCTACGAAAATGGTTGTATTAGCACGTTTTGAAAAAGGGAAACGTGCTGTGGACATAGCCGGTGTGTTTGGTCTAACCCCCACAATGGTGCGTATTATCCGGACCAAAGCTGACAAGATTAAGGTTAGTGCTGGAAGTGGTTCTTCTCTGAGTGCAACAAAGACAACTCATACTAGAAGCACTGTGATAGAAAAGGTGGAAAAGATGCTGGCCAGATCCTTGTTTGACGACATGAAGGAAACAGAGGGTGAAGGATCGAAGGAAGAGAGCTTTACGGCCAGCCGAGACTTGTTTCAACAATTTAAGCGTAGTTATAACCTCCACAATATTAAGATAAGTGGTGAAGCTGCCAGTTCAGATACTGTTGCTGCCGAGACATTCCCGCCAGAATTCAAATGGATTATCCAGGAAGGAGGCTACTCATAGAAGCAAGTCTTCAGTGTAGATGAGACTGGTCTCTTTTGGAAGAGGATGCCTGAGAGGACCTATATCTCCAAGGAGAAGAAAAGAGCGCCAGGTTTTAAAGCGGCAAAAGATCGCTTGACGCTGCAGCTTGGCTCAAACTCTGCCGGCGACTTTAAGCTGAAGCCTATGCTGATTTCTTGTGCTGCTAACCCATGGGCCCTGGAAGATTACTCTAAGGATCACCTTCCAGTGATCTACAAGGCAAACAAAAAGGCATGGATAACCAGCACCATATTTAACCAGTGGTTAAACGTGTACGTTGTCCCTGCAATGAAGGAATAGATTGCCAAGGAGAACCTTGACTTCAAAATTCTTCTGATCCTTGACAATGCTCCAGCTCGTCCTCCCAATCTCGACGACTTGCATGACAGTGTAAAAGCTGTATTCCTGCTTCCCAACACGACAGCACTGATGCAGCCTATGGACCAAGGCGTCATCGCCGCATGCAAGTGGTATTATTTACGCCGTACCATGGCCCAGGTGCTCAAGGCTACAGACGGAGATAATAAACCTGCGATCCGAGAAAATGTGTAGTGGCTTCAACATTCTTCATGCAGTTGACAACATTGGCAAGGCATGGGAAGAGGTTTCAGAAAGTTGCCTGAGTGGTGTGTGGCGTAAACTGTGGCCCGAGTGCATCAACAGTTTTACGGGATTCACGGACTTAGTCCCAGCAATGAATAGGGATATCCTCAACTTGGCTAGGGAGGCAGGCTTTGATGAGTTGGAATCATAGGATATTGAGGATGTCCCGGCACTAGTCAGGTCCAAAGGGTGCTGGATTAGGGAAGTTCAACCTGTAGTTGTATATGTATGTAGTATTTTCTATAGAGATGGCAATGATTTTCTGTATATGCAATGTATTTCATGGGGCAAAGGGAGGCTCAGGAACGTAACTCCCTCATTTTATCTATTTCTATTGGGGAAAATTGATCCGCTTAACGCTGTTTCATAGAACGTCGTATTTTCAGGAACGTAACCCCGACGTTAAGCGAGGACTTACTGTAATGATAATAATAATGAACAGTTTATTGAAAAAGTTCAGTAGCATGAATGCTGAAAATATACATTAGACAAAAATGACTTATTACATACAAAGACGTGGAGAAGGAACATGAACTGAACATACAAATTATTATAATTTGCAGTTGATAGCCCGGGCTGGTCTCTTGCCCTACTGTGTGAGGTCACGTAGGCCATTTGGTGCAGTAACTCTCCCTCGGGTGTTGATATGAAGGACCTCACATGGTCATGGAGACACTGGGTGGTGTGGTGTTCACGTGGTGTAGTGACTTGTCCTCGGGTGTTGATATGGAGGACCTCACATGGTCATGGAGACAGCATGTGGTATGGGGTGGTATGACAGTACCTCACTCTCTGCTAGGTGGTGTTGTGTTATCTTATGATATTGTGTAATGCCGACCCACTGTCGTGGATTGATTAGCACCTCCTGGTCAGAAGACGGTGGTCGGTTCCCAGGGGTGCTTATCTCACTGGTGGGTCACTGCTCTCACTGGTACCGTCTAATGCCGAATTCACTGGCTTAAACACTGTTCATCACTGCTCAACACTGATCCTACTTCTTTCTGAAACGAAATTGTCACCTTTGATGGGATTATGGTAACATCGTGGTGGTGAGGATGGGTCAAGGAGAGGGACTTGGGGAATGGCCGAACATTGGCCGGGGGCAGCTGCCGCAGCAGGGGCGGGCACCCAATAGGTCTTGACCCTCCGGTGGTCAAGGATGTAGTTTATGTGTAGTGTAATTTATGTGTATGTGTGTGCGTGCGTGCGTCTGTGTTCGTCACTGAACAATTTCAAGGTTCAGTATAAAAACAACAGGATTTCTCAAGATTTTGTGAAAAAACTGAGGCTAATTGGAGGTAGAGATGTCGAGAATTAGTCATTATAGGATTTATTTTTAATTTACCTGACAGAAAAGTTGCACCAACCTGACATGATCATGAGCACACTGTCGATCACTGTGTTAGGTATCTGTTTTACTGTATACCATAACCTAACCTAACAATGAGCACACTGTCGATCACTGTGTTAGGTATCTGTTTTATTGTACACCATAACCCAGGGGTGGGCAAAGTGTGGCCCGCGGGCCACATTTGGCCCGCCACTGCATTTGGCAATCAGAAAAAAAAATTCTTATTAATTACAGAAAGGACAATTTTGGAAGTTGGGTGGACATAGCAGCAATACTGGCTCGTCGCTGTTAACCTGTGGCCCGCAAAGTGTGCCACCATTCATGAAGTGGCCCTCCATCAAAAATAATTGCCCACCCCTGCCATAACCTAACCTAACAATGACCACACTGGCGATCACTGTGTTAGGTATCTTTTTACTGTACACCATAACCTAACAATCGGTACTACTATATAGTGAAATAAACTGGGGTGTCTAATATTCAGGTGATATCTCCACATTTTTCTGTTTGCAGATGTCGAGCGCTCCATAAGAGAACAGTAAAATATGGGGACGCTACGGAAGAGAAATTGTGACGCAGCCTTCGTGGGCGACAACGATGGTGTGAGAGAAACTGCGGCACGAGACACACAGAACAACGACCACTACAGAGAAAGACAACCAGAACAAGAGAGAAAAAGACTCAATGAAAATGTCCAACAATATAAAAACAAGACAGTGTGTGGCTGTATTGTGCTGGGTAAGTGGATCTTCTCTTACCTGGCTGTGTGTGTGTGTAATAATAATAAATAATAATAATAATAATAATAATAATAATTAACAGTTTATTGAAAAAGTTCTGCAGCCCGAAGGCTGAAAATATACATTGGACATAAATGACTTATTACATACATTGGTGGTTTAACAAGAGCCTTCATTAGAGAAAGGTGAAGGAACATACAGTGAACATACAGATTAATGTAGGTGTTGAACAGCAAACACGTAGTGTAGTAACTCCCTCCCAGATGGTGTTAGGAGGGACCTGACGTGGTGTAGTAGTTCCCTCACAGATGGTGTTATGAGGGGCCTCACGTGGTGTAGTAATTCCCTCACAGATGGTGTTATGAGGGGCCTCACGTGGTGTAGTAATTCCCTCACAGATGGTGTTATGCGGGGCCTCGCGTGGTGTAGTAATTCCCTCACAGATGGTGTTATGAGGGGCCTCACGTGGTGTAGTAATTCCCTCACAGATGGTGTTATGAGGGGCCTCACGTGGTGTAGTAATTCCCTCACAGATGGTGTTATGCGGGGCCTCGCGTGGTGTAGTAATTCCCTCACAGATGGTGTTATGAGGGGCCTCACGTGGTGTAGTAATTCCCTCACAGATGGTGTTATGAGGGGCCTCACGTGGTGTAGTAATTCCCTCACAGATGGTGTTATGAGGGGCCTCACGTGGTGTAGTAATTCCCTCACAGATGGTGTTATGAGGGGCCTCACGTGGTGTAGTAATTCCCTCACAGATGGTGTTATGAGGGGCCTCACGTGGTGTAGTAATTCCCTCACAGATGGTGTTATATGAGTGAGGTGTGGTTCCAGGCCTTCCTATCATAGACGGATTAACACATCGCTGGTTGTTGGGTCTCACGGGCCGTTATCACTGGGTACCTGGGACCTCACTGTGTGAAGGTCAACTTGGGTACCACTGTTACTGTTGAGTTGTTCTCACTGACTTAAGCACTGTTCACCTCTGTTTAACACTGGTTCCATTCCTTTCCTAAATGAAATAGTAACTTCTGGCGTGAACTTGTTGATATTCCGGTGGGGAGGAGGGTTCAGGGGAGGGAGTTGGTATGGGCCAACATAACAGTTGACCTGGCTGCTCCGAGAGGAGCGCCAGGTACGTCTTGACCCTTGTGTGTGTGTGTGTGTGTGTGTGTGTGTGTGTGTGTTAATAAACGGTTTATTAATAGAGTTGCAGCCGGTGGCTGAAGATATACAGACTTAAATTTGATTTAGACATGATGATATAATATGCACAGTACATAAATCAGGAGTAGTTTATTATTTTAACAATAGATGGGATGGTGCTGTTCTTATATCTATTGGTGCAGGCTCTTATGGGCTGAATTTTGTTGTAGTGGCGGACTGCCCGAGTTGGGTGGGGGGCTGCAGGAGGTGGAGATGACGAGGGTGGTGCAGTAGTCCACGGCCTAACCTTTCCAGTGCTTGGTGGTGGAGGTCACTGATGGATGGCATTTCCAGGGTGGAGAGCGTTGGTGTAGCCGGAGTATTCTGCGCCGAGCATGATTCTGCAGGCCCTTTTCTGTACCTTCTCTAGCTGACGTTGTTGGGTGGAGTTGAGAGAAGACGACCAGGCTGGTGAGGCATACGTGTGTGTGTTTTTTTTTAGAAAGACCCTATCATAGGTACTGTACTGTTGCAGGGTTATGCGTCAACACATTGCTCTACACATTGTTCCTGGTGCAACATCCCGGCACTCCTGTATGGTTCTGGGACGCCGCAGATGGTCTGGCCGTCGTCACCTTAAACACCAACTTTACACCTCTTGACCCTTCAATCTTCTCCAGTTTTATTGAATCTGAGGTAAGAGGTCAGAAACACTGTAGTACTGTACTGTACTGTACTGTACAGTACAGTACAGTACACGCTTGATAACTTGGCATATATGGGGCTCTGGCCATTGCCGAGTTGTTCAAATTCCGACTTATCAAGACACTTCGCCGCTCTTACAAAAATACAACAATAAAAAATTATCGACCCATATATGTGTACAGTCTCGTTCAAGATTCTTCGAATACTGCTGGAGACAGTTGGCAACTCAAGGCCGTTTGCTTACTATAGTACGGAGTAAAAATTATGAATGAATGTAGAAGTGATCGGTGATTGGTTACTTAGTTCCCCGTTGCTTTATTAATGGTTGGGCTTTGTTGTTTCGCATTATATTATACCTTTCTGCTGGTATATACTGTTAATTTGATTTTAAAATGGATAGAGCAATGGGCCAACCCATATGAATTTATGTTTAGACAATTACACATAAATAAAAATCGGTAAGTATGTTAAAGAACCTCATGCATCAGGCACAGCTGTGTGCAGGCTGTTTATGAGGTTGCCTCTTTATCATTAATTTATATTAATATTATCTTCAAACGTTTAATACCTTTCGGGTAATTAATCCAGTTGTGTGTAACCGATGCTAAACAGACGTCTTTCTAAAGCAACACACACTGCTGTTTTAATTCGCTGTGAGATTAAGCAAAATCATCGGTTCACTGCTACCTGTAGTAAGTGTGTGCCTTAGCCTGTGTGTGTCAATGCTTGTCTTTAAATGCAGTTGTATAAATGAAACAGAATTGTTAAGTATATTTAATGAAATTATTTATTTTACATTCCCTGCGAGGCATTAAAAATAGAAATCTATATATAATGATTTATTTATTGATCTATTTATTTTATGTTTCAATTATATGTAATGGAATGGATACTACACAGTTTCTACGAAATGAAAGACTTTCCAATGCGATCCTGTGGTGAACCAGTTTAAAAAAGGTATTTTTTGCGGACAAACAATCAATAATCGAAAGAAATGTCATTTGAAGTATATAATAAGCTAAGTTTACTCAAATGACAATCGTAGTGACAGTTGAAAGGTCTATAGCTATACAATACACATGCTATCGCATTAGCTATACCTTCAGTACAAGATTTCGCTAATTGATGTAATATTTTTTATAATTAATAAAAACTGCAAGGGACCCGTTGAAATCGACTCTCTTCACGAGCACGTGCGTATGTTTCCATGCAAGTGTGCGTTACCTGGACCCAGCTGCCCTAAGCCAAAGAAGATATGACGTGCCCTAAGCTACGAGGTGAAATACAAGATCATCCAAGAGTTGGAGAAAGGAACAAGACAGGTTGATTTGACGCGCCAGCATGGTGTGAACGAAGCTACGATCCGGACGATCAAGAAGGATGCAGCCAAGATAAAAGAACACATGAGCATCACAAAGTCTACAGGTGCTTCACTGATCAAGTATTGCCACAACAAGGTGCTTCTCAAGACGGAGAAGTTACTTGTGAGCTACTTGATTCGTCAGGCAAGACGGTACATGGCGGTCGACACGTGCTCAGTTCAGGAGTACGCATGTGAACTGTACGCAGCATTGTCACGTAAGATGGAAATTGCAGAGCCCAAGCCTTTCAATGCTTCCTCTTGGTGGTTGCACAGGTTTAAGAAGAGGAACAAGATCACCAACATCAACATTGGTGGTGAAGAAGTGAGTGCTGACCATGTTGTGGCTAGGGATTTTCCTCCGTTCTTACGTGAGATTATGGAGGAAGGACAGTACACCGACGACCAGGTGTTAAACATGGACGAATCTGGTCTCTTTTGGAAAAAGCTACCTTCCAAGACCTGTGTTGTCAAGTCTTCCAGCAAGTGTAGGGGCCGGAAGTTGCAGATGGAGCGCATCACTGTCCTCTTTACCACCAATGCCTCCGGTTCCTGTGAACTCAAGTTATCGGTGATCCACACAGCCTGCAAGCCACACTCCTACAAGAACATGACCAAGCTAAATGTCCACTGACTGACCGCACGTAAGGCGTGGATGTTCTCTACTCTGTCCCTCTCCTGGTTTGATGACTGTTTCATTCCCGACGTGAAGAAATTCTGTGAGCAACAGAATGTTCCATTCAAGATTTTGTTGCTGCTTGACAACGCACCAGGACACTCGCCCCTACTGTTGGATCATCACCCCAACGTAAAAGTGGTCTTCCTTCCTCCCAACACTACGTCATTAATCCAGTCCATAGACCTAGAATTAATCTGCAATGTGAAAGCTGCATTTTCTGCAAAGAGGTTTAAGCTCCTGAACGACTATACTAACACCAAGGATGAGTTGCGTAACCTGGGTGACACCGATAGCAAGAGCGAAGAGGACGAGGAACAACAATTGGCAGAGCAAGAAGTTCTTGTGAAACACTTTTGGAGGAAATTCAACGTCAAGAAAACTGTGGACTTCTTGGTGGAGGCATGGGATCAGCTGTCTGTAGCAACGGTTCGTCACGCTTGGAGACGTGTGTTGCAAGGTATCCCAAGTGGGAGGCAGAGTCTAATCTGTGACTGGTGAGGTTCAGACTGTTGCAGTAGCAGTGGACCTTGCCAGAGAAGCTGCGCAGAGTGTTACAGCTGCAGGCTTCTCTGAGACCACCAACGACGACATTATGGAGGTGATAAGGGATCCTGATGTGACTGCCGATGAGATGTTAGAAGACGATGACGTCAGTGAAGAGACAGGTGGTGCGTCATTCCGAGAAGAATGCAAGTTATCGCATGGTAATGTAAGGGGTGCCATCGAGTGTGTAGAGAAACTGAAGCTCCTCCTTTCCGACGACCCTGACGATAACCGGTATGAAGTCTTCACTACCCAGCTGTTGCAGATTTTGGAGTCCTACATCAAGGTGTATCACGACAACATCAACACTAGCCGTCAACAAAGCATTACCGAGTTCTTCGTCCGCAACCCACCACAGCCAGCCCAAGCCAGTGATAGTGACAGAGACAGTAATGGTGACTTTGAGGGATTTGTCAGGGAGGCCCTGCTAAGTGTGGATGACAGTGATGGTGACTCACCTGAGGGCCAGTAGCCTGCCCACTGCCTATGAACCAGCCTCCATTCCCTTACGCCGACCCATCTCTTCTACTAACGGAAGTGTTAAACCTAACCTTGATTTTTCCTAACTTAACCTAACCTTACGTAAGTGTTAAACCTTGATTTTTCCTAACATAACCTAACCTTAGGCTTGTGTTAAACCTTGATATTTTATAACATAACCTAACCTTACGTAAGTGTTAAACCTTGATTTTTCCTAACTTAACCTAACCTTACATAAGTGTTAAACCTTGATTTTTTCTAACCTAACCTACCATGACATATGTGTTAAACCTTGATTTTTCTCTTACCTGGTACAGTATATTATTCTCTTATTGATATTTCTCTTCTATAATATGTGTGTGTGCACACCATCATAAAGTTAATATGTTATTTTTACTAAAACGTACGTATTGGGTCGGGGAAAAAGTGGAGTTTGGGGGTCGGCCCGGTCTCTACGTATTTCAATTAATCCCATATGTTCTGTTGTTCACTTTACGCGGGCCTCCGTGGGTTCAATTGACCGCGTAAAGCGAGGAATTACTGTATATATATATATATATATATATATATATATATATATATATATATATATATATATATATATATATATATGTAACCAGTCGGAATTTACTGGACTTTAATTTCTCACTTGACTTGGGGTTTATTTAAAATTAATAGATGGTAATGGCAGTGGAAGCGCCCCTTTGAGAAAAATCCCGAACCAGCACAAGAACACTTAAATCTACTAAACAAAATGAATTGTCCGTGACCCGTGGAAGGATAGCGTCTGTGACTGGGATGAATGAGACACACTGTTAAATTTAGACACTTATATTCCCTCCAACACTACAAACACAATCAAATAATGGTACACCAATATGCGCACCTCTTAACTTAAACTTAAAACACTACTCTGGGGAATAATAGTTATACATGATATAGAAATTATTAGAAACTCAGGCAACAATAAATTTGGAGTATTAAGAAATGTTGCTTGCACATATGAACAGGCCTTAAGGGCTCTCACAAAATAATATCAGTCACTGAGGAAATGGTAATAAAAATAAGAAATTAAATACTCTACAATGAATAGGCCTTAAGGGCTTTCAGCAAAATAATATCAGTCACTGAGGAAATGTTAATAAAATTTAAGAAATTAAATACTCTACAATGAATAGGCCTTAAGGGCACTCAACAAAATTATAGCACCCCAACAGATGCACACTCCCAACCTAACCTAACCACTACTCTGGGGAACAAGGTTATACCTGAGATCAGAATTATGAAGAACAATTAGAGGCATTAAAAGAATCAAATCACAGTATCACTCTGGTTCCACTTGATGGCACAAACATTCAAAACAATATTATCAAAATTATTTAGAAACTATTAAACTACACACGTCAAGATAATATCAGTTTGAGGAATGGTGTTAACTACACCCGTAATAAGGGAGGGAAAATGTTCCTCTAGGTATCTCCTAGAGACCTAGACTCACGGTCTCAGTGTGTGACCATTAGTTTACTCAGATAGCCTCAGTGTACTCCCAGTGCGTCCATAAAGCGGAAGGGAGTGAGCCAATCAGACCTTGTACAGTTGAGAGAAACTTTAGCTTCCCGTTAGCAAGAGGGTTTCACTAGCTGCTCGGGACATGTGGGGTTGTGCGCCGGAGTGGTAAGAACTGATCACCCACGGCTGACGCTGGTCCCGTGTCGTTTTAGTTGTCGGGAGCACTCGTTCACTCAAGAGATCCTTTGCTACCCCGCTAAACAGTGACAGGCCTACACTGATCGGTCCAATGGCGACAATCGCCACCCTCAATCATCAACGGCAGTCTCAAACGGCAGTCAATCTCTCGCAGTCAACTCCGGTCAACTCCAGTCAAGTGGGTTCTGACGGAAACCCTGAAATGAACTCACTGTTAGCTCTAGTTTACTTTATCACTGCCCTATCTAACCCTGTCTGAGATCGAATGAGACTTACTTGTTATTCTGCAATACTGCAGCACAGGTGACTAGGCCACGTGACTATTTCTGTGACGGACGCGCAGGAACGTCTTGACTGTGTGAATGCTCTCCAGGACTGGGCCTAGCCGGCGTCGCTTCTCAAGGCGTTAGCTTAGGTCTACGTGACATATTTTCCGCCTAACTAATAACTCCTTGGGACACCCGTGACATTATTCAGACTGATAAACGAGCTATAATAATTTCAAATTCAATAATAGTCCCTTACTTCATGAATCGCATCATTATTAATTCGGTGAATTACATTTAATATCATATAGGCCTAGTTCCACCATCTCTCGTTGTGAGCAGGAAGCGCTCTCTCCCCTCAGATGACCTTGAACGCTCAGTATCGCTAATGGCGGGGCATTTAAAATTACTCTGAAATTTCTGAATATTACATATATATATATATATATATATATATATATATATATATATATATATATATATATATATATAATATATATATATATATATACTGTAATTTGATACAGATTATTAATTTTTATCTCTTGTGCAAAATATATGACGTTTATATTCAAATTATTCACTGTCTTGCAAGGATTCCAGCAATGAAAATTATATTCTCCTAACTTTAGTCTGTGATACTATATAAGATAAAAACTTTAAGCCTAAGACACCAATGAAGGATCTTGAAGAGCAAGATGTTTGCGTGAAATTCTGTTTCAAATTGGGAAAACTTTTATGGAGACTTTTCAAATGTTGCAACAAGCTTATGGGAGGATTGTTTGAGCTGTGCACAATGTTATGTGTGGTACTGGCGTTTCAAAAGGGGAAGAACATCCACCGAAGACGATCCCAAATCTGGACGTCAGAGTCACTCAAATGTGGAGGTGATGTTGATCGTCATTTTTGATTGGAAGGGCGTCGTTCATCATGAGTTTGTTCCACGTGGTCAGACAGTCAATAAAGAGTTTTACTTGGAGGTCCTGAAGCGTTTGAGGGAAGCAGTGCGAAGGAAGAGGCCTGAGGCGTGGACAAGCAAGACCTGGATGCTGCACCATGACAATGCACCTGCTCACGCGTCGCTCCTTATCCGTGACTTTTTGGTGAAGCACGAGACGACTGTCATCCCCCAGCCGCCCTGAGGACTTCTTATTGTTCCCAAAGTTGAAATCCACCCTGAAAGATCGCCAATTTCAAAGGATAGAAGAAAATTCGCTACGAGACCTGCACACCATCCTTCAAAACGAGTTCCAGGACGCGTTCCTGAACTGGAAAAAAACGTTGTGAGCGGTGTACCAACAGTGAAGAGGAGTACTTTGAAGTAGACAAGTCTGATTAAGTTGTAAGTAAAGCAATAAATTTGTTTTTTAAAAAGATCGGTTTCTTTTTGGACAGACCTCGTACAGTGAGTTCTGATATAACGCGTGTTTTGATTACACGAATTTGCTTTAACGCGATTTATGAATAGAGGAACAATATTTGTATAACGCGAATGCTTGTTTGCTGGAACGCGATTTTTGCTTACTATTTCTCCAAATTTGTGGTATTAACTGTGAATATGGTAAAGAAGAATGTCTCCAAGAAGCGTTCTGGTGATTGAATTCCCGGTGATGATCGCAAAAGAAAGGATATAACACTTGAAGAGAAGCTCGATGTTATCAACCTCAAAATCACCCTTCTCCCCCATCAAGTTATATTCATATTTTTTCAAGGTAAAGTGTTACATTTACTGTATGATTTCATTTTTAGATATGAATGTAACATTTATTTAGACTGTGCTATCCTTTGTGTTAGGCTAACTACTAATTTTTTTTGATTTCGAGTAGTAATCTGCACCTAACCCTATTTTTTCCATAAGCCCTGTTATTTCTATTACGCGATTTTCTATAACACTATATTTTACAAGAACACAATTATTGCATTATAGCTGAACTGACTGTATATAGAAATTGCTTAAAATATGTGTTTAGGGCACATGACAGTCATTACCACAAATATTATTGTTTTACAGCTATTTGATGTAGCGTATTTTTGTTCCTGCTCACCAGAATTCACGTCACAGCCTGTACGGTGTGTTGTCATGGAAGGTGGCAGCTGTGTCGTGGTCGTGGGTCCGGCCTAAGGCCTTCACCGCCTTACTCCCGGAGGAGGGCATCAGTGCTCAGCCCGGCCATGTGTGGACATTATTGCCAGACACAACTAAAGACAATTTCATGTTCAGGTGAGTTAGATCAAGGCCACCTAGAAGAGAAGGCCTGGGTGTGGGTTTGATGACGTCACTCTGAGAGGCGGCGTCTCTCTCTCTCTGTCATATATTTACGTAAACTATGGTTTATGTCTGTAATTTTCTTTATATATTGTTGAAGGAATTGTATTGACTGAAGAAAGCACAGAAGTCTACTTTCTGATTCATGACTATACATACAATCAACACTAAATTAGCTATAAAGAAAACATCAGTGTATTCTATAAATAATTCATATTCACATTCTTATCATAATTACCAAAACTGTTGATGTCTAGTACAGTCAATCAGGTTATTTCTGCTACGTTGAATAATTTTCATCATGTATAAATTTATTTAGTAATGTCATGTGTATAACATTATTTTCATAATTTGATTTTGCACTTAAGGTAATGCAAAACAAATAGTGTGCATAAATCAACCTCTGGTCTCCTTTACATAATCAAATACAGGTAGTCGTCGACTTACGACCTAGATTGGTTACGGCCGACCGGTCGTAAGTTGATCTGGTCGTAAGTCGGCCTATGTTATAATTACCTTACGTATATTATACTGTAATGTGTAATGATAATATAATCATCTTTAAGTCATATTTTATCAACATTTTCTTTGTTCATTATTGTTACGGTCGTCAGGTTTAAGTAAATCACTGCATACTACAGTACAATTGGTTTATTATTTACACTGGGGCTGGGGCCAAAACTGTCGTACCGCCGGTCGTAAAGTCGAACAGACGTAAGTCGCATAGGTCGTAAGTCGACGACTACCTGTAGACTGTATGTAAGGGCAACATCTTTCCTAACTGTACATACCGACCTACATGACCTTTGGGGAACATGATGTGACAACATTACACAGAACAAATAATATACTTTTAATAACATAGGTGTCATGAGAGATCAAACACCTTCAGTAATCAAGGCTTTATTCAACTCATAAATCCATATACATCTGCAACAGAACAAAACAAAACCCAATTAGAACGAAAGAACATTTAGAGTAAAGGTAAACACAAACATAATTTATTCCATAATGTGACATTAGGTACTGTACTAACATTCTATTGAAAATTGTTAAGTCAATTACAGTGGTCCCTCGGTTAACGAGCACAATCCGTTCCAGCAGGTTGCTCGTCAACTGAAAAACTCGTTAACCGAAACCATTGTTTCAATGGGTTTTTGGGTAATTGGTTCCAGCTCACCGAAAATTGCCTAAATTCAACAAAAAATGTAGAAAAGTACACTTACTTTGTGGTGTGTATGTAGAAGGCTCCTGGATGATGATGATGATGATGATGGGAATTAGAATGGGGGTGGAGGAGAAGGGAGAAGAGAAGGCATTGGGGTGGAAGAGAAGTCACCCCCATGGCACTATTTCACCCATAAAATTTTAGTTCTCTTTGTGTAATTCAAGATTATTTTCTTTAAATCAACACTGCGCTGCATTATATATTGTCAATATGTAAAATAAATTTCAAAATGACCAATAATTTGCTTGGAAACACAGAAAAAAGCATTTAGTTGAAGAGAGTCTCAAGCAAAATGTTACCTCCACTGAAAACAGAGAGAGACTAACGCCTGTCTGGTGTGTTAACAGGCTGGATGGCACGCCAGAAACTTGTTTCTTTACCTTCAATTATGTTCAGTAATTGTTAAAATGACTAAAAAAGTTAATATTAAGCTTTTAAATTTTTTGAATAGTATAAAGTTCTTGATATTTACTAAAATAGTAAGGAATTCAAGCCCTAAAACCGATTACTGTATTGGCGGACTAATACTACAGCTGGTGGACTGCCAAATGCAAGCGAAAACATGTTGAAGTCGGCTTGTAAGAAACTCGTTAATCGAGGGATTGCTCGTTAACCGAAGTTAAGAATCTTATGGAAGGTAAATCGTTAACCGAAATCTCATTAACCGAGGCGCTCGTTAACCGAGGTATCACTGTATCAATTTAATGGAAGCCTTTCTAAAGGTGATTATACTGCAGCAAATTTAAGCAGAATTTAGATTAACTTCAGTACCAATGGGGAGCCATTAAAATTAACAGAGGCTACTACAGGGTACTAAGTTAAAAACTTTTTTTTAATGGCTTCCAGCCTCCCCCAATAGCCACACCTTTGCCGCCATTTTATTACCTTAATATTAAATATCCTAATACATAAGTAGCTATCCTAGCTGTGTTGAGTTAGTTGAGCCGCAGATCTGTGCGGCATTCGGTGACTGTAGCCTCATAGTCAATATCTGCAACTGTTGTCGGCTTTGGAGCCGATGCTCTCGTTCCCCTGAGGCAGAGCAAAGCTGACCTAAGGAGAGAGAAGGACATTCGACATCTCATCCAGGCTGTAACATAACTTCTGGGCTGCTGCTTCTGTTCGGATATCACCTCCACGAGTCTGGCGTAGAAGCATCTTGCACTTGGTCCCATCCCACCAGATGTTGTGAACACTAGAGGAGCCAATTAGTGGTGAAGAGGAGAAAAGTAAAAAAAAAAAAGTAATATCAGTTGTGTTTATCTGTCATGTCAGCTGTGTTTATCTGTCATATAAGTTGTAGTTGTCATGTATTAGCCCCTGTCTCATGGCAATAACAGTTATATAAATTTGGGTTAATACATTTAGTTTATATAATCCAATCACCCTACTGTAATTTTCCATAAGCTGTGAGGTGCCTTGTGCTGTTCACGTGAGGGGAAATTCCTTAGTAGGCTGACCTTGAGATTGTAGGGTTAACCTGGCATCTCCTTCAGAGGCCCCCTCTTCTCAGAAACACCTCCCCTCACAGGCCCTGTCCTCATGACCTCAGTTCACACTTGACTCCCACGAGAATCAGACGGGTGACTCAACTCAGCCCAGCTGAGCCCTGTCCTTAACTAACACTCACGGCTTACAGTGTTAATTACGGTGCTTATACTCATAGCCTGTGACATTTTCAGTTTATCAATAAATGGAGAAAAGACATTTTGGGTTTGTAACTTAACCCCTTAACTTATTTATATATAAGCCAAGTTAAAAGGGAGCTCTACCCAAAGCTTATACTGTATAGTTATGTCATCTGTGTTTATCTGTCATATCTGTTGTGGTTGTCATGTCAGCTGTGTACTAATACATATTATCACATTTCTATTATTTGTATTTTTATAATAGTTGTAAGTTAAATTTTACTTGTTGGTGTTGTGTGGGTTCGCTGTGATCACTTCTTTATTATTTACTTTTTTTCAGTAACAAGTATGTGCCGCCTCCACCGTCAGGACCTGTGGAGGAGCTTCTGTACCATCTGCTGTGTCTCTTTCACCCACAACCCTTCCTCCAGTCCAGGTACATCTATGGCTGGCCTCTTGAGCTGTGGTGATGTGATGTGTTAACTGTTCTCCACACATGAATGGAAGTGTGTTTTGAGAGAGAGAGAGAGAGAGAATTTTTTTTTTTTTTTTTTTTTTTCCCTTCATATTTTACCATTGTGTTATTACCTTATACACCTGCTTCCTCAACCTGCCGTGATCCGGTAGTAGAGTAACAGACATACAGTACTACTCTCTCTGCTACAGGTATGGTCCTAGAGGAGCTGTAGCTGTAGTCAGAGCCAGGAGTACTGACTGTTTAGACGTCTGCTTCAGGTGAGTACTGTACCACACTCCCCATATGGTACCTCTTTTGTGTCTTATCTCCTCAAGATTAGCCCCAGCTTATTTCACCTGAAGATTAGCCCCAGCTTATTTCACCTGAAGATTAGCCCCAGCTTATTTCACCTGAAGATTAGCCCCAGCTTATTTCACCTGAAGATTAGCCCCAGCTTATTTCACCTGAAGATTAGCCCCAGCTTATTTCACCTGAAGATTAGCCCCAGCTTATTTCACCTGAAGATTAGCCCCAGCTTATTTCACCTGAAGATTAGCCCCAGCTTATTTCACCTGAAGATTAGCCCCAGCTTATTTCACCTGAAGATTAGCCCCAGCTTATTTCACCTGAAGATTAGCCCCAGCTTATTTCACCTGAAGATTAGCCCCAGCTTTTTTCACCTGAGATTAGCTCCAGCTTATTTCACCTGGAGATTAGCCCCACCTTATTTCACCTGAAGATTAGCCCCAGCTTTTTTCACCTGAGATTAGCTCCAGCTTATTTCACCTGAAGATTAGCCCCACCTTATTTCACCTGAAGATTAGCCCCAGCTTATTTCACCTGAAGATTAACCACCCTAAGGCTCCCTGGGGGGTTATGGTAGATTAGATTAGGCTAACTTAGTAAAGTTAAGTCAGATTAAGTAAGGTGAGGTTAGATTAGTAGTAGGATGGATAATCTTCAGGTGAAATAAACTGGGGTGTGTAATCTTCAGGTCATCCTATATTTGTTGCTAACATTTAAGAGACAAAGTGTGTGTGACAGCTTAATAAATCACCAAAGGACTAAGTGTAGTCTGCTGGGATGGTTTATTGAATGACTGACACCCTTAACCCCTTCACTACTGGGGATGCCACTTTAATATTTTATTTATATCTGCCCCCAGGCTCCATGCAGAGTATCAGCTCAACACTCCCCCACGACGGCCGCTCTGGTTTACCCCAGCTGCGTTCATCGGAAGAGTCGTCATCAACACAACGGACGCAGATGTCAAGTATTTCTCTATGTTTGTTCCCACACACAACTTCCTCAATGTTGGTGAGTTGACGAGATTATGTTGGATGATGACCTCAAGATTCTCACCCCAGCTTATTTTACCTGAAGATTAAACAACTTTACTTTAACCTAACTTAACCTAATCTGACCTAACCCAATCTTAGAGTAACTTATCCTAATGCTAACCTTAACCAAACCTTAAGCTATCCTAATCTAACACTAACCTAACTTTCACGTGCGGTGTGTGGATGGATATGTGTATTCATGTTTCTTAATTTGTTACTGTAGAGTTCGATACCTTCACACTGGTTACTTACAGGAAATTATGGCGTATCTACGTAGAAATTCACTCAACCACCCGACATTCCCTGTGATTTATACTTGATAAATGATGATTTAATGAAGTCCATTAATTTCCAACATCCATCTAAGTTATTGGTTATACTTTGTCATAACCAATCAGTCATTACCTTTAGTAATAATAAGATAAGGATCACAGATATGGGCAAGCTTCCATACAATGATTTACAATTTGCATGAGTATATGAGTCACTCACATTCATGCCTTAATAAAATTAATCTTGTAATGAGTGAATTTTCAACCTGGGGACCCACATTTGACTACTCTACTGTGGGTATGACTTAACAGAGCCTTAATTCCTCAATTGATACATTTACTTTACTGGGGAGTATAATTTATTAGATTCACTCGGCCAGCCTGGATCGCTATAGTTGCAACCAGGCCTTCACACATGATCTTCTTTCCACGAGGAATAACAAAACCTTGGGTTGGCACACATAGTCTCGTGTCACTGACAGTTGTTGTAGACGGTGTCGTGCGGGAGAACTAGTAAGGTGACACACACACACACACACACACACAGTCTCTTTTCACTGACAGTCCACAGGGCTGTGATGCAGTAAAGGACTCTGTGTAGCATCCTGTTCCCTGAAGGAAGGGGAAGACTCTGTGTAGCATCCTGTTCCCTTAAGGAAGGGGAGGATGAGGACGTCTTAACTAACCCGTGGTCTAGGGCCTAGTGGCTAAAATGTGGTTTTGGGTTGTGAGAAATGATGGACAAGACAATACTGTCTCAATCACCCCCCCCATAGACTGGCTCACATACCCACTAATGAAATAGTGATGACGGAGTCATGGCTTGCCTGGTGTCTTATCTCCCGTAAAACAAACACTGGAATTGGGTTGCATTGGTAGGCCCAATGCAACCCACGACACCAACCCTAATGTGATCTATCTTAACCTAACCTAACCTATACAGTACCATCATAACCTAACCTCCCACCCCTAAATAGTGGAAGACTGTTTAATCTTAAGGTGAAATAAACTGGGATGAGGAATTTCAGGATATTACAAATGACCTTCCTAATTTTATCCTCTTAATGGTTACTGGCATAAATTATGTGGTCACTGACGTAGTTTATGTCACATTAATCTTGGGTTCTGTAGGGTTTGTTAAGGCTGCTATGGGTCCAAATCTGTAAAATAACTCATTTTATATGACTTGGCAACTCGTAGTTATAAATAGATGAGTGTGTGGATATAACAAAAGGTTTTGTGTCGACTTACTTTACTCAGTCAGGGTGGTACTGTAGTTACTAAAGGGGGTCACTTGACTGTACATTTTGGTATCCATCCATCAGGTGTTGCCACATTCATCAGGTTTATTTATTTATTGATTCAGTATTATATTCTCATATGATTGTCCTCTTATGGTTCATCAAGATCAATATAACATCTTCAGCAATAGAGAAAAAATACAATAATATATGTTATTTGTAATATGACTTAAAATAAAAGGATAAGGTGTATCAGAAGGTTATTTACTCAGAATATATTCTTGTGAGAACTTTCAGCAGACGAGCTTACAACAGGGGTCACTATAATGCACTGTATAGTATTTGATATGAAGATACCTTCTTAAAAACATTATTTACTACCTTCCAGTATTATAGGATGACTTAGTTTGGCTACGTGTACTTAGACAATTGATTAAAGAATAAACCAAGGTACAGCAGTCCCTCGGTTAACGAGCGCCTCGGTTAACGAGTTACCTTCCATAAGATTCTTAATTTCGGTTAACGAGCAATCCCTCGATTAATGAGTTTCTTACGAGCCGACCTCCACATGTTTTAGCTTGCATTTGGCGGTCCACCAGCTGTAGTATTAGTCCGCCAATACAGTAATCGGTTCTAGGGCTTAAATTCCTACCCTTTTACTAAATATGAAAACGTTTATACTATTCAATAATTTTAAAAGTTTAATATTAAATTTTTTAGTAATTTTAACAATTATTGAACATAATTGAAGGTAGGGTCACTAGTTTGTGGCATGCCATCCAGCCTCTCAACACACCATACAGGTGTCAGTCTTTGTGTCTTTTCAGTGGAGGTAACATCTTGCTTGAGACTCTCTTCAACTAAATGCTTTTTTTCTGTGTTTCCAAGCAAATTATTGGTCATTTTGAAATTTATTTTACATATTGACAATATATAATGCAGTGCAGTGTTGATTTAAAGAAAATAATCTTGAATTACACCAAGAGAACTAAAATTTTATGGGTGAAATGGTGCCATGGGGTGACTTCTCTTCCATCCCAATGCCTTCTCTTCTCCCTTCTCCTCCACCCCCATTCTAATTCCCATCATCATCATCATCATCCAGGAGCCTTCTACATACACACCACAAAGTAAGTGTTCTTTTCTACATTTTTTCTTGAATTTAGGCAATTTTCGGTGAGCTGGAACCAATTACCCAAAAACCCATTGAAACAATGGTTTCGGTTAACAAGTTTTTTGGTTAACGAGCAACCTTCTAGAACGGACTGTGCTCGTTAACCGAGGGACCACTGTAAATGCAGATGCCTAATACTTTACACTACAATTTTACTTATTAGGTGATGATAAATGCACGAATGTACTGTACTATTTTACTAAGAGTTGAAGACAGACATTGTGGTAAGCCAATCAGCTGTTTGCTCTTTGTAAACAATGACTCATGGTGTTCAGTGTGGGATTCGTTTTTAAGGAAAGTTGATTCTTTTAGGATAATATTTTATCAACCTGGCACCAAATGATCCTAAATTATATGAGAATTGTGGTGAAAATGCATAAAGAAGTGATAAAGGAATCTTTTGGCAGAGAGGGGGAGGGAGCCACCCCTCTGCTCCCAGATAAACACTTGTCTTCCACATACAATATACGGTAATCCCACATTTATTTGTTCTTATTTTTATCTTTATAGTACTGTACAGTATACATTTTCTCTATTTACAAGACAAATTCTGTGGTTACTCGCACGTAACAACTTACAATAAATAGCAATCACCTCGGTGACAACCAGACTTATAATGTGTTATCTAATGGTAGACCCTGCTGCCATAGGGCATCACAAAAGTTGTGACCAAGTCCCAGGTTGCTGATCTGACTTTCTGCCTCATTTACACACAATTGCAGGGTCTCAGTTGTTTCTCTTATTATTGACAACACAACATACATACATTGATCCCTCGGTTAACGAATACAATTCGTTCCACAGTCTTTCGTTAACCAAAAATTGGGTCCAGCTCACAGAAAAAGTAGATACAAAGTACTGTATACCAGTAATAGAATTAACAAAACATTAAATATAAACTAAATACAGTACTGTACTGTACAGTATACTGTACAATAATAAATAAGAAACAATAGAATATTGTATTTTAACTTACTTTGAGGTGTGTATGTTGTATTACCTGCATCTTTGTTTACATATCAAACAGCTGATTGTAGAGGTCGATGATGACTTGCCATATTCTTTACAGAGTGCATTGTTCTAATGCCTTCTTCATGTTTCATAATAATTTCTGCACTATATATTATCAATAAGTTAACTAAATTTCAGAATGACCAATAATTTTAATATGAAAAATGCAGAAATATTCAAGCAACCGACTTCTTGATATTTACTTCACTGGAAACGAATGTAAACATAGAACCAATTACTGTATTGGCAGACTAGCCCATCAGCTGATGCGCACAACAAAACGTGTTTGTCGTAAGGATTTTGTTAATCAAAGTTTTGTTTGTTAACCGAACTGAAGATCCTTATGGGAGGTAATTCAGTAACCGAAATTTTGTTAATCAAACCGTTTGTTGACTGTGGGACCACTGTGTATTGTTTCTCACTTTTGATATTTTTTTCATTTATGTATTTATGGTTCTTTATTATTATTATTATTATTATTATTATTATTATTATTATTATTATTATTATTATCGTCATCATCATTATTGTATTTTTATATATTTTTTATTATAAAGTTTATTTACTATGAATCGTTAATATTATTATTTTTTATTTATTATTGTTATTACAATATTATTATTATTATTATTATTATTATTATTATTATTATTATTATTATTATTATTATTATTATTATTACTACATTCCCCCCCCCCTGGCCCAGATGTGGGTCAGTGACTTGTGCCCGGGTGGGCTAATCCCCGTTAAAAAAAAAAGAAGAAAAAAGTCTGATATTCAACCCAGAGAGTTCTGTTTCATATTTTTTTTATTGTTGATGTAATATTCTTTTAATAACCTTGTTATACACTTAAAGACCTTAGTTGGTTGAAGTGCAGCAATAACTTAAGTGAATTTCTTTAAACAGTTCAGACAAGCAGTGCTCTCTCCATCCCGCTCTTATGCAGTAATATTTCCGTTAACCAGAATCCCTCTTACCCAGAACGCTCTGATAGCTGGAATTGAAATTTTCTCGGAAAATATTTCCCAAAGCCGGAATTTTTCAGAAAATTCTGCTTTGGGAACGATTTTATGAGGGGCACATTTTCAGGAAAATTCGGAGAAAATTTTCCCTGTAGCCGGAAAATTCCGGGGATGGGGGATTTTTTTTCCGGGTTTGAGAGATGAAGATCAGGCGCATTTTCCGTTAATTCCGAGAAAAATTTTCGGGTATACTTAGAAAATTCTGGGGATGGGGGATATTTTTCCAGGTTCATGAGATGATGTAATGGGCAATTTCTGGAACTTCCCCCCAAAAAATTTTGTTACCCAGAAAATTCCCGGGATGAGGGAATTTTTTTCGGTTTCATTCCGGGAAGTCCCCTGCACCAATGGTTCCAGCTGACAGAGATATCAATGAATATTTAGCTTTTTTCGGACTTGCATTTTCCAAACGGGGGTTTGTCCCAATTGGTCTAATTTATCGAGGTTCTACTGTACAGCTAGACCCCGACTTATGACCACATGGACTTACGTCCATTGGTACTTACGACCTGCTTTGACCGTACATCTATCGGGACATACGACTGCGGCAGTCGTAACCAAAAATATTTTCAAATGACGTGCGCATTTTCTATGCCGAAACGTTTCCATCCGGGGTGAGTGAGTGGCGCGTCTCGGGTCGCCTCGTGGGTACACTCACTCAGTGGAGCGCTTTGTTTGTGTTTGGCTTTCGTATCCTATACTGATTGCGCTGTGAACTTTCGTTATTATCGTATTTAATTGACTTTATAATGACTGGAAAGCGTAAAAGTGAGAGTGCTGGTGGTGTTCCAAGGAAAAGGAGACAGGCAATTACTTTAAAGATGAAAATGAAGATAATAACACAGCATGAGAATGGAAAAACAGTAGCAACAATCTCACGCGACCGAGGTTTCTCACACTCGACTATATCCACTATTCTGAAGGACAAGGAACGTATTCGTGAAGTAGTGAAAGGAACAACACCAATAAAGGGAGCTATAATATCAAGGAGAAGACAAGGTCCTATTCACGATATGGAAAAATTATTGGTGATATGGATAGAAGACCAGATACAAGCGTGTACCCTTAAGCCTTCTAACCATGCAGGCTAAAGCAAGAAGCAGGCAGGAGATGAATGTGATCAAACCTTTACAGGAAGTCATGGGTGGTTTGATACATTTAAAAAATGCTACAGTCTACACAATGTTAAGGTGAGTGGAGAGGCAGCTAGTGCCGATGTTGGTGCTGCCGAAGCTTTTAAGGAGGAGATAGATGATGTGATTGTGGAAGGGAATTATTTGCCTGAGCAAATATTCAATGTGGATGAGACTGGATTATTGTGGAAGCGCATGCCTGAGCGGACATACATCCACAAAGAGGCGAAAACAATGCCCGGATTCAAGGCATTCAAGGACAGAATTACACTTCTGTTGGGGGGGAATGTTGCTGGTGTCAAGCTAAAGCCCTTTATGATCTATCATTCAGAGAACCCCAGGGCTTTTAAACATGTCAGCAAGCACACACTGCCAGTGTTTTATCGCAGTAACAAGAGAGCCTGGATGACCTTAGTACTGTTCGAGGATTGGTTCATGACTTGTTTCATTTCATGAGCCAAGGAGTATTGTCTGCAACAACAGATTCCATTCAAGATTTTACTGATTTTGGATCATGCTCCGGGACACCCACCACACCTGGGCGACATGCACCCTGATGTTAAGGTAGTCTACATTCCACCTAACACTACCTCTATCATCCAACCCATGGATCTAGGTGCTATTGCTGCCTTTAAGGCGTATTATTTACGCACGACCTTCGCTCAGGCTGTTGCTGCTACTGAAGTTGAGAAAACGCTCAAGAGAGTTTTGGAAGGAGTACAACATTTTGTCATGTATAAAGAACATTAGTGCAGCATGGGATCAGGTTACAAAACATTGCATGAATGGAATATGGAAGAAAATCCTGAAAATATTTGTGCACAGTCTCAAAGGATTTAATGAAAATGAAGTTATTTCGGATATTAGTAACAAGATAGTGGAGTTAGGTAAACAGCTCGAGCTAGAAATTGATACTGAAGATGTTGGACAGTTGGTTGAAAGTGTAGCAGAAGAGCTCAGTAACGACTATCTTATTGAACTAGATGCACAGAAAATTGCAGAGAAAGAAGAGAGACAAAATGTAGAAGAAGAACCTGCACCCCCCAAAAAGTTTTCAGTGAAACATATGGCAGAGGCATTTGCTACAATTAATAAAGCAATGCAAATGTTTGATGGCATGGATCAAAATTATGAGCGTTATGCCAAAGTTGACAGAACGATCCAAGATGCACTTGCTTGCTACAGAGAAATTTATAATGAAAAGAAAAAGCAAACTGTGCAGTCTAAATTGAACATCTATTTCAAGAAGTCCTCCAGTGCTGTCTCCTCACGCCCCACCAGTGCTGCCTCTTCACTCCCTCAAGATGATCCAATACCTTCAACCAGCAAGTTTTCACAGCACATAAATTAGTCTGAAGAAAGCGACATTGATGACCCACCCAGCCCTGTCTCCTCTTCTGCTTCTTCCAATTATTATACAGTGAACCCTCACTTTACGCGGTCAATTGAACCCATGGAGGCCCTCGTAAAGCGAGAAACGCGTAAAGTGAACAACATAACATGTGGGATTAAATGAAATAGAGACCGGCTGACCCCCAAACTCCACTTTTTCTGACACAGTACCTATGTTCTAGTAAAAATAACATCTTTCCGGTAATTTTATGATGATACATGCACACAATTAATACTTAAGAGAAATACAGTCGCCAAGTTAATGTTCATTCAAATAATGGACTCAACTCCTTCCCCCTCTTCTCACACTCATTGGCTCTTCCCTCTCTGAGAAATATTTTGGGGAAAACCACTAGATTTTAAGGTATAGTAGTAAATAATACCTCAAGCTAAAGTTAGGATAATATAATTGACATTGCTGGATTCCATGCAAGACCAGGAATATTTTGAATATAAATGTCATATATTTTGCACAAAAGATAACATATTTACTCAGAGTAAACAAAATACTTAAAGTAGATCTAAAATTTGTATGTCTAATGCAAAATCTATGATGTTTATATTCAAAATGATCATCAAATTGTAAGAATTCCAGCAATGTAAATTATATTCTGGCCTGGTAATTTGTATGAATTTTATGAGCTAAAACAAATATCTTCAATAAATAAACAAAATATACTTACCGAAATACTATCTGTCAATCAAAATACCCCACCTCCCCCCCTCTTCCCACCTGCTCCCTGGGTCCCTCCCTCCCTCCCTACCCCTCACCCCCACCTTCCCTCAGACTAAAGTTAGGATAATATAATTAACATTGCTGGATTCCTTGCAAGACCAAGAATATTTTGAATATACAGTTGGTCCTCCTATTACGCGGTCCCACAATCCGCGTTTCACCGTTAACGCGGTGCCTTGCCAGAACCTAACATTTTCACATTCCGCGGTCGTGAACCCCATTACGCGGAGAGCGGCTGGCAAGCCGCGCCATTTTTGGATCCAAACCTCCCGCCATCCGCCATGTTGTGTAAGAGGCGCGAAAATGGTGCGCACAAGGTCGCCCAGTCATCAAAACATTACCGAGTTCCTCACCCGCCACCCACTACAGCCGGCCCAAGTCAGTGATAGTGATAATTATAGTGAGGATATGGACTTATATGAACTTTGGGGGGTTTGACAAAGAGGCCCTGCAAGCCTCTGTGGTGGATAGTGATACAATTGATACAAGTGATACAGGTGAGGGCCAATAATCTGCCCTCTGCCTCGGAACCAACCGCCCATCCCCGTGTGCCCAGCCATCTTTTCTACTAATGTAAGTGTTAAAAAACCTAATATTATTGATATTTCTCTTAATTATTAATTATGTGTGCATGCCATCATAAAGTTAAGATAATATTTTTACGACAACATAGTTGTGTGTCGTCAAAAAGTGGAGTTTGGGGATCGGCCCGGACTCCATTTCAATTAATCCCATATGTTATGTTATTCACTTTACGTGTTTCTCACTTTCCGCGGTACCCTCCGGGTTACATTAACCGCGTAATACGAGGACCAACTGTACACGTCATATATTTTGCACAAAAGATAACATATTTGCTCTGAGTAAACAGAATACTTGCATTAGATCTAAAATTTGTATGTCTAATGCAAAATCTATGATGCTTACATTCAAAATGCTCATCAAATTGTAAGAATTCCAGCCTGTAAATAGAAAATTATGGGGGCCCTGAGTGCATTCAGCTGACTACATTTAAGGTACCGTATATACCCGTGTATAGCACGAGGTTTTAAGACCAAATTTTTTGGCAAAAAGTTGGGGGTCGACCTCTATACGGGTAATAGTTTTGTTAGGTTGAAAAATATTTACCAGTAACTACCAGTAAACAATGGAAACAACGCACCACCCGCTGTGAGTGTCGGTACAGTTGCCAGGGAAGATCTCTTGCGTCATCATAGCAAGCCCAAAGTAGCCAAATGCATGGTATGGTATGCACAGGAGTATGTAAAACATAAAGTATTCATTTTTAAAAGTTTATTTATAGATACATAAATTTTTGTTAATTAAATTTGAAACATCAATCTATGTTAATTAAATTTGAAACAAAAGAAAAATACGATACCTTATTTCTAAATATTTTCATTAAAATATTACATCACAAGTATATTTTACCTTAACTGTGCCTGAATGAATATGTTCTCAGAAATAAATATGGAAATGTAATATTTTTGCTGAAATGACGTACGTATTACAGTGGAAAGTGGGATAAAATTGTGACGAAAACAATGACTTTCACTTTCTTTCGTCGTTCAAAAGATTTTACCGTAATCGCTTTTCGAATGGTTTTCAGTTAAAAAACTGTTGTATTACAATAATATTCTATCCTAATTGACTTGAATAAATACTACGATACCATATTTCTGAATATTTTCATTAAAGTTCATCAAAATCATTTTCCTTGTCATCATCTGCAGCACCAAACAGCTCCTCCCAGTCCTCTCCTTGAACAGCATCGTCATATGGATCAACACCATCATCAGCCATAGGTTCATCAACATCTTCATCCTGAATCACGCTCTCATTAGCCTCATAATCCCACAACAAGTCTTCTTCTGTTCCATCAAGAGCATTCGAAATACCACATTTCTTAAAAGATTTCACCGCAATTTCTGGTCTGATTGCATCCCAGGCCTCTACAATCCATTCACATAATGTTGCTAGTGATGGAGCTTGGATGTTGCCTCCCTTTGTGTATGTCTTATTGCCTTCTATCGTCCAGTTGTTCCACTTCACTCTTACCGCATCTTTAAATGGTTTGTTTATGGAAACATCCAGTGGTTGGACAAGACTTGTTAATCCACCAGGAATCACAGCTGTATCAGTGTTTTCCTTCCTAATCCCAGCAGTAACACTGTCAACAAGATGTGACAGAAACATATCCCACACAAGAAGACTTTTTTCTTTGCGCAGTCCCCCTGGTCTAAAGTTCCAGACTTTTTTAAGCCATATTTGTATGCCGCCTTCATCCATCCATCCTTTCTCGTGCACATGGATGATTATACCTTTTGGAAAATTATGCTTTGGAATTGTTTTCCTTTTAAATATTACCACAGGCGTCAGCTTTGTGCCGTTAGCCATACATGATAGCACAACTGTGAATCTTGATTTTTCATGTCCAGTAGTTTTAACTAAAACTGTTTTTTCACCAACTTTATTCACTGTTTGACTGATTGGCATATCAAAATTCATGGGCGTTTCATCCATGTTTCCAATACACGAAAGTCTATATGAATTCTTCTTCCGGTGTTTGATTATGAACCTATGAAATTCAATAACCTTGTCATCAAGTTCTTGTGGAAGACGCTGTGATATTTTCGTTTTCCGTCTCAGTACAAAATCATTTCTTTTCATAAATCTTGTGCACCAACCATGACTTGCCTAAAATTTTGTGATGCCTAATTTCCTTGCTAGTTTCAAGACAAAGATTCGAATTGATCCTCGGGAAACACCATATCCATTCTGTCGGTTTTCACTGACATACTTTGCCACTTCAACTTCCAACTGTGGCCACTTGTTACACTTTCCTCTGTTAGCACATTTGTTTTTCGACATAAGCTTAAGTTGTGCAGAGAGCTTTTTCCAGTCTCTAACACTTTTTTCGGAAACCTTAAATTCCCTTGCTGCTGCACAGTTGTTAGTCTGTTCTGCATATTCAATCACTCTCAGCTTGAACATAGCTGTGAACTTTCCTCTTGAATCCATGCTGAAGAGAATATGGGTCAAGCACGTCTACACTGTAACAAGACACAATTTGAAATATACACGTGGGCTAATCGTGATGACATAATATGATGTGAGTCAGGTCATCTACACACAGTTGCCAGTTTCAAAATTTTCCTTTTAAAATTTTAAGTTACCGAGTATTCCTTTTCCCAAATCGTTTTAAAATACTGTAGATAAAACAGTGTACTATTGTGCAAACCCCACAGAAAAAAAATTAATAAATGGAGACACCAAAAATGTAAAAAAAAAAAAAAAAAATGCTGTCTGACTTGCAACACTGTTGGTAGGGTCAGGTGGTTCTAACGGCACCTGCCAGGACCCGGTAATCAAATTTATAACAGTATCTAACCTCAATTACTGTAGTTTATCTGATGTAGGCAATATGAAGTAAAAAATACCAGTTAAAGTGAGAAATTGGAAGAGAATAAACAAGAAAGATGTTGGGCTATTTTTGGTAGGGCTGAGGGAGAGAGTACCAGCTGTTTGGTCTTTTTTGGCAGGAGAGTCACACAAATATCCGTACTAGTATTTGTTTGGTGTCTTCTGTATTTTTAAAAATGAATACTTGTAAATTAAAAGTACCGTAACATTGTATTATATACAAACTTGTCATATTTCTGGAAAATAAGAAGCAAGAAAATAAGAATATACCGGTAAACACATTTCAACGTACGCTAAAATTAAAAGCTGCTTAAGAAGGGCCGATGCAAAAACAAAGCCTCTGCGACCAGGGCTCTGCTGTATCAGCTAGACGGTACACGTGTTTTTCGAATCGTTTTCAGTTAAAAAACTTTTACATCACAAGTGAATTAGGATAGAATATTATTGTAATATAACAGGTTTTAACTGAAAACCATTCGAAAAGCGATTACGGTAACATCTTTTCAACGAAAGAAAGCGAAAGTCATTGTTTTTGTCACGATTTTATCCCACTTTCCACTGAATACGTACGTCATTTCAGCAAAAATATTACATTTCCATATTCTCAGAAATAAATAGTAGTTTTGCTGAAACGTGATGTATTTCAATGTAAATTAGGATAAACTACATGCAGAAAACAAAAGACTTTACCTAACCTTCCGATGTTCAAGATATGTTACTCGTTTTTTTGATAGTTTTCGGTTAAAATACTGTTATATTAGTGATATTCTATTCATACTGTGGTTGATATAATACATTCACGGAAATGTAATATTTTTTGCTGAAATGACGTTCGTATTACAGTAGAAAGTGGGATAAAATTGTGACGAAAACAATGACTTTTGCTTTCTTTCGTTCAAAAGATGTTACCGTAATCGCCTTTCGAATGGTTTTCAGTTAAAAAACTATTGTATTACAATAACATTCCCTCCTAATTTTCTTGAATAAATACTTGAATGGAAATGTACAATATTTTTGTTGAAATTACCCGCGTTTCACTGCAAAGTGTCGTAATAATAAATGGTAAACAAGTTTATAGGACGTAGAGTGTTTTTACTGAAGGTTTTGTTGTTCCTTTACCCTCAAAAACTTGGGTCGACCTATAAACGAGGAATATCATAAATTAACGATTTCTTGGTCAAAAAATCGGGGTCGACCTATATACGAAGGGGGGTTATAATAATAATAATTAACGGTTTATTGAAAGAGCTTGGCAGCCAGAAGGCTGAAAATATACAGTTACATATTTGGAGAATGGGTTATGAATTACAAATAATATACAAGTAACATAAGTGACACAAATAAGACATATAATAACTAGATGGGGAAAAGCTCAAACTACAGTTCATTTCAACATAATGACAGTGTAAGGAGCAGTGTTTACTGGGAGTGAATACACTGATTTATTACAAGTTAGTGATAATTTTTACAATGGTTGGGACTGGGCTGTTCTTATAGCGATCAGTTTGTGCACGTATGGGCTGGATGCGGTTGTGGTGTCGAACAGCAATTCTCGGACAAGGGATCTCAGGTGGTAGTAGGAGCCGGTAAGTGCTCAGTCACACTGTATCCATTCCTCATTATTTATTACTTTTACTGTACTGTATCCATTCCTCATTATTTGTTACGTTTAGTGTACTGTATTTCATTGTAGATTTTTAATTATTTTTTTTTAATCTTTTTTTTTTTTTTTTTTTTTTTTTATGTCGGACTTACGACCTGGATTTGGGTCCGTAACCCCGTCGTAAGTCGGGGTCTAGCTGTATTATAGTTAGCCACTAAACAAGCAAGGATAGAATGATAGTGGTGGTGATACATAACCATAGCATATAGTAGCTGTGTTAGAAGCTCTTTATCTCAGTGTTTTCTCTTGTGGGGGGGGGGGACCCAACCGTACAAGTGCACCGCCCCTCAAGCACAGTAAAAGGATCTTCTATTGTATAAAGAACTAATTTTATTTATATTGATAAGTACTGTAAATGACCTAAGCAAGTGAGAGTGTTAGCAGACATGCTGGCACCTCTGAACAACACTGCATGCATGGCAATACCTGACTGCCTGGGACCTTTAAATTAGGTAAGGAGTTACCATGTGACTTTGGGGTTGTTTTTGGCCCCCCCCCCCTTCCCCTCCAAAAATAAAAAAAGGTTGAAAATCTTTGACCATCTTGGCACGATTTAGGTTAAACTAATTGACCATTGATTTTGAAATAATTTACGAAAGTAGAACAAAAAGCAAAATACAGTCGGCCCTTAACACGCAGGTTTATAATACACGGATTTGCAAATACGTGGATTGCCCCGCCGGAGGAATATTCTGTACATTGAAGTAATTGAAGTACATTCAAATCGCGCGCGGCACCGAACACGGGACACCGCCCGCTCCCGCAACCTCACACACACACACACACGCATAGCTCTCCCTCACTCAGTCAGTCTCGCTGTAACCACGCTTGTGTTGACATCAGCATTGTAGTTGCAAAAATATTACATTTCCGTGAATGTATTATATCAAGCACAGTATGAATAGAATATCACTAATATAAGAGTATTTTAACAGAAAACTACTAAAAAAACGAGTAACATATCTTGAACATTGGAAGGTTAGGAAAAGTCTTTTGTTTTCGTCATGTATATTATCCTATTTTACATTGAAATACATCACGTTTCAGCAAAACTACTATTTATTTCTGAGAATATATACATTCAGGCACAGTTTCGGTAAAATATACATGTGCTGTAACATTTTTTTTAATTGAAAACGATTCGAAAAACACATAACCTCTAGCCCTGTTCAAGGAGAAGACTGGGAGGAGCTTGTTTGGTGCTTAAGACGATTACAAGGAAAATGATTTTGATGGATTTTAATGAAAATATTCAGAAAGACCCTGGCACTGTCAAGGAAAGTGGCTGCTGAAAGCTTCCGGGACATGGCAGAAGACGAGATTAGGGAGCTAATTGAAGAGCACGACACTGAGCTGACCGAGGAGGATCTACAGGAGTTAGTAGACTCAGGCAAGGAAGAGGAAGCGAAAGGGGATGAGGAAGAGCACCAAGAAATAACGTTGGAGAAGTTGGGGGAGATGACCAGGAACATTGAGGCACTGAAAAACCTGGCCTATAGTATGGACCCCTCCATGGTGCGTGCCCTGAAATTCATGCGAGGGATGGATGACGTTTTCGCTCCATACAAAAACATCATGGAAGAAATAAAAGAAAGAGACGACAACTCCCCATCACCATGTTCTTTGATCACCGAAGGAGAGATTTAACACCATCAATCACTGGCGGCAGTGAGGAAGCAGCTGAATCCACTGTCGCCCCCACTTCACCACCTGTTATGGAATTTAGTGATGATGAGCCCGATGACCCCCGCCCTGTCGCCGAGGAGAGGTACGGTACAGTAAAGTGAAATTCTTATCTCTTTTTTTTTAATAGCTTTTCTTGCCATGTTTATTGTTTGTAAAAATGCACAGCACAGTACAGTTCAGTACAAGTACTGTACATAGGAAGTGGAGGTGCAGTTATTCACAAAACATTTGTGTTTGTTGTCGGCAGTAGTGACGGTGCGGAGGGAACGAGTTGGGAGGAGTGGTGAGGTGACCTTGGTCGCAGGAGCAGGAACGAGTGGAGATGCCAGCCAGTATATTTCGGGTGTATTAATTGTTTTTATAGCTATTTTTGCATTTTAATATTAAATACTGTACATTATGTTTCAACAAAACTACCATTTATTTCTGAGAACATAGAAATGTAATATTTTTGCTGAAATGATGTACGTATTACAGTGGAAAGTGGGATAAAATTGTGACGCAAGCAATGACTCTCTCTCTTTCGTTCAAAAGATGTTGCCGTAATCGCTTTTTGAATGGTTTTCAGTTGTGGGATTATAAGGCTAATGATAGGATAGAATATTATTGTAATACAGTACGAGTACAGTAGAACAGTTTTTTAACTGAAAACCATTCGAAAAGCGATTACGGTAAAATCTTTTGAACAACGAAAGAAAGCGAAAGTCATTGTTTTCATAATTTTATCCCACTTTCCACTGTACAATAATATGTACGTCATTTCAGCCAAAATATTACATTTCCGTATTTATTTCTGAGAATATATTCATTCAGTCACAGTTAAGGTAAAATATACTTGTGATGTAATATTTTAATGAAAATACTGTATCGTAGTTTTCTTTTGTATCAAATTTAATTAACAAAGATTGATGTTTCAAATGTAATGAACAAAAATTTATGTACAGTATCTATAAATAAACTTTAACAAATGAATACTTTGTTTTACATCGTCCTGTGTATACCATACCATGCATTTGGCTACTTTGGGCTAGCTATGATGACGCAAGAGATCTGCCCTGGCGACTGTACCGACACTCACAGCCGGTGGTGTGTTGGTGTGTCGTTTCCATTGTTTACTGGTAGTTACTGGTAAATATTTTTCAACCTAGCGAAACTATTACCCTTTTAGAGGTCGACCCCCAATTTTTTGCAATATAATTTGGTCTTAAAAACTCGAACTACACACAGGTATATACGGTAAATAAGGACATGGGGGGGCCAGGGATTTATTTTGGGGGGGGGGGGGGGGCAGCACATATACGTGGATTGTTAACATCCACGGCTATCTCTGTTACGTAACCCCCGCGTATGTTAAGGGCCGACTGTATTTTAATATAGAAGAACTGAACAAGTTTTATTTTAAAGGTGTACAGTGTTCAATATGAGTTTCTTTTGTGGTAATGTGTGTGTGTCTTTCTAGCACATCATACTAAACTCTGTGATCGGCCCATCACGACAAGTGGAATTGATGGGTGGGAGGGAAAGACGGGAAAGAGCCAAGTTTCTTTATTTCTTTTATGTTTCAGGCAACAGTCAAACCTCTATTTATGGATTATATGAAGAGGAAAATCCGTTATATCAAGGGTCCGTTAAATGTGAAAGCCACACGTAACGGAATGCTATGTGGAGAGAAATGTCCGTTATGTGGAGGTTTGGTTGTGTACAGAAATAAAGAAACTTAACCAACTCTTCCCTTCTACCCATCAAATACTGAACATTTACAACAGTCTCATGTATCCATAGTGTCCAAAGGTGCTGCCATTGGTGGACAAATAAAGCTTAGCATATTACAGTATAAGAGGAAAAAGTGTCTGTTAGTTTCTTCTTATTAAAGGTTTGAAATATGGAAGATCATTTAGCCAGTGTGTGTCATTTATGTCACTGAGCTGTTGGATATGATAAGGTTATAACGTGTGTGTGTTCATAAGTTGTACTGTACTGGAATTAAACTTTCACACTTCAGTCCACAGAATTTGGGAATCTGCATTTTCCTTTATTTATTTTGCCTTTTTTTTTTAGCCAATAGGATCATCAGGTGGTAGATTAAGATCCTACGCTCTGATTAGCTTATGTTCACCAATAGGATCATCAGGCAGTAGATCCTATACAGTCTATGATTTAGTTAACACAAATTAAGCTTCTGTGTGTTTATGAACCTTTTTAAAAATTTCTCCAACTTGGCAATAATGGTGAGGGTTGGCAGAAGTTCCTTTGTATAGTACTGTACAGTATTTCATCTGGAAAGACAAAAGTGAACTACAATTCATGTAACAACTGAACTCTAGCCTATTATAACATACAGTACAGTACAGGTAATGAAGGAGATGGTGTACTGTACCTGTAATGACTGCAACATACAGTACAGTGCAGGTAATGAAGGGGATGGTGTACCTGTAGACCTGGAGTGGCTGACAGGACCCAATGAGGATGTGGACATGGAGGTGACCATCACACACCTCCCCCAGATGACCATAACAACAGACACCATGAACCCTAATGAACTCAACTGGAAGGAACAGATACAACAAGATGAAGCTCTCAAACTTGTGGGGAAAACATTTTATAAATATATGCAGGTGAGTGTGTACTGGACACACTTGATGCTCTTCTTCAAATGTACTGATAAGACACATGTACAATAGGGTTGCTCATTTTTTCACACTTTTTTAAAATTGTGGGTGGGGGTGTTTTCTCCCATTATTTTGTTACTCCTGAATTCATTGGTGCCAGAATTAATGAAATCCAACATGTTCTAGGGGTCGCGAATCCAAATATAAAAAATGAATTTTTGCGAAAAAATGTCAAAACTCAAGCTTTTTCTCTTATAGATCAGCAATCGCGCTGCTTTTCACTACTTAACTCTAATGGCTGGCTAGAGCAGCTATTCAGCTTTCCATTGACACCTAATTCGATTGCATGGACCTCTCATTTGACCTTCTAAGTCAGGTCAAAGGCTGTAGCCTACCTGCGTTAACGGAGTTATAAATTCACTAGGTTCACATTGGCAGCTTTAAAACCCTGCGCTTCTTTGCAGTGTTTTGGCATGTGTTGTGTTGTTGTTGGTACTGTGGTGTTATTTTATAATTTACTCAAATCTGCTATATAGTGTGACAGTAAATTTATGGTTATCTATTTATGTTGTATTTTCTACAGGTGATTAAATTGCTCTTATGTGACCCTATTTTGTTTGCCTATATTGTTTTATTACAAAACGTTTTTTTCTTACAGAGTTCATCTGTTTATATACATACAATCATGGAAGAGAGTGAGTCGCAGTCGGGGGAGAATGCTAAGGGAACTGTCAGGCCAACATCATCCACTACCCGTTCTGCCACTGAAATCTATCTAGTAGGCCAGCCAGCATCATCAATTAGAGGCAGTAAACTCCTGATGATGCGTCAAGTCCTGAAGTTCTTCTTTCACACAGTGAATGAATCTGGTGACAGACAGGAGACGTTTAAAGAAACAGTGAGAAATGTACTCATGTTCTGGAATTTAGCTCGCATCAAGACTATCTCAGAGAGGGGGTGCCGGGAGAAGCTGACAAGGTTATGGGAGCACTGGAGAAGTCTACAAAAAAGTCGGGACAGGGCTGCAAAGGACAAGGTTGAAAACTTCAAGTCTCAACTTGACCTGTTGTGGGACATCGGAGCACCGGACGCCGTAGAGGACATCGAGAAGAACAGGCTGCTTACACCGGCCGACAAACAACAAGACCAACGCGGAGAAAGAAAAGCGTTCATGAGTGGTAACGATAAGATTTTTGCCGCTAAGAAGAGAAAGCAGGAGGAACAGGTCGAGAAGCAAAGGTCGAAACAGGGAAGGTTCGCAGCCTGTGAACCAAGCAGCAGTGATTCGAGACCTCAAACCTCTGTGGTGGCTGACACCCCAACGGAAGTAGAAATGGAGAAAAAGGACACAGCGATACAACCTGGCAGGTACACATCAAAGCACCCTTATGTGACGGTTCAGCTTCCACGTCGCATTCTCCAAGAGCCAGCATTAAAGTAACTCGCTGACCGTCTTCGGATATCCAATAACGAAGTACAGTGAGTTCTGCTATAACGCGTGTTTTGATAACGCGAATTTGCTCTAGCGCGATTTATGAATTAGGAACGATATTTGTATAACGCGAACGCTTGTTTGCTATAACGCGATTTTTGCTTACTATTTCTCCGATTTTGTGGTATTAACTGTGAATATAGTAAAGAAGAATATCAACAAGAAGCGTTCTGGTGATAGAATTCCTGGTGATGATCGTAAAAGAAAGGATATAACACTTGAAGAGAAGCTCGATTTTATCAACTTCAAAATCACCCTTCTCCCCTATCAAGTAAAGTGTTACATTTACTGTATGATTTCATTATTAGATATGAATGTAACATTTATTTAGACTGTGCTATCCTTTGTGTTAGGCTAACTACTAATTTTTTTCGATTTCGAGTAATCTGCACCTAACCCTATTTTCTCCATAAGCCCTGTTATTTTTATTACGCGATTTTCTATAACACGATATTTTACAAGAACCCAATTATCGCATTATAGGAGAACTACCTGTAAGTGTATCCATAAATGTGTTTGGAATGTTTGAAATTTCTGTTAATTATTTGATAAGCACTTAAACAGTCGACATTTTCTACTGACACCCTTGCCTGCTTTTGCTCGCAGATAGTTTCGGTGGTCGCAGCAGTGCTGCGCTCTGCTAACCCGCCAGGCGATCTGTCTGAGTTCCGGATCTCGAGAGAGACTGCGAGACGGGCGCGAGCTTCACACCGTCGTCAGGTAGCTGCCGCACAAAGGGAAGCCTTCACGCCTCCACCACATGCAGTGGTGCACTGGGATGGTAAGCTGGTTAAGGTAAGAACACGTTTAGGTACTACATTAATATTTTACCAAAGCCTAGACTATTGTAATATATTGTTAGAAATGTATCAAATCATTAACAAAAAGCTTGGAGAAAAAGGCAGCCTTGATAATTCTTCATTATCTGTCTGAATTTTTATATTTCTCTCATTTCAGAACGTCGTGGGAGAAGAACACCGACAGGCCATCTTCATCTCAGGGCGCGGCCATGAGGAAGGGAAGCTGCTTGCTGTCTTGCCAGTGAAGGACGGCACTGGCCTGACCCAGGCACGCGCAACAGCTCGTGCTATCGAGGACTGGAGCTGCGCTTCAAACGTCAAGGCACTGTGCTTTGATACAACGTCGTCCAACACAGGGCGAGTCCAAGGTGCGGTTGTCCATCTGGAGGCGCTGCTGGAAAAACAGCTGTTGAGGCTTGGGTGCAGACACCACGTCATGGAACTGGTGGTGAGAGCCGCTGCCAGCAACATCTTCGGCAAAACATCGGCCCCTACGGACCCTCTCTTCCAGACTCTTAAGAAAAGGTGGAGTCAACTAGATCACTCTCAGTATCTCAGGCTGGACATTGCAAATCTACCAGAGTCTGACTGGCTCAGTCACCTCCGACACAGGACCGTTAGCTACCTGCTGACCGTCACAGAATGGGCCAGAGAGGATTACCGAGAAGCGGCAGAACTAACGCTCCTCGTCCTCGGTGTGAATCCTCCGCGCGGCAGGCACTTTCTGCGTCCTGGCGCATGTCACCACGCTCGCTGGATGGCGAAGATCATATACTACCTCAAGATCTACATGTTTAGCCACCAGCTAGAGCTCAGCAGTGACCTTTTCCGTCAAGCTGCAGAGGATGGCGATCTTTGTGTCTCTGCTGTACACACCGGCGTGGCTGAAATCACCAGTAGCCGAGGATGCGCCTGTGAATGACCTGCAACTGCATCACGAACTCCTCCGCTACAGGGCCGTGGACTGTGAGGTGGCTGATGCGGCGCTGGCGGTTGCGAGCCCCCACCTGTGGTATCTAAGGCCACAGACCGTCGTTCTGTCGCTGTGCAGCGAGAAGTTGAGTGCGGCAGAGAAAAAGAAGATGGCGACGAAAATTGAGCTGCCTAGAAGAAACAAACGACTACGCCAACGACAACTTGGTCATCCAACAGACGACACGGCTTTCCGACCTGATAGATGAACGTTCATGGATGATCTTCAAGGAGCATCATGTGTGCGGCACAGCATGGTTGATGTCACCGGTGGAAGACTGGGAGAAAAACGAAGAGTTCATGAAGCTGGAAGATTTCTCCAGAAGCCTGAAGGTAACCAATGACGTGGCCGAAAGGGGAATAAAGCTTATGCAGGACTTCATTGGTTCAGTCACGAAGGATGAGCAGCAGCTGCAGGCTGTCATGCAACTTGTGGAAAAGCACAGGAAGCAGATGAGTGGCTTCAGCAAGTCTGCTCTGATGCAACTGTGAGAGTTGAATAGAGGGGGGATTGAACTTTCAAATTGCATCTCCTCCTAGAGTTATTGACCTGTTTCAATGATGTTTGTTTTTTTAAGAGGGAAATATATCATGGAAAAGACTGTGACGGCAAAATATTGATACGTGTTTTCGAATAAATGGAAAAGTCAAAACTATGAATATTTTGGAATCTGGTTCCCTTAACGCAGGTAAAGCCTTTGACCTGAACTAGAAGGTCAACTAAGAGGTACATGCAATCGAATTAGGTGTCAATGGAAAGCTGAATAGCTGCTCTAGCCAGCCATTAGGGCTAAGTAGTGAAAAGCAGCGCAATTGCTGATCTATAAGAGAAAAAGCTTGAGTTTTGACGTTTTTTCGCAAATATTCATTTTTTATATTTGGATTCGCGACCCCTAGAACATGTTGGATTTCATTAATTCTGGCACCAATGAATTTAGGAGTAACGAAATAATGGGAAAAAACACCACCACCCACAATTTTCTAAAATTGGGAAAAATGAGCAACCCAAATGTACAATTAACCCTTAAATGGTGGTCATCATGAGTGGAAGTTAGCTGAAGGGATGGTGATCATCATCAGTGGAAGTTAGCTGTAGGGACGGTGATCATCATGACTGGAAGTTAGCTGTAGGGACGGTGGTCATCATCAGTGGAAGTTAGCTGTTGGGACGGTGATCATCATCAGTGGAAGTTAGCTGTAGGGACGGTGATCTAACCCAACCCATCCCAAGCACTGGTGGTCGTCATCCATGGTCAAGATGGCTGTAATAACATTATGTCAACTTACAATATTATGTTACATCATGTTACAGTAATATCTTGTCATACTATACAGTATTTGTGACAGTATACTGTACAAGTACTGTATCATATTACAGTTATGTTATAGTATATTATTTTAGATATGTTATATGATCTTACAGTAATATCATCTTAGTTATATTATGGTACATGTCCACCACCGATTTTCTGGCACCCTTGGTTCCAAAGCATTGCCGGATTATCCGTTTTGCCGGACCAACCGAGGTCAGGTAATAATAATTCAACAATACACCCACTAATTAAATACCTCCCGTGTCTGTAAAGCACCATGGACTGCTAGAAACTTAAATTAAACCAATATTAAATGTAAATTAAATGTGAAAAGCCATAATTTTGAGTAACATTACTGTACACATTCTGTACTCAAATGCACTACACTAGACTAAAATTTTTATCTCGTGCAAACTATGTGATGTTTATACCCAAATTAATCTCTATCTTACAAGGATTCCAGCAATGCAAGCTATAATCTGCTAAGTCTAATCAGCTACATTTTCTAAGATAAAAACATTAAGCCTAAAACTGCCTTCATCCTGGCTGGGAGGGAAGTTAAGTGCCGTTTAGTAATTTTGTCCGATCTAAAAGAGGGACCGGACCATCCGTTCCCCGAAATTTGGTGGTGGACCTACAGTATCGTCTTACAGTAATATTATCTAAAGTTATTTTATAAAATAATAGTTATATTATATTATATTACAGTTATATTATGTCATATCATCTTACAGCTAAATCATACCATGTACAGGTTGAGTACCACAACTTCACAGAAGCATACAGTGTGGCCAGCAGTGAGCGGCAGCCGATACACTCAGTGGTGCTGTGGGGAGTGTTGGCAGACCAGTCGTGCTGAGGGTCAGGCAGGGCACTGAGGGAGGGGCCGCTAGCTGCTCCTAAAGTGCTCGCTCTACTCCACGACAGTTTTGTCTCATCCTGGGCGCTGGTGACAGAACTGAAGGTAAATTATTCATTGTTACTATAACTTCTTCACAACTTACAACATGAGATAAGCCTTACTCACTATCATGACAACTTTTTCATATCTCACAACCTACAACATGACACAAGTCTTTTTTGAGATACTGGTATAATTATCATAGCACTGTTCATGTTTGTGTCAGCTGAGCCTTACTTTTTCAACTAATTTTCCTTGATGCAATAGAATCCCAGTTATCCGTCACCTATGGGGGGATTGAGAAGTGCCGGATAAAAAGTTTTCTGGTTAGTTGAACTCTCTCTTAGGATTCCCCTAATAAATGCAACAATGCACAGTGCTACAGGCTGACCTTACAAATACGTGTCTCAGAAAAACTGACATCTTTAAAACTTATTCTACTCTATATAACTGATGTAGCTTAGAGATGAAGAAAATATAATATAAAACTAAAAAAATAAGAAAAATGAAGAACATCAATGTGTAAATGTTGAGGTGGTGGGCTACTGCGTGGCTGTGTTCCTCCTGATGTGACCTCACAGCATACATACAGCCACTGTGGCAGCGACTTGTCTGTGAGTAGCTCGTTGACTGCACGAACTGTGTCGTGTTGCCCTGAGGATAGTTTGGATGTGGAAATAGCTTCTTTCATTTTTTTTTTTACATAAAGTACAGTAAACCCTTTTTATTTGCAGGGGTTTGGTTCCAAGGAATGGCACTAATAGGCAAAACCATGAATAGCAACTTATACTGCCTTAGTTCACTACTGTACTGTATACCAAACAACTGACCAGCCACAGAGCACTCATCCCCTCCTTTAACTTGTCTAATAATTCAACTTTCTTTGTCAGGTTTATCACTGACTTCTGCCTTTTACATTTCACTCCATAGCACTGACACTAGGCAGTCTTTTAGGGGCCATTTAACACAGAAACACTAAAGTTTTAAGAGTACAACACGAATGGAAAGGATCTACTATACACGCTACTCAGTAGCCTACTGGCATCCCCGGGTTACGGCGGGGCTCCGTTCCTGAAAAATTTTCCTTATCGCGAAATTCCAAAACGCGGGACCATTTTTCCCGTTGACTCTCATTATACATTTTGAGATGTGTTGCCAAGGAAATTTTTTCAGTCAAAAGCATATTTACGAATATAAATAAACAGTTTTAAAGGCATCTAATGATTCATTATAATGTAACATGAAAATAAATGCACACCCTTGAATTTAGCTCACCAGTGATGATGTTAACTACTGGAGGAGGTGAGGTGGTTACTGGGAGTTACATCTTTAAAGCATCATGTTTAATGTCCAACCTAATTTCTTTATGGGATCTTGTATCACCACTACTTTCACTTGAATTTGATGGCTTCTTCCCACTCATCTTGATTAAGGGTACACAGTAACACAGATGCAAAATTGAACACAAGCTGGAGAACAAATTCATTCTGAACAGTGCCATTGTTGTTGTGCTGGCTGCTGGGTTGGCACACACGGTCTTATAGCTACCACAGAGAATCCACACAAAATAAATTTTATAATTTCGGTGAAATTTTTTGTTTTATATTGCGATTTTAAGGTTTGAAAACTTATTAAATTAACCTAAATTCTGTAAGGGAGAGTTTTTCGGCTGTATCTCAAATTTTTGGGTCATACAGTAATTTCAAAATTTCGTGAGGGCCAATTTCCATAACCAGGGTTTCTGTAATGCGGGGTCACCTGTATTGTGTTTTATTATATAAATTAACTTTATTGTTTATCTTAGTAATAGGGGGAGGTGGTGTGTTATTTAGAGAGAGACCCTACAGTGTGGCAGGGGAGGTGGTGTGTTATGTAGAGAGAGAGAGAGAGAGAGCCTACAGTGTGGCAGGGGAGGTGGTGTGTTATTTAGAGAGAGAGCCTACAGTGTGGCAGGGGAGGTGGTGTGTTATGTAGAGAGAGAGAGAGAGAGAGAGAGAGAGAGAGAGAGAGAGAGAGAGAGAGAGAGAGAGAGAGAGACTCTACAGTGTTGCAGGGAAGGTGGTGTGTTATGTAGAGAGAGAGAGAGAGAGAGAGAGAGAGAGAGAGAGAGAGAGAGAGCCTACAGTGTGGCAGGGGAGGTGGTGTGTTATGGAGAGAGAGAGAGAGAGAGAGACTCTACAGTGTTGCAGGGAAGGTGGTGTGTTATGTAGAGAGAGAGAGAGAGAGAGAGAGAGAGAGAGAGAGAGAGAGAGAGAGAGAGAGAGACTCTACAGTGTTGCAGGGAAGGTGGTGTGTTATGTAGAGAGAGAGAGAGAGAGAGAGAGAGAGAGAGAGACAGAGCCTACAGTGTGGCAGGGGAGGTGGTGTGTTATGGAGAGAGAGAGAGAGAGAGAGAGAGAGAGAGAGAGAGAGAGAGAGAGAGAGAGAGACTCTACAGTGTTGCAGGGAAGGTGGTGTGTTATGTAGAGAGAGAGAGAGAGAGAGAGAGAGAGAGAGAGAGAGAGAGAGAGAGAGAGAGCCTACAGTGTGGCAGGGAAGGTGGTGTGTTATGGAGAGAGAGAGAGAGAGAGCCTACAGTGTGGCAGGGAAGGTGGTGTGTTATGTAGAGAGAGAGAGAGAGAGAGAGAGAGAGAGCCTACAGTGTGGCAGGGGAGGTGGTGTGTTATGGAGAGAGAGAGAGAGAGAGAGAGAGAGAGAGAGAGAGAGAGAGAGAGAGCCTACAGTGTTGCAGGGAAGGTGGTGTGTTATGGAGAGAGAGAGAGAGAGAGAGAGAGAGAGAGAGAGAGAGAGAGAGAGAGACTACAGTGTGGCAGGGAAGGTGGTGTGTTATGTAGAGAGAGAGAGACTCTACAGTGTTGCAGGGAAGGTGGTGTGTTATGTAGAGAGAGAGAGAGAGAGAGAGAGAGAGAGAGAGAGAGAGAGAGAGAGACTACAGTGTGGCAGGGAAGGTGGTGTGTTATGTAGAGAGAGAGAGAGAGAGAGAGAGACTCTACAGTGTTGCAGGGAAGGTGGTGTGTTATGTAGAGAGAGAGAGAGAGAGAGATAGAGAGAGGGAGAGAGAGAGAGAGAGAGAGAGGGAGAGGGAGAGACTACAGTGTGGCAGGGATGGTGGTGTGTTATGTAGAGAGAGAGAGAGAGAGAGAGAGAGAGAGAGAGAGAGAGAGAGAGAGAGAGAGAGAGAGACTACAGTGTGGCAGGGAAGGTGGTGTGTTATGTAGAGAGAGAGACTCTACAGTGTTGCAGGGAAGGTGGTGTGTTATGTAGAGAGAGAGAGAGAGAGAGAGAGAGAGAGAGAGAGAGAGAGAGAGAGACTACAGTGTGGCAGGGAAGGTGGTGTGTTATGTAGAGAGAGAGAGACTCTACAGTGTGGCAGGGAAGGTGGTGTGTTATGTAGAGAGAGAGAGAGAGAGAGACTACAGTGTGGCAGGGAAGGTGGTGTGTTATGTAGAGAGAGAGAGACTCTACAGTGTTGCAGGGAAGGTGGTGTGTTATGTAGAGAGAGAGAGAGAGAGAGAGAGAGAGAGAGAGAGAGAGAGAGAGAGAGCCTACAGTGTGGCAGGGGAGGTGGTGTGTTATGGAGAGAGAGAGAGAGAGAGAGAGAGAGAGAGAGAGAGAGAGAGCCTACAGTGTGGCAGGGAAGGTGGTGTGTTATGGAGAGAGAGAGAGAGAGAGAGAGAGAGAGAGAGAGAGAGAGAGAGAGAGAGAGAGACTACAGTGTGGCAGGGAAGGTGGTGTGTTATGTAGAGAGAGAGAGACTCTACAGTGTTGCAGGGAAGGTGGTGTGTTATGTAGAGAGAGAGAGAGAGAGAGAGAGAGAGAGAGAGAGAGAGAGAGACTACAGTGTGGCAGGGAAGGTGGTGTGTTATGTAGAGAGAGAGAGAGAGAGAGAGAGACTACAGTGTGGCAGGGAAGGTGGTGGGTTATGTAGAGAGAGAGAGACTCTACAGTGTTGCAGGGAAGGTGGTGTGTTATGTAGAGAGAGAGAGAGAGAGAGAGAGAGAGAGAGAGAGAGAGAGAGAGAGAGAGAGAGAGAGCCTACAGTGTGGCAGGGAAGGTGGTGTGTTATGTAGAGAGAGAGAGAGAGAGAGAGAGAGAGACTACAGTGTGGCAGGGAAGGTGGTGTGTTATGTAGAGAGAGAGAGAGAGAGAGAGAGAGAGAGAGAGAGAGAGAGAGAGAGAGAGAGAGAGAGACTACAGTGTGGCAGGGAAGGTGGTGTGTTATGTAGAGAGAGAGAGAGACTCTACAGTGTTGCAGGGAAGGTGGTGTGTTATGTAGAGAGAGAGAGAGAGAGAGAGAGAGAGAGAGAGAGAGAGAGAGAGAGAGAGAGAGAGACTCTACAGTGTGGCAGGGAAGGTGGTGTGTTATGTAGAGAGAGAGAGACTCTACAGTGTGGCAGGGAAGGTGGTGTGTTATGTAGAGAGAGAGAGAGAGAGAGAGAGAGAGAGAGAGAGAGAGAGAGAGAGAGAGAGACTCTACAGTGTGGCAGGGAAGGTGGTGTGTTATGTAGAGAGAGAGAGGTGTGTTATGTAGAGAGAGAGAGACTCTACAGTGTGGCAGGGAAGATGGTGTGTTATGGAGAGAGAGAGAGAGACTCTACAGTGTGGCAGGGAAGGTGGTGTGTTATGTAGAGAGAGAGAGAGAGAGAGAGAGAGAGAGAGAGAGAGAGACTCTACAGTGTGGCAGGGAAGGTGGTGTGTTATGTAGAGAGAGAGAGAGAGAGGTGTGTTATGTAGAGAGAGAGACTCTACAGTGTGGCAGGGAAGGTGGTGTGTTATGGAGAGAGAGAGAGAGAGAGAGAGAGAGAGAGAGAGAGAGAGAGAGAGAGAGACTCTACAGTGTGGCAGGGAAGGTGGTGTGTTATGTAGAGAGAGAGAGAGAGAGAGAGAGACTCTACAGTGTGGCAGGGAAAGGTCTTGTAGTCACTGCCTCAGAAATGTTGTGACTGTACTATAATACAGATGATAGTACAGTACAGTATATCCTGTGAGCTGTGGTCAGTGTACTGTGTTTATCCTTCCCTCACTAGTAAATATATTATAGGGGAACTTTGTTACCTGATAAAACTTGTATTATTACAGTACTTACAAAACGGTACAGTAATCCCATCATCACTTACAGAGTCATGCTGGGAACACCATTCTGCCGGGGGTCTCCATGATAGCGAGTCTGTCTCTGGATGCCTATACTTTTCCCGTACAGATTCTGATACAGGAGGCATCAGGGTACGTGGTGGCAGCCATTAATGCCAACCAGGTGTTGGATGCTGAACTGAACGACACAATGATTCAACAGGGCTTCCATGACCCAGCAGAGTTTGTTTACTATAAGTTTTTAGAAGAAGGTTTAAAGAAATACAGAGATATATTTATAGATTAGTTATACAGTATAGTGCAGTATACTGTACTATGTCTGGTGCTAACAGTTTGCTACTTGTGATACTAGAAATATTTGTAATATACTGTACCAAAAGTACTTTGTTCTTGAAGATTTAGCAATAGTGCTAAAAGTGTTTGATATTTACAATGGTAAATTCTTAATATATATATATATATATATATATATATATATATATATATATATATATATATATATATATATATATATATATATATATATATATATATATATATATATATATATATATGCAAGTAAATCACTGTAGGTGCGCGTGATCTAGGTATATGCTGATAACCACCAGGAAAGAAGAAAACACGAAGTTCCCAAGCGCTTTCGTGTAATTCACATCTTCAGGGGTGAGTACTCACCCCTTAAGATGTGAATTACACGAAAGCGCTTGGGAACTTCGTGTTTTCTTCTTTCCTTGTGGTTATCAGCATATATATATATATATATATATATATATATGCTGATAACCACCAGGAAAGAAGAAAACACGAAGTTCCCAAGCGCTTTCGTGTAATTCACATCTTCAGGGGTGAGTACAGACTAGATAGAGTAATGCAGAACAAGATGAATATATACAGAGGAGGGTGAGACCAGGTCCACAATGGTCAGGTAATGACCCTACTAATCTTTAAATGGCACACAACGGTTGGTGGTTGGGTCAGATGGGACAGTGACCCGCCCTCTCACCTGATCACAAATCTTCTTAATTACATTGTGGACCTGGTCTCACCCTCCTCTGTATATATTCATCTTGTTCTGCATTACTCTATCTAGTCTGTACTCACCCCTGAAGATGTGAATTACACGAAAGCGCTTGGGAACTTCGTGTTTTCTTCTTTCCTGGTGGTTATCAGCATATACCTAGATCACGCGCACCTACAGTGATTTACTTGCATATATATATATATATATATATATATATATATATATATATATATATATATATATATATATATATTGATAAAATCACACGGGAAAAGGGAAACAACGGAGCAATGACTGAGGCTGTTTCATCTTTTTCAGAATGTTTAATTACATCAACTTTCACTTCCATTGTAATTGCTTTCCTTTTCTTGGATGTACTACCATCACTTGGGAGCCATGATGAGGGCAGTAAAATAGAGTTAAAAAGCCAAAAACAACAGTTTACACTTGATCACACACGTTACTGAGGTGAGGGTAAGGTGTACTGACGCTCCCTCAAGGCTGGGTGACTCATTACTCCCCACCTGCCGCTACGCCACACAAACTAGTTCTCGTATGTTAATACTACGAACCAGTTGTACCTATGTTGAATTCTTAAAACAATTGACCTTATGGGACCTCGTTCGTGTTGACAGGTGTTGGTAAATCGGACGTTTGTAACTCAGGGACTCCTGTATTACAGTACAAAGTACAGGTGACCAAGGGCTCTATTATTGTGTTTCTGTAAGACTTTGTGAAAAAGCCAGTAGAAATGAAGGAGGGAAATTTACAGGACTAACTGGGAAGAAATATAGGTAAAGGGAGACTAGGAGGAGACGGAGACAGAAGAGAAATAAAGAGGAAAAATTGGGAATAAATATAGAAAAATTAAGACAAGTTAATGATAAAGATAGAGGAGGAGGAAAGTGAAGAAAACAGTTGAGGAAGACATTAAATATTCCAGCAGGTATATAAGAAGCACTTACTGTTATACTCATTGTTATTTCTCTGGTACAGGAACTTGTGACCATTTGTGTTCACATTGCTGTGTTTGTGATGCCTGACAACTATGGTAGACAACTAGACATGCATCCTTCATACATATTTGTTTATCATACATGACAACATTATACCAAAGTGAACCAAAATCTTGTAGCTGGTGAAGTGTGACCCTCTGTATTGGTCACATAGCCAATCACATCTTCTGGAGGCTCATACAGTCACCGAGAAGGATGCTGTACGTACATTCGGACACCACCCACAAACTTATGTTCGTGTTCTATCTACCTGCATGACTATTTTACTTACAGAACTATAACTCCTTGTGTCTGGGGTCCCCTTGGAGCTGAATAAAACTGTCTAATTGTAGCCAAAGGAAATATTAAAAGTGGCATAGTAAAGGGGTTATTGTATGTCTTGACTATATACAACCAATACTGTACAATACTGTACTGTATTGGGTTCTGTCTTGCCTTGATTTATGTTATTAAAGATGACTTAGTGCTATTGAGTTTATTGTTACTTTTAGCTCTAAGTCACTTCATTGATGTTTTGATGACTTCTTCTTGATATTGTTACTATATTTTGTAATTCTGTTTGTGTGATAAGTAACATTAGATTAACTTATTGAAGGTCTTATTGGGGAAAAGATTGACTATGTTGATATTGTAATACTTTATAAGTTTACAAGATTTGCTTGAGTAAAGATGATTATAATGTTGTATGTGCATCACAAACACACCAGGACTCTATAAGGTGTAGGGCCCTCTCAATCACCATAGGTCAGAGGACTCTTACAGTATCATGACCCACGTTGTACAGTATCATTGTTTAGTGTCTCTTGATTAATTTGGTGCATCATTTTTTCCATATATCTCCTACACCTCCCCTACCCTCCCCCCCTTTCCATATATAATATATCTCCTACACCTCTCCTACCCTTCCCCCTTTCCATATATAATATATCTCCTACACCTCCCCTACCCTTCCCCCTTTCCATATATAATATATCTCCTATCCCTCCCCTACCCTCCCCCTTTCCATATATAATATATCTCCTACACCTCCCCCTTTCCATATATAATATATCTCCTACACCTCCCCTACCCTCCCCCCTTTCCATATATAATATATCTCCTACACCTCCCCTACCCTCCCCCTTTCCATATATAATATATCTCCTGCCCCCCCTTTCCATATATAGTATATCTCCTACACCTCCCCTACCCTCCCCCCTTTCCATATATAATATACCTCCTACACCTCCCCTACCCTTCCCCCTTTCCATATATAATATATCTCCTACCCCTCCCCTACCCTCCCCCCTTTCCATATATAATATATCTCCTACACCTCCCCCTTTCCATATATAATATATCTCCTACACCTCCCCCCTTTCCATATATAATATATCTCCTACACCTCCCCTACCCTCCCCCCTTTCCATATATAATATATCTCCTACACCTCCCCTACCCTCCCCCTTTCCATATATAATATATCTCCTACACCTCCCCTACCCTCCCCCTTTCCATATATAGTATATCTCCTACACCTCCCCTACCCTCCCCCTTTCCATATATAGTATATCTCCTACACCTCCCCTACCCTCCCCCTTTCCATATATAGTATATCTCCTACCCCTCCCCTACCCTCCCCCTTTCCATATATAGTATATCTCCTACACCTCCCCTACCCTCCCCCCTTTCCATATATAATATATCTCCTACCCCTCCCCTACCCTCCCCCTTTCCATATATAATATATCTCCTACACCTCCCCTACCCTCCCCCCTTTCCATATATAGTATATCTCCTACCCCTCCCCTACACCTCCCCTACCCTCCCCCCTTTCCATATATAGTATATCTCCTACCCCTCCCCTACCCTCCCCCCTTTCCATATATAGTATATCTCCTACCCCTCCCCTACACCTCCCCTACCCTCCCCCTCTCCATATATAGTATATCTCCTACACCTCCCCTACCCCCCCCTTTCCATATATAGTATATCTCCTACACCTCCCCTACCCTCCCCCCTTTCCATATATAATATATCTCTTACACCTCCCCTACCCTCCCCCCTTTCCATATATAATATATCTCCTACACCTCCCCTACCCTCCCCCCTTTCCATATATAATATATCTCCTACACCTCCCCTACCCTCCCCCCTTTCCATACATAATATATCTCCTACACCTCCCCTACCCTCCCCCCTTTCCATATATAATATATCTCCTACACCTCCCCTACCCTCCCCCCTTTCCATATATAATATATCTCCTACACCTCCCCCCTTTCCATATATATTATATCTCCTACACCTCCCCTATCCTCCCCCTTTCCATATATAATATATCTCCTACACCTCCCCTACCCTCCCCCCTTTCCATATATAATATATCTCCTACACCTCCCCTACCCTCCCCCCTTTCCATAAATAATATATCTCCTACACCTCCCCTACCCTCCCCCCTTTCCATATATAATATATCTCCTACACCTCCCCTACCCTCCCCCCTTTCCATATATAATATATCTCCTACACCTCCCCCCTTTCCATAAATAATATATCTCCTACACCTCCCCTACCCTCCCCCCTTTCCATATATAATATATCTCCTACACCTCCCCCCTTTCCATATATAATATATCTCCTACACCTCCCCTACCCTCCCCCCTTTCCATATATAATATATCTCCTACACCTCCCCCCTTTCCATATATAATATACAGGTAGTCGTCGACTTATGACCTAGATTGGTTACGGCCGCCTGGTCGTAAGTTGATCTGGTCGTAAGTCGGCATATGTTATAATTACCTTACGTATATTATAATGTGTAATGATAATATAATCATCTTTAAGTCATATTTTATCAACATTTTCTTTGTTCATTATTGTTACGGTCGTCAGGTTTAAGTCAAGCACTGCATACTACAGTACAATTGGTTTATTATTTACACAACATACAAAAAAAAAAAAATACAGGTGCAAAACATATAAAACATTTTAGTTGCAAAACATACAAACACATACAAACATACAAAAAACATCTTATTGGCCGCTGGTGCTTGGCTGTGGATCGTCGATGTCGTCAGCTGGGGCAGCCTTTGGGGTAGCCGGAGGAGTTGTTTTTTTCATGAACATGGTGAGCTTTGTCTGAATTGTTCGTTTCTTCTTCTCCTCGTAAATTTCTTGATACGGACGAAACGAATTGCGTGCCATCCGCTCAATCCTTGCAAATCGTTCGATGTTTGGGTCCATTCCTTCAAAATGGGCAAGAAGTTTATTCAGTAGAGATAAACCTTCTGATAATCCCTTAGTGGCAGGTTGAGGAGTAGATGAAGACAGTTTCCTCTTGGTAGACATCTTGGGGGGGGTGGTGGTTCAAGAAAAATTTCCAAGACAAAAGAAAGGCACAAGGCAAACAGACACGGAGGGAAGTGTGCTGTACCAGCGAGCGTGTTTGTAATTGAGCGCGGGGATGCGCGCGGCTCCAGCTCCTGGCAGCGCCAGGAGGCTGGGGCCAAAACTGTCGTACCGCCGGTCGTAAAGTCGAACAGACGTAAGTCGCATAGGTCGTACGTCGACGACTACCTGTATCTCCTACACCTCCCCTATCCTCCCCCTTTCCATATATAATATATCCCCTACACCTCCCCTACCCTCCCCCGTTTCCATATATAATATATCTCCTACACCTCCCCTACCCTCCCCCCTTTCCATATATATATCTCCTACCCTTCCCCTACCCTCCCCCCTTTCCATATATAATATATCTCCTACCCCTCCCCTACCCTCCCCCCTTTCCATATATAATATATCTCCTACACCTCCCCTACCCTCCCTCCTTTCCATATATAATATATCTCCTACACCTCCCCTACCCTCTCCCCTTTCCATATATAATATATCTCCTACCCCTCCCCTACCCTCCCCCCTTTCCATATATAATATATCTCCTACACCTCCCCTACCCTCCCCCTTTCCATATATAATATATCTCCTACACCTCCCCCCTTTCCATATATAATATATCTCCTACACCTCCCCTACCCTCCCCCCTTTTCCATATACAGTCTCTCCTCGACTTACAGCGGGGTTCCGTCCAGACGACCAGGTCGTAAGACGAAAAGCCGAAAATAATACATAGAAATTCTAATATGAAATACAGTACAGTATAGTACAGTAAAAGTAATCCTTAATGAAAAATGAATAAAGTGTTACTGTGAACTTACCTGTAATGTAGTCAGCTGAATGCACACGCGGCCTCAATAATTTGTTAATTAAGCATGGAAACTACATTAATCGGATGAAGCAGTGGAGGAGACAGGGCTGGGTGGGTCATCAAGTTCGCTTTCTTCAGACAGGCTAACACACTTGCTTGTTGAAGGTATTGGATCATCTTTACGGAGTGAAGAGGCAGCAGTGGTGGGGCGTGAGGAGACAGCAGTGAGGGACTTCTTAAAAAATATGTCCAATTTAGACTGCACAGTTTGCCTTTTCTTTTCATTGTAAATCTCCCTGTAGCAAGCAAGTGTTTCTTGGATCAGTCTGTCAACTTTTGCAAAACGCTCAACATTTTGATCCATTCCATCAAACATTTGCATCCCCTTATTAATTGTAGCATATGCCTCTGCCATTTGTTTCACTGAAAACTTTTTGGGGGTGCAGATTCATCTTTTACATTTTATCTCTCTTCTTCTTCTGCAATTTTATGTGCATCCAGTTCAATAAGATCCTCGTTACTTATATAATGAGACAATAAACAAAGACATAAAGGTTACATATATAAGTAGGAAGTTTAGAGAGTAGGAATGTAAAGATAGGAAGGTTGGGTAGTGTGGCTTTATGTTATTTACTCCGCGTCAATACGCGTATCTTCTTATCTCGTATGTCAATACACATATATTACTTCTTAAAGGGGCAACTTGTTAAACACCTCTTCAACACAACTATTTATTAATTCACTTTATGACATGGAGACATCAATATCACTATTATATCGGGGCATTAACACTTTAGGTCTAATGTTACTCGACACTGATTCTCGGACACAACATGAATGATTACACTTCCCACAGTAGGTAATTCATCCTAGGGATAGTTCTGACCTTACTTATGTGTACCCTGACGTAGGCCCAGTGGGTGCTTGTCTGGGCTGCCGTATGCGATGCTCTCCTTAGCTGGTGAAGTCGTGAAGTCTCCCCCCCAACCTGAGGGGAGGGGACGAGCGTGACCTCTCAATGACCAACCTCTCTGAATGATAGTCTTGTGAGAATCACAATGAGAATCGGAATCAGAATGATCGTGGACGGGACTGTAGGGCCTTTATATGGGGTCGGCCCAGCCGGCTTTCGACCTCTAACCACCATCACTACTGGTTAGATCTGGATAGCTGTGTGCAGGTGAGGTCATGCCCAGGTGTCTTGATCAGGTGAGGTCACGCCCAGGTGTCTTGATCAGGTGAGGTCACCCGCTAATTCAAGTCATTAGCGGTGAGGTCGGGTCCCTTGGGTCTTGGGGTGTGTCTACCTGGAATGTGGTGGTACCACAAGGTCTCTAGCGTGCTTGCTGTTATATGCGACGTAATTCTGGGCTGTAAGCTTTGGTCTGACAAACAATCATTACACTTAGCTCTTCTGCTACACTTTCCAGCAACTGCTCAACATCTTCATTATCAATTTCTAACTCCAGCTGTTGACCCATCTGCACTATCTTGTTACTAATCTCATAAATTGCTTCATCTTCATTAAATCCTTTCAAACTGTTCACATATCTTTTCAGGACCTTCTGCCATATTCCATTCATGCACTGATCTGTAACCTCATCCCATGCTGCAGCTATGTTCTATGTACATTGCAAAATGTTGTAGTCCTTCCAAAACTCTTTGAGTGTTTTCTCACCTTCAGTAGCAGTAACAGCCTGAGCGAAGGTCATGTGTAAATAATACGCTTTAAAAGCAGCAATAGCACCTAGATCCATGGGTTGGATAACAGAGGTAGTGTTAGGTGGAATGTAGACTACCTTAACATCAGGATGCAGGTCGTCCGGGTGTGGTGGATGTCCCGGAGCATTATCCCAAATTAATAAAATCTTGAACACAATCCCTTGTTGCAGATAATACTCCTTGGCTCGTGGAATGAAACAACTCAGGATCCAATCCTCAAACAGTGCTAGGGTCATCCATGCTTTCTTATTACTGAGATAAAACACTGGCAGTGTGTGCTTGCTGACATTTTTAGAAGCCTTTGGGTTCTCTGAATGATATATCATGAAGGGTTTTACCTTGAAACCAGCTACATTCCCCCTCAACAGAAGTGTGATTTGGTCCTTGAATCCCAGCATGATTTTCGCCTCTTTGTGGATGTATGTCCGCTCTGGCATGTTCTTCCAGAATATACTAGTTTCATCCACATTAAATGTTTGCTCAGGCAAATAATTTCCCTCCACGATGACACGATCTAGCTCCTCCTTAAAAGCTTCGGCAGCACCAACATCAGCACTAGCTGCCTCTCCACTCACCTTTACACTATGTATACTGTAGCGGTTCTTAAATCTTTGGAACCACCCATGACTTGCTGTGAAATTTTGGTCGCACTCATCTCCTGCCTGCTCCTTCAGGCTTTCGAAAAGGCTTCTTGCCTTAGCTTGTATGGTTAGAAGGCTTAAGGGTACATGCTTTCGCAGCTGACCTTCCATCCACATCACAAGTAATTTCTCCATCTTATGAATAGTACCTTGTCTTTTTTCGTTATTATTATTCCCTTTATAGGTGCTGTTCCTTTCACTACCTCACGAATTCGTTCCTTGTCCTTCAAAATTGTTGATATCGTCGAGTGAGAGAAGCCAAGGTCACGTTAAATGGTTGCTATTGTTTTTCATTTTCTTATTGCATTATTGACTGTCTCTTTTTCTTCTCAGAACCTTGAGAACTCTCACTTTTACGCTTGCCAGCCATTTTAAAGGGAATTACAAACGAAAATTTTGTCAATACACAGCGCGATCACTAACAACAACAACAACGACGGCCAAACAGCAACTGAGCGGGCTATGGCGTTGATGCTGTACACCAAGAGGCGGTCCAGCCCACGCTGTCGTATGGGGTCACATTACGACCAAACGTTTCTGGACTTGAAAATACGTAATGTGAAAAATATTTTATACAACCATGGCAGTCGTATGTCCGGGTTGTTGTAAGTCGAATATGTCGTAAGTCGAGGAGAGACTGTAAAATATATCTCCTACACCTGCCCTACCCTCCTAACTTTCCATATACTGTATAATATATCTGCTACACCTTCCCTAAAATCCCCTATCCTCCCCCACCCTCCCTCTCCTACCCTTCCTCTATGGTTCACAGGGTCAAGGGGTCATCCATAGGTTGTCTGCACTAATTTATCCATTGGGTCAGGTGTATAAATGTTATGATAAAATACATATAAACATTGTCATGAGTACAGCCAGGATGTTTTGGCACTTATAATTAAAAAATAAGGAAGGCAAATAGACAAGACAAACAGGCAAAATAGGCATTTATGGTATTTGGCCCGATCATTCAGGCTCTAGTGATGAGTGGATGAGTCGTGGTAATGTTGGGAATACTGAAGTAGACAACGGGACAGAGTTGTTTCTTGTGAAGCCGAGACATAAAAGCTTTGGTTGTGTCTCAGTGGAAGGTGATAATGACAGCCTGAACTGGTCTTTGCTTTTGAATCCCTCATACATTACTTACAGAGATAACTCCCATTGTATCTTGTTACAAAATTGTTACTCATCTATTGTATTGAGAAATATCACTCATTGCTCACAAGAAAAAGTTGGCTCACTTCTCATAATATAAAATATTTATTATGTCGTACAAGTAAAAGGTTCTTTGACCTCATTTCTCATAATTGTAAAGATTTCTCATCACCCAGGCAGAATTACAAAGATTCTCAATAATTGTTACTATGAAAGATCTCGTGTCCCATTAATATACTGTACTGTATTGTACTATGCAGTGATACCTCTGTTTACCAGAATCCCTCAAACCCAGAACTCTCCGATAGTTGGAATTGAAATTTTCTTGGAAAATCATTCTGAAAGCTGGAATTTTGTTTAAAATTACGGCTTTGGGAACGATTTTTCGATGGGCACATTTTCTGGAAAATTCTGAGAAAATTTTCCCAATATAGGGTACCCAGAAAATTTTGGGATGGTTTCTTTTTTTCCGGGTTTGAGAGATGAAATAATGCATCATTCTGGAACTTCCGAGAAAAATTTTCCGTTACTGTACCCGGAAAATTCCGGGGATGAGCGATTTCTTTTCCGCCTTTGAGAGAGTCGTCTCATTCCCGGAAGTGCTCTGCACCAATTGTTCTGGCTTCCAGAGATATCACTGTGTTAGGTGAATTTCTTATTACTGTACCATAAGCAGTTTTATGACTAATACCTGTATTACCCAGCTGTTAGTACTGTCAGCTGGCAGTGTACAGTGTATTGCCCAGCTGTTGGTATTGTCAGCTGGCAGTGTACAGTGTATTACCCAGCTGTTTGTACTGTCAGCTGGCAGTGTACAGTATATTACCCAGCTGTTGGTATTGTCAGCTGGCAGTGTACAGTGTTTTACCCAGCTGTTGGTATTGTCAGCTGGCAGTGTACAGTATATTACCCAGCTGTTGGTATTGTCAGCTGGCAGTGTACAGCGTATTGCCCAGCTGTTGGTATTTTCAGCTGGCAGTGTACAGCGTATTACTCAGCTGTTGGTATTGTCAGCTGGCAGTGTACAGTGTATTACCCAGCTGTTGGTATCGTCAGCTGGCAGTGTACAGTGTATTACCCAGCTGTTGGTATCGTCAGCTGGCAGTGTACAGTGTATTACCCAGCTGTTGGTATTGTCAGCTGGCAGTGTACAGTGTATTACCCAGCTGTTGGTATTGTCAGCTGGCAGTGTACAGTGTATTACCCAGCTGTTGGTATTGTCAGCTGACAGTGTACAGTGTATTACCCAGCTGTTGGTATTGTCAGCTGGCAGTGTAGTTTAAATTGATATTGGTATGAAATGTGTTATAACAGTTTTGTTGTGTGTGTATTGTGAGTGTATTATGTGTTGATTGTATCCTGTATACAATTATAAAATGTTTACTGTCAAGTCACTGTGAATGTTTTGTTTGTTACTGGTTGACAATCCCTTATCCGAAATCCTTGGGGGCCAGACGTATTTCGGTTTTCGGAATTTTTCGGATTTCGGAATGGTTAGATTGTTAGGTTAGTTTAGTTTTGGTTCAGTTCAGTTCAGTTAGGTTTGACATAAATGAAATTGTAGGATAAATATAGTCCATAAATACTCTAGTACAGTTTATTTGTTTGGAAAACATTCAGTAAAACTTCAAACAGATATAGTAAAGGTACATTACAGCTGGCTTGCTTATCATGAAGAGGACACATCAGTGCTGTCATCATCAAGTAGGAGTCGGACATCTGAAGATGGGCCAGGAACAGTGATGACTCAGCACTAGGACAGATGGCCTTTTTAAAGGCTTCTACCTGTGTCATCTGTCTCATTAACAGTGGATTCTGTCTAAGCAGTCTCTCTTTAATTGAATAAACTGCCATAATCTCATGCTCACTGATAAATGCACGTTGTTCAAGGGCAGTAATTAACTGATAACAGGTTTTCACCACATCGTCAATGGAGACTATTTCACCTGTGTTCATGATTTCATCATCATCACTACTATCCTCATGTTTATCTTTATTTAGCACCATTTCAGCTATTTCCCCATCACTCAACGAATGCACAACAGGTGTATGACTGTCAATCCTCAGCACTTAAGAACATAAGAATGGAGGAAACTGCAGCGGGCCTATTGGCACATACTGGGCAGTCCCGTTTACACCCAACCCCTATTGCTCATATGAGCATCCAACCTATGTTTGAAGCAATTCAGCGTATTCGAGTTAATGATGATATTTGGTAACTTGTTCCATTCATCCACTACTCTGTTTCCAAACCAGTGTTTACCTATTTCACGCCTAAATCTAAATTTGTCCAATTTAAAACCATTGTTACGAGTTCGCTCCTGGTTGGATAATTTGAGTACCTTTGTAATGTCCCCTTTGTTTAGCCCTGCCTTCCATTTATACACCTCTATCAGGTCGCCCCTCGCTCTACGTCTCTCAAGGGAGTGCAAATTAAGATGCTTTAACCTGTCTCTATACTCAAGGTTCCTGATACCCGGGATTAGTCTTGTCATTCTCCTCTGAATTCTTTCCAAGGATTCTATATCCATTCTGTAATACGGTGACCAGAACTGGACTGCGTAATCCAGGTGTGGTCTCACAAGAGCAAGATACAGTTTTAGGATGACCTCGCTAGTCTTGTAACTAACACTCCTTTGTATGAACCCAAGTACTTTATTAGCCTTGTTACGAGCAAAAACACATTGTTTACTTGGCTTAAGGTTCCTACTTATCATTACTCCTAAATCTCTCTCGCAGTCGGATTTCTCTATGGCATCGTTGTTCATCTGGTATCTGGTTTCCCTGTTTACATTCCTATACTGAGTACTTTACATTTGTCAATGTTGAATTTCATCTGCCATTTTTCAGACCATTCGAAAAATTTGTTTAGATCCTCCTGTAGTTTTGCCGAGTCCTCGTCAGATTTGATAACACGTCCTATTTTAGTATCATCAGCAAATTTACTTATGTTGCTGTCTATGCCGATATCTATGTCGTTTATGTATATAATAAACAATAATGGTCCAAGTACTGAGCCTTGGGGAACTCCACTTGTGACGTTGCTCCAATGGGACTTAGTGCCGTTAATGCTCACTCGCTGTTTCCTGTCCTGTAACCACGCCCTAATCCATTTAAGGATGTCACCTTTGATGCCATGAGCTTCTACCTTTCTAATTAGTCTTTCGTGGGGTACTCTGTCGAAGGCTTTGCTAAAGTCGAGATATACCACATCATAATTGTGCCCCTCGTCCACTGATTCGAAAACTGATGAAAAGAATGTTAATAGATTAGTTAGGCAAGAACGTCCGCTTGTGAAGCCATGCTGGGAATCATTGATCAATCTGTGCTTCTCCAGGTGATTTCGAATAGAGTTTGAAATGATTGCTTCCAGTAATTTGCCTACTATTGATGTTAGACTGATTGGGCGGTAGTTAGAGGATAGTGATCTATCCCCCTTCTTGAAGATCGGTATTACATTCGCTATCCTCCAGGATTCTGGTACTACACCTGTTTTTAAGGACATGTTAAACAACTTTGCTAAGGGCATACTAAGCTCTTCCTTACATTCCTTTAATACTCTGGCAAATATCTCATCGGGACCAGGTGACTTATTAGGCTTTAGTTTGTCTATTTGCTTACTAACATCGTTACTAGTCACTACTATCTCACTTAATTTGTTTTCTTCACTATCTCTGAATAGAGTCGGTGCCTCGGGTATCATGTTTAAATTTTCGCTGGTGAAAACTGTTGAAAAATATTTATTCAAATTATTGCTCATTTCTCCGTCGTTATCAGTGAGCTCGCCGGAGTCTGACCGTATTGGTCCAATCTTTTCTCGTGTTTTAGTTTGGTACATTTGGTAGAATCCTTTGGGGTTTGTCTTTGCCTCCCTTGCTATCCTTACCTCATTATTCCTCTTTGCTTTCCTTATCTCGGTTTTAACCCTACTCGCCAATACCCTATAATAGTCCCGGAGGTGAATTTCGCCACGATTTATCCTTCTACCTATAGCCTTCCTTTGGCCAATGATGTTCTTTAAATAATTATTTATCCATTTAGGGTCATTGTTGTTTGATCTGAGTTTTTTGTATGGTATGTTCTGCCTTTGTGCATTAAGTAACTCACTATTTAAATTGTCGTGGAACTCGGCAATCTCAGATCTCGTTATCAGGTCGGTGTCATCTGTCAGGTTCACGGCCAAGCGCGACACCCCCTCTCTCAGCTGCCTCTTTAAACTGTCAAAGTTTGCCCTTCTGAAATCTGGTACTTTAGTGGAATTTTCCTTACGTCTGCCCTGAAAATCTAACTGGAATCGAATTTCTTTGTGATCGCTGTTTGCAAGTTCGTTCCCTACCTCGACATTGCTAATGAGGTTTTCTCTGTTTGACAAAACTAAATCCAATATATTATTACCCCGTGTGGGTTCGGTTATATGTTGACTTAGGAAACAGTCCTGGATCGTCTCGAGAAAATCCTCTGATTTTGAGTTACCTGTAAGGTCAGTCCAATCTATTTGACCAAGGTTAAAGTCGCCTACTATACAGACTTTGTTGTGTATGGAAGCCCTGCGCAATTCATCCCAGATAAGTCGCTTATTGACTCTATGAAGATTGGGAGGTCTATATATTACTCCTGTGATTAATTTTTCACTATCGTCGCTTAATTCTAACCAAATTGTTTCTGTATTCCTCTCAAATTTTATTTCCTTATTTATTTCACACTTCAGATTATCCCTAACATAGATTGCTACTCCGCCTCCTTTCCTGGTTTGCCTATCGGTATGGAACAATTGGGAACCTACAATTTGGTATTCGACCCGCAACTCGCGTGAGTCTAGGTTGATCCATGTTTCAGTGAATGCTATTATATCGATTTTTTCGGTACATACCAAGGCCCTTATATCATCCATTTTGTTTCTCTTGCTTCTACTGTTCGCGTAGTAGACCTTTAAGTTAGTCGTGTTCTGATTTACACTTTTGGACGATAAACCTTTGGCGTAAGTAAGGAGGTTTGATATCATCATCTTCTCCTTTGTGACACAAAGTCCTTCAAAGTCTTCATCTGCATCTTCATTTACATCAAACATTGTTGTAGAAATACACAACAAAGCTGCAAATATTTGGAAAAAAGTGACTGAACTTAACACAGAAACATCAAAACTGGATAAATAATGTAGACAACGAAGAATTCCAAGAGCACAGTTGGTTTAAATCAGCCAGGAAGAAAGTAATTGAACCATCTCCTGCCCCAATATACACATAAAACATTAATAGAGAATAAAAGATGCGTGACCTACCAGCTCCACTAAGAGCCTGGCAGACCTCGGCATGCAGTGTATCTTTAGACGAACATCTTGGCAAAAAAAAAAAAAAAAAAAAAAAAGTCCTTACCTCACCTCTCACGTTGTCTCCACCAAGTCTTCCTCCTTCTCTCATATCTTGTCTCCTTATCTCAATTCTCTCAATTATTATCAAATCAGGAGAGAATGAGTAAAAATAATAATAGTTTCCACTGACAGTCAACCACATCTCAACGACGCTCATATTTTAGTTGATTAACTTAACTTATTACGTATTTTAACTTACCATGATGTAGAGTAATTGTTGTCTTAAGTATCACTTCCGGGTCAAGGCTGTGCTTGACGTAAAGAGATAAACAAATGGAATTCTTGGATCAAAAGCTCCGCCATGTTTACATCTGAGTCAAATGAAAACTGAAATAATTATTATTTTTTACTTAAGTTATTAACAATTATTATCTATCAATCAATTATCTTATTACTTATAATAGTAAATAATCTCTAATTAATTAATGACTTAACTTATTTTTATAAACTACATTTATTAGATATTAACTACAGCGCTTACTTGATCATAATAACAAAGGGACCAATTATATAAACGTATTTTTCGATTAATTTTCTTATTTTTTAAAGAATTTTTGACAATTTATAGATTAATTATATTTTTTTATTTTTGATAATGATATTTTTGTCAATAAATTGTCTTAATATGTAATTTAACGTAACAGGTCGTTGATTATATGTTCAAAGTCCGCGTGTTAAATGGACTAAAAATGAAGTGTATGTATATATATATATATATATATATATATATATATATATATATATATATATGTATATATATGTATATATATATTCGTCGACGTACGACCTATGCGACTTACGTCTGTTCGACTTTACGACCGGCGGTACGACAGTTTTGGCCCCAGCCTCCTGGCGCTGCCGGGAGCTGGAGCCGCGCGCATCCCCACGCTCAATTACAAACACGCTCGCTGGTACAGCACACTTCCCTCCGTGTCTGTTTGCCTTGTGCTTTTCTTTTGTCTTGGAAATTTTTCTTGAACCACCACCCCCCCAAGATGTCTACCAAGAGGAAACTGTCTTCATCTACTCCTCAACCTGCCACTAAGGGATTATCAGAAGGTTTATCTCTACTGAATAAACTTCTTGCCCATTTTGAAGGAATGGACCCAAACATCGAACGATTTGCAAGGATTGAGCGGATGGCACGCAATTCGTTTCGTCCGTATCAAGAAATTTACGAGGAGAAGAAGAAACGAACAATTCAGACAAAGCTCACCATGTTCATGAAAAAAACAACTCCTCCGGCTACCCCAAAGGCTGCCCCAGCTGACGACATCGACGATCCACAGCCAAGCACCAGCGGCCAATAAGATGTTTTTTGTATGTTTGTATGTGTTTGTATGTTTTGCAACTAAAATGTTTTATATGTTTTGCACCTGTATTTTTTTTTTTTGTATGTGGTGTAAATAATAAACCAATTGTACTGTAGTATGCAGTGCTTGACTTAAACCTGACGACCGTAACAATAATGAACAAAGAAAATGTTGATAAAATATGACTTAAAGATGATTATATTATCATTACACATTATAATATACGTAAGGTAATTATAACATATGCCGACTTACGACCAGATCAACTTACGACCAGGCGGCCGTAACCAATCTAGGTCGTAAGTCGACGACTACCTGCATATATATCACAGTAAGTGCGCGTGATCTAGGTATATGCTGATAACCACATGGAAAGAAGAAAACACCAAGTTCCCAAGCGCTTTCGTGTAATTCATATCTTCAGGGGTGAGTGTATATATATATATTTATATATATCATGTAGATCCACAATGAAAACGTGGATAAGATAAATCTTGATAAAAAAATTGAAAGAGAAATAAATGGATCCCTTCCATTCCTTGATATCCTTATCATGAGAAATGGCCAAAACTACAAATTTAAGATATACAGAAAGCCCACACAGGTAGACAGTTTCATACACTTTTTATCGAATCACCTGGAGTCTACCAAAATGTCAGTTTTTTCTGCTATGTTCTTAAGGTGTCTGCGTATTTGTGACTGAATTTATTCAATTCAATTTCAATTGTTTATTCCTTGATAGAGGAAGCGGGATCCTAGTGCTGTCAATAGGTACCCCTGTACAATGACACCAGAAGCATCTGGCAAGTGTGAAAAGTATATACAGTATAAATATTATAAAGGGGCTTACTAAAGCCTAAGGAAGGAAGGATATTCCTTTAACAGATAATCAATATTATTTACAAAATATCTGGCCAGTATTGGGAGGATCATCGTGTCTCCGTCAGGGGGTCGTGGAGTGGCGGTCCAGCAGGCGTCACGGAAGCGTTGTGTGTGGGGACATCTTAGGAGGTAGTGGATAAGGGTGCTGCTGTCGGGTCTTCTGCATAACGCACAAGAGCGTTGCTCAGGGGATGCGGGGATACCAATCTCCCAAGCAAAGTCATACCCAATGATGATACGGGCAGCAATCACGTCCCCTTTCCCGTAGACGTACGAGAGGTCAGGAAGTTTACGGAGGACATCGTACCAGGTGGGCGGGTAGTCCAGGGGGATGGCTGCTTCCCGAGCTTCTCTCTGTTTGCGGCGGATTTGGGTCCTAATCTGTAAGAGTGTTCGAGGAACAACGTAGTCAGGTGTGGCCTTGTTGCAGCCAGTCTTGGCAAGGTCATCTGTTGCCTTATTCCCCAAGATACCGACATGACTAGGTATCCATAGGAATGTCACAGGACGGCCTGCATCCTGAAGTGTGGATGTTAACCCTCGTATTCGGAGGATGAGGTCCTTATTTTCCCCTGATCCAATTGCGATCCCGTCGAGAGCAGACCTGGAATCGCAGCAGACAAGCAAGGGGCAGAAACCATCTGCTTCTTCCTCAGCGAGAAGGGCAGCAAGGAGGGCTATTAGTTCAGCCTGAGTGGAGGATGCCCCGTCAGAAACTCTGAGAGACAGTTTGATAGGCTCAGGGGCATGAGAACGGGAGGTGTAGACACCAGCCCCGGCCCAACCTGTAGCTGGGTCAACAGAACCATCAGTGTAGAGGACGACCCTACCTGGGGACCAGTGAGCGATCCTGGAGTGGTGGTATTTGCAGAGAATAACAGGGTTCACCTGGGATTTCGGGAGCGGTCCACCGAGGGCAATCACTTCAGGTTGAAAATCCAGCCAGGGAGAAGGAGACGAACCAACAGCAGGGGTGACAACAATATCAGGCAGGAGGTCGTGTTCCTGAAGGGCTCGGACGAGTGACCCTCGCCACTGTCTTCTAGATGGAGGTCGGTCTCGGACAGCAGTAGTCAAGTTGGTTTGGACATAGTTACCCCGAGGATCCCGTAGAATGGAAACGGCAGTTTTTAGGTAAAACTCCTGGACACGATCCTGTAAGGGGAAAAGACCAAGTTCGGTATATAGAGAAGTAGAGCGTGTCCACTGAGGAGCCCCAAGGATGATACGAGCAGCTTTCCTCTGGATAACTTCGAGACGGTTGACAGCAGTCCGACTAATGTTGACGAGGGCAGGGGCGGCGTAGTCGACACAGGAACGGACAAAGGACTTGTACATGGTGAGAAGTACAGGGATGGTGGCACCAAGGGAACCCCTGCACATGGTAGAGAGGGGAGCGAGACGCCGAAAGCATATGTCTCGAAGATAGCGAACTTCAGGGATCTGACAACGTGTGCGAGTTACATACACACCCAGGTATTTTGTCTCATTAACCCAGCCCAAGGGCGTTCCTGATAAGAGAAGGGGTGGAGGTACAACACGACCGTGCCACATGGCTTTTGTTTTCGCAGTTGAAAGAAGGAAACCAAGTGAATCACTCTCTGGAGACCAGATCAAGGGCTTCCTGCATGCTGAGGTAGTCAGGGGCTTGGAGGAGGACATCGTCGGCATATCCTGAGTGGACAACTTCTGTCGGCCACGGGAGTGATGCAATGGGGTGCATGAGAGTGTTAAGCAAGGTGGGACTCAGGACTCCACCTTGAGGGGTGCCGGGGTTCATTTCTTGAACAGGAGACATAGAGCCTTCAACGCGAACCCGGGCCTGACGTCCAGTGAGGTAAGAGGCGATCCATTGTAGAAGTCTCCCTTTAACCCCTAACCGTGCAAGTTCAGCTAAAATGAGGGTAGGCTGAGCCGTATCAATGGCTCCCTTGATATCAAGGAAGACGGAGACGCGGGCAGTCTGATTGCAATAAAAGGAAGCAATGGAGTGTGCTGTGCTGCGATGTTGAATGAAACCATTGAGGGAGTTGTGGAAGCCGCCTATGGTGTGAAGGCGACGTTGGAGTATCCTCTCCATCATCTTGCAAACACAGGAGGTAAGACTAATGGGTCGATATTTCCCAGGATCTCCCGGCTTAGGGGTGGGGATAATAGTGGCATTTTTCCAGTTGGACGGGAGAACCCCATGTTCATAAGACATATTATAGAGAGCAAGCAAGGGGCCGTTAGGAATATTAGTGCAGGCGTTGAGGACTGAGTAGGTTATCTGATCATCCCCAGGAGAGGTGTCTTTTCTAGAGCGACGAGCACTGTCAAGCTCGAACTGTGTGATGGGATGATCAGTGGGGGCAGGGGAGGTAAGAGCAGCACGAACAACAGGCTCAGACGCATCGATGCGGGCCTGCACTGCCTCCTGCATTGGATCTGGAAGTGCCTCAGGGGAGGAAGCTCGTGCCCAGTCCTCCATTAAAGAGCAGGCAAGGGAGGCGGGGTCAGGGTCGAGAGGAGGCCTCCGTCGAGTACCCCGTATAGCATGTTTTATTTATTGATTTTATTTTATTTATTTATTTTCGTCTTCGTTAAAATCTGCTACAAAGTAATTTAAATCTCGCATAGTAACGGTAATATATGAGTGATAAGATAATTATTGAATTGTTGTTTAAGTACCGTAAAGAGTCGTTCCAGTGCTTGTTTGATAGTTATGTTTGTTTTTGTTCTTTTTTACGGGGATTAGCCCACCCGGGCACAGGTCGCTGACCCACATCGGGGCCTGGGGGGGCGAAAATGTAATAATAATAATAATAATAATAATAATAATAATAATAATAATAATTCATAATAAATAAAATTTATGATAAAACGAAATAAAAAATAAAATAATAATGATAATATTAATATTAATAATAATAATAATAATAATAATAATAATAAGAATAAGATAAATTAGAATATAATTGATATACGTCATTATTCTAACATCAACAACGATTTATACGATAGAGAATTAAAAAATAAATAAATTTTGGCGATATGGCAACAGTATGGGCACCGTGACAGCCACAACATCACTCGCTGGTCGTGTCCGGTTCGTGATCTAGTGGACCTGTGCATTATTCCTTCATTTTTGACAATTTCCTTAAAACTTGATACTCTTTCGGTGTTATATACTGATATAAGTGGAAGTGTTCGGTGTTGTGAAGTGCTGGAGGACTCGTAACGTGAAGTGTTGTGTTAATATAGGGGAAATATTGGTTAAAAGGTGAAGTGACTCGATGAGATTAGAGGATATTTGTCACTGATGCCAAGTGAAGTGTTATGGGCCCATAACTTGATTGGATTAATGGAAATAAATAGTGTTAACGGAGGTAGTGAACCTAATTGAAGGTTCACGCGTGGAATCCCTTTTTCTAGTGAACATTAAAAGTACGATGAGGTACCGTAGTGAATTTTCCAAGTGTCCTTTTTGAAGTGAAGTCAATTAAAACATGTGGGAACTACAAGAGTATTCACCACAGTTAACTACACCAGGACTTGATTCACCCTCCGCCAGGAATTTAAATTAAGGTATGATTAAAACTTTGGTTTGGTTAGGTATGATTAGTGTTATGCCATCTATTACAATTGACACAAAGAGCTATTAAAATTGTTATGGGTTAATACGTCTGACTCGCCGCTACCCCTAGCAACAACATCAAATACAATATCATATCAGTACACTTTACATTCAGAAACATTAAGAAAATCTAACATTAAACCTTACCAACAACTCCAGAACGTATACCAACACACACAGTAGGTTTCGGTCTGGTTTTGTTGGGGTTTTTACTCATGTGTATAACGAAAAACCGTCCCTGCCTATTAGGTTTATGGACATGAAGGTTATGAATGGATAATAATCACAATTTTACATTAGACAAAATTATGATTATCTAAGGACGATGAAACGGGCTGTGATTATGGAATTTTTCGTTGAATTACTATCCTTCCGGCAAACATTAAGAGTCTGTGAGCTTTTATTGACCGCTACACCTATGGTTAACGAGTGAGTTTCTTTATAGAAAGTTGATATATTTAACTGAAGGGATGAAGGTCGCTACGGTGGCTGAGGTGTAACCACGGCTCGTTCAACAGAGCGAGTTTCTTCATCACATTGTATCCAACTAATTATTAGTTTGGTCTTAAAAACCGGTGTGTGTTGTTAAAGTAGTGATTATAACTTACTACAGGGGCACTTTGAACTCAGTTTTCGTCGATTATTTTTAGAATGTGACTTGAATGTACCTGTAGTTTAACGGAGTGTTCAGGTGTTTGAGATGAGTAAAAAATGTTCTGGATTTACTGAGGTCACGATATGTAGTCTGTAGGCTGGTCGCTTCGGGGTGGTAAAAGTCTCAGGAAAGTAGCTTTGATATTATCGGAAAACGAATCACGGAGAACAGGTAAATTTTGATATGTATCACTTAGTGTTTTATTTAATTTTAAAATCAAACTTTAACCATTAATGATTTCTGTCAGGTTGTTGGAGAGACGAGGGCACTGGGGCCACGAAGTACTTGTTGTTTATTCTCAGCCTCAATACCAAGCCCGTTAGATACAAGCAACGTAAACAAGATCCATGGACAGTCCCGGATTATCCATTAGGAACAGTTGTCTTAAGTGTCACTTCCGGGTCAAGGCTGTGCTTGACGTAAAGAGATAAACAAATGGAATTATTGGATCAAATGAAAACTGAAATAATTATTATTTTTTACTTAAATTATTAACAATTATTATCTATCAATCAATTATCTTATTACTTATAATAACAAATAATTTCTAATTAATTAATGACTTAACTTATTTTTATAAACTACATTTATTAGATATTAACTACAACGCTTACTTGATCATAATAACAAAGGGACCAATTATATAAACGTATTTTTCAATTAATTTTCTTATTTTTTAAAGTATTTTTGCAATTTATAGATTAATTATATTTATTTATTTTTGTTATTGATAGTTTTGTCGATAAATTGTCTTAATATGTAATTTAACTCAACTGAGGGATATATATATATATATATATATATGCAAGTAAATCACTGTAGGTGCGCGTGATCTAGGTATATGCTGATAACCACCAGGAAAGAAGAAAACACGAAGTTCCCAAGCGCTTTCGTGTAATTCACGAAAGCGCTTGGGAACTTCGTGTTTTCTTCTTTCCTGGTGGTTATCAGCATATATATATATATATATATATATATATATATATATATATATATATATATATATATATATATATATATATATCATGTAGATCCACAAAGAAAACGTGGATAAGAAAAATCTTGATAAAAAAATTGAAAGAAATAAATGGATCCCTTCCATTCCTTGATATCCTTATCATGAGAAATGGCCATAACTACAAATTTAAGATATACAGAAAGCCCACACAGGTAGACAGTTTCATACACTTTTTATCGAATCACCTGGAGTCTACCAAAATGTCAGTTTTTTCTGTTATGTTCTTAAGATGTCTGCGTATTTGTGACTGAATTTATTGACGATGAATTGAAACACATTCATTCCATTGCACAGAAACTCGGGTATCCTTCTGTGTTTGTTGATCGTTGTTTTAAAAGGGCTAAATAATCCTTTCATTCCTCTCAAACCAGACAAATTCCTACACTTAAGAATATTCTCACTCTGCCCTATCGTAATGAATTTGTCCCGTTAGTTCGGTCCCTCAAGCTGCTAAATATTAATGTTGTTTTCATGTATGACTCAACCATTACCAATATGTTAATAAGAAATAGCAAGTGTAATAGTAAATGTAATTGTAATTATGTAGGACAGACAGGAAAAACACTGCAGCTCAGAATCAAACAACACCTTAGCAGTGCCCTGTTGGTTCATGTTAGGAATAATAATCATCCCATTACTTGGGGAAAAAAGCTTAGAAGTATTCAAATCATCTTGTGTCACAGGAAGACTTCTGGTTGAAGCTAGTTTGATTAAGGAATTAAAATCAATAAACCTTAGTGATGGTCACTTCAAAACTGATAATGTTACATAAATTTATCTCTACACCCTCCTACACATCCCTACACCCTCCTACACATCCCTATCCATCCTTACACACCTTCGGCACCCCCTTTACTCCCTCCTACACATCTTTACACCCTCCTACACATCTCTACACCCTCCTACACATCCCTACACCCTCCTACACGTCCCTATCCATCCTTACACACCTTCGGCACCCTCTTTACACCTTCCTACACATCTCTACACCCTCCTACACATCTCTACACCCTCCTACACATCCCTATCCATCCTTTCACATCTTCAGCACACTCTTTACGCCCTCCTACACATCTCTACACCCTCCTACACATTTAAAGAATTTTTAAAACTAGCTTTAAATGATTGTTTGTTTTTATTTAATAACAAAGCTTTAAACAATGTGATGGTGTTGCTATGGGTTCCCCTTTTGGTCCCACATTGGCCAACGCTTTCCTCTGTCACCACGAGAAGCTTTGGCTTCCGGAATGTTCCCCCCAATTTAAGCCTTTGTTCTATCGTCGGTATGTTGATGACACTTTTTTAATTTTCAGATCATTTGATCACGTCCCTATGTTCCTAAATTATTTAAATTCGAAACATGGCAACATCAAATTTACTTGTGAATTGGAAGAGGAAAATATTCTTCCATTCCTTGATGTTAATATCCACCGTCTTCATAACAGTTTCGAGACAGCCTTATACAGAAAACCAACTTTCACTGGTTTGAGTTCAAAATTTTCATCTTTTATTCCTCTTCATTACAAACATAATCTAGTACGTACTCTTACCAACAGAGCCTTCAATATCTGTTCAAGCTATTTCCACTTGAACATTGAACTAAAATACATAAAGTGACTACTCTTTAATAATGGCTTCCCGAAGAGATTTACAGACACTTACATTGGCAAAACGCTAATTAGGTTTTTTTTGTCCCACATAGCCTCAAATACACACTGTCCCTAAATATTCTATCTCACCATCCCGTACACAGGCCCACTCAGTTTCACCCTTAGAAATAAACTTAAGAAGCTTTTCAATGAATTCTATCCACAAATTTCTCTTAGACTAGTCTTTAAAACCCAGAGTTCAATTAAGAAATTCTTTAAAATTAAAGACACCATACCCACACACCTGCAATACTCAGTTGTTTATCACTTTACGTGTGCTAGCTGTAGGGCAGCATATCTAGGTAAAACTAAAGACATTTGATAACTTTTGGATAGGTTTAGATTTGCCTCTTAAGCAGTTTTCATGATTTTTTTTTGTCCATCACCATATTTGTATTTTATTCATCAAAGGAAATGTATATTACGTGAACAGTAGAAGTATGAGAAACAAAATGGATGATATTAGGGCCTTGGTATGTACCGAAGAAATCGATATAATTGCATTCACTGAAACATGGATCAACCTAGACACACGTGAATTACCAGTCGAATACCAAATTGCGGGTTACAAACTGTTCCATACCGATAGGCAGACCAGGAAAGGAGGCGGAGTAGCAATCTATGTTAGGGATAACCTGAAGTGTGAAATAAATAAGGAAATAAAAACTGAGAGGAATACAGAAACAATTTGGATAGAATTAAGCGACGGTCGGGAAAAATTAATCACAGGAGTAATATATAGACCCCCCAATCTTGACAGAGTCAATGAGCGACTTATCTGGGATGAAATGCGCAGGGCTTCCATACACAACAAAGTCTGTATAGTAGGCGACTTTAACCTTGGCCAAATAGATTGGACCGACCTTACGGGAAACTCAGAATCAGAGGATTTTCTCGAGACGATCCAGGACTGTTTCCTAAGTCAACATATAACCGAACCCACACGGGGTAATAATATATTGGATTTAGTTTTGTCAAACAGAGAAAGCCTCATTAGCAATGTCGAGGTAGGGAACGAACTTGCAAACAGCGATCACAAAGAAATTCGATTCCAGTTAGATTTTCAGGGCAGACGTAAGGAAAATTCCACTAAAGTACCAGATTTCAGAAGGGCAAACTTTGACAGTTTAAAGAGGCAGCTGAGAGAGGGGGTGTCGCGCTTGGCCGTGAACCTGACAGATGACACCGACCTGATAACGAGATCTGAGATTGCCGAGTTCCACGACAATTTAAATAGTGAGTTACTTAATGCACAAAGGCAGAACATACCATACAAAAAACTCAGATCAAGCAACAATGACCCTAAATGGATAAATAATTATTTAAAGAACATCATTGGCCAAAGGAAGGCTATAGGTAGAAGGATAAATCGTGGCGAAATTCACCTCCGGGACTATTATAGGGTATTGGCGAGTAGGGTTAAAACCGAGATAAGGAAAGCAAAGAGGAATAATGAGGTAAGGATAGCAAGGGAGGCAAAGACAAACCCCAAAGGATTCTACCAAATGTACCAAACTAAAACACGAGAAAAGATTGGACCAATACGGTCAGACTCCGGCGAGCTCACTGATAACGACGGAGAAATGAGCAATAATTTGAATAAATATTTTTCAACAGTTTTCACCAGCGAAAATTTAAACATGATACCCGAGGCACCGACTCTATTCAGAGATAGTGAAGAAAACAAATTAAGTGAGATAGTAGTGACTAGTAACGATGTTAGTAAGCAAATAGACAAACTAAAGCCTAATAAGTCACCTGGTCCCGATGAGATATTTGCCAGAGTATTAAAGGAATGTAAGGAAGAGCTTAGTATGCCCTTAGCAAAGTTGTTTAACATGTCCTTAAAAACAGGTGTAGTACCAGAATCCTGGAGGATAGCGAATGTATTACCGATCTTCAAGAAGGGGGATAGATCACTATCCTCTAACTACCGCCCAATCAGTCTAACATCAATAGTAGGCAAATTACTGGAAGCAATCATTTCAAACTCTATTCGAAATCACCTGGAGAAGCACAGATTGATCAATGATTCCCAGCATGGCTTCACAAGCGGACGTTCTTGCCTAACTAATCTATTAACATTCTTTTCATCAGTTTTCGAATCAGTGGACGAGGGGCACAATTATGATGTGGTATATCTCGACTTTAGCAAAGCCTTCGACAGAGTACCCCACGAAAGACTAATTAGAAAGGTAGAAGCTCATGGCATCAAAGGTGACATCCTTAAATGGATTAGGGCCTGGTTACAGGACAGGAAACAGCGAGTGAGCATTAACGGCACTAAGTCCCATTGGAGCAACGTCACAAGTGGAGTTCCCCAAGGCTCAGTACTTGGACCATTATTGTTTATTATATACATAAACGACATAGATATCGGCATAGACAGCAACATAAGTAAATTTGCTGATGATACTAAAATAGGACGTGTTATCAAATCTGACGAGGACTCGGCAAAACTACAGGAGGATCTAAACAAATTTTTCGAATGGTCTGAAAAATGGCAGATGAAATTCAACATTGACAAATGTAAAGTACTCAGTATAGGAAATATAAACAGGGAAACCAGATACCAGATGAACAACGATGCCATAGAGAAATCCGACTGCGAGAGAGATTTAGGAGTAATGATAAGTAGGAACCTTAAGCCAAGTAAACAATGTGTTTTTGCTCGAAACAAGGCTAATAAAGTACTTGGGTTCATACAAAGGAGTGTTAGTTACAAGACTAGCGAGGTCATCCTAAAACTGTATCTTGCTCTTGTGAGACCACACCTGGATTACGCAGTCCAGTTCTGGTCACCGTATGACTGAATGGATATAGAATCCTTGGAAAGAATTCAGAGGAGAATGACAAGACTAATCCCGGGTATCAGGAACCTTGAGTATAGAGACAGGTTAAAGCATCTTAATTTGCACTCCCTTGAGAGACGTAGAGCGAGGGGCGACCTGATAGAGGTGTATAAATGGAAGGCAGGGCTAAACAAAGGGGACATTACAAAGGTACTCAAATTATCCAACCAGGAGCGAACTCGTAACAATGGTTTTAAATTAGACAAATTTAGATTTAGGCGTGAAATAGGTAAACACTGGTTTGGAAACAGAGTAGTGGATGAATGGAACAAGTTACCAAATATCATCATTAACTCGAATACGCTGAATTGCTTCAAACATAGGTTGGATGCTCATATGAGCAATAGGGGTTGGGTGTAAACGGGACTGCCCAGTATGGGCCAATAGGCCCGCTGCAGTTTCCTCCATTCTTATGTTCTTATGTTCTTATGTTGAATAAAGAGAAGAAAACAGCGATATATGCCTCTTGGGTGAGACTCGATAGTGACTGAGTTAATACATTACATTGTTTAATACATCAATAAAATTGTTTCAGTTAGCCTTACCACTACCTCGGCAACCACAACATAATTGTGTTTTGTAATCCTTATTACGTAGAGATGTTAAATATTGGTTGTGTTAGTACTATGATTCATAAAGCAGCCTGTTTAATGGACGCACATACATTCTATATCTAATACAATATTGTTTTGTTTTACAGAAAGGGGTTAAGGTAAGTGCAAGTTACCTGTTTGAGCTTAGCTGATTAACATAACATCCAGAATTAAATGTCATCATTATTATTATTATTATTATTATTTTTAATTTGAGTTTCTAGAGCATTACAGGTCCGTAAACCACATATTTGTGATTTGTTGACCCGTGAGCCTTGATGTGTCAGGGGAGGATATTAGATGTTCTCTGTAGTGTACTAACACCTGCCCCGCCAGTGCTGGAAAAGTATAACGGTGCCAACTTCAGGCAGTGAGACACACTGAGGCTTATTACAGTAAAATGTTCAGCTTTAGGGATCAGTTCTACTAACAAGGTCTGTGTTGTGTTGTAGTCGACACAGATGAGTAGTATTTTTATGTCACTTTACCTCAAGATGCAAAGAAGACAAAGTGAAGGAACAGCAACAAAGTTTGATGATGGTGGAAGAAAAGGACTGAGACTCTACCTCCGCCTAACTAGTTGTTTTCTACTTTTCGGGAAAGTAGATTATCGACTTTTCGGGGAAGTAGATTTTCGAATTTTGGGGGAAATATTACCTAATTTTGCGAAGTAGATTATCATAGAAAATCTATTTCCCCGAAAAGTCGATAATCTACTTTCCCGAAAAGAAGAAAATCTATCTACTTTTCGGGAAAGTAGATAACCAACTTTCCCGGAAAGTAGATATTTCCCATTTTTTATGATATAAATTTCCCATTTTCTATGATAATCTACTTCGCAAAATTAGGTAATATTTCCCCCAAAATTCGAAAATCTACTTCCCCGAAAAGTCGATAATCTACTTTCCCGAAAAGTAGAAAATCTATCTACTTTTCGGGAAAGTAGATAACCAACTTTCCCGGAAAGTAGAAATTTCCCGTTTTTTATGATACAAATTTCCCGTTTTCTATGATAATCTACTTCGCAAAATTAGGTAATATTTCCCCCAAAATTCGAAAATCTACTTCCCCGAAAAGTCGATAATCTACTTTCCCGAAAAGTAGAAAATCTATCTACTTTTCGGGAAAGTATATAACCAACTTTCCCGGAAAGTAGATATTTCCCATTTTTTATGATACAAATTTCCCGTTTTCTATGATAATCTACTTCGCAAAATTAGGTAATATTTCCCCCAAAATTCGAAAATCTACTTCCCCGAAAAGTCGATAATCTACTTTCCCAAAAAGTAGAAAATCTATCTACTTTTCGGGAAAGTAGATAACCAACTTTCCCTGAAAGTAGATATTTCCCATTTTTTATGATACAAATTTCCCGTTTTCTATGATAATCTACCTCGCAAAATTAGGTAATATTTCCCCCAAAATTCGAAAATCTACTTCCCCGAAAAGTCGATAATCTACTTTCCCGAAAAGTAGAAAATCTATCTACTTTTCGGGAAAGTAGATAACCAACTTTTCCGGAAAGTAGATATTTCTCAGTTTTTATGATACAAATTTCCCGTTTTCGATGATAATCTACTTCGCAAAATTAGGTAATATTTCCCCCATAATTCGAAAATCTACTTCCCCGAAAAGTCGATAATCTACTTTCCTGGATAGTAGATATTTCCCATTTAATATGATACAAATTTCCCGTTTTCTATGATAATCTACTTCGCAAAATTAGGTAATATTTCCCCCAAAATTCGAAAATCTACTTCCTCGAAAGGTCGATATTCTACTTTCCCGAAAAACATAAAATCTATCTACTTTTCGGGAAAGTAGATAACCAACTTTCCCGGAAAGTAGATATTACCCATTTTTTATGATACATATTTCCCGTTTTCTATGATTATCTACTTCGCAAAATTAGGTAATATTTCCCCAAAAATTCGAAAATCTACTTCCCCGAAAAGTCGATAATCTATTTTCCCGAAAAGTAGAAAATCTATCTACTTTTCGGGAAAGTAGATAACCAACTTTCCCGGAAAGTAGATATTTCCCATTTTTTATGATACAAATTTCCCGTTTTCTATGATTATCTACTTCGCAAAATTACGTAATATTTCCCCCAAAATTCGAAAATCTACTTCCCCGAAAAGTCGATAATCTACTTTCCCGAAAAGTAGAAAATCTATCTACTTTTCGGGAAAGTAAATAACCAACTTTCCCGGAAAGTAGATATTTCCCGTTTTTTATGATACAAATTTCCCGTTTTCTATGATAATCTACTTCGCAAAATTAGGCAATATTTCCCCCCAAATTCAAAAATCTGCTTCCCCGAAAAGTCGATAATCTACTTTCCCGAAAAGTAGAAAATCTGTCTACTTTTCGGGAAAGTAGATAACCAACTTTCCCGGAAAGTAGATATTTCCCATTTTTTATAATACAAATTTCCCGTTTTCTATGATAATCTACTTCGCAAAATTAGGTAATATTTCCCACAAAATTCGAAAATCTACTTCCGAGAAAAGTCGATAATCTATTTTCCCGAAAAGTAGAAAATCTATCTACTTTTCTGGAAAGTAGATACAATAACCAAGTTTCCCGGAAAGTAGATATTTCCCATTTTTTATGATACAAATTTCCCGTTTTCTATGATAATCTACTTCGCAAAATTAGGTAATATTTCCCCCAAAATTCGAAAATCTACTTCCCCGAAAAGTCGATAATCTACTTTCCCAAAAAGTAGAAAATCTATCTATTTTTCGGGAAAGTAGATAACCAACTTTCCCTGAAAGTAGATATTTCCCATTTTTTATGATACAAATTTCCCGTTTTCTATGATAATCTACTTCGCAAAATTAGGTAATATTTCCCCCAAAATTCGAAAATCTACTTCCCCGAAAAGTCGATAATCTACTTTCCCGAAAACTAGAAAATCTATCTACTTTTCGGGAAAGTAGATAACCAAATTTTCCAGAAAGTAGATATTTCTCAGTTTTTATGATACAAATTTCCCGTTTTCTATGATAATCTACTTCGCAAAATTAGGTAATATTTCCCCCAAAATTCGAAAATCTACTTCCCCGAAAAGTCGATAATCTACTTTCCTGGATAGTAGATATTTCCCATTTAATATGATACAAATTTCCCGTTTTCTATGATAATCTACTTCGCAAAATTAGGTAATATTTCCCCCAAAATTCGAAAATCTACTTCCTCGAAAAGTCGATAATCTACTTTCCCGAAAAACATAAAATCTATCTACTTTTCGGGAAAGTAGATAACCAACTTTCCCGGAAAGTAGATATTACCCATTTTTTATGATACATATTTCCCGTTTTCTATGATTATCTACTTCGCAAAATTAAGTAATATTTCCCACAAAATTCGAAAATCTACTTCCGAGAAAAGTCGATAATCTATTTTCCCGAAAAGTAGAAAATCTATCTACTTTTCTGGAACGTAGATACAATAACCAACTTTCCCGGAAAGTAGATATTTCCCATTTTTTATGATACAAATTTCCCGTTTTCTATGATAATCTACTTCGCAAAATTAGGTAATATTTCCCCAAAATTCGAAAATCTACTGCCCCGAAAAGTCGATAATCTACTTTGCCAAAAAGTAGAAAATCTATCTACTTTTCGGGAAAGTAGATAACCAACTTTTCCGGAAAGTAGATATTTCTCAGTTTTTATGATACAAATTTCCCGTTTTCGATGATAATCTACTTCGCAAAATTAGGTAATATTTCCCCCAAAATTCGAAAATCTACTTCCCCGAAAAGTCGATAATCTACTTTCCTGGATAGTAGATATTTCCCATTTAATATGATGCAAATTTCCCGTTTTCTATGATAATCTACTTCGCAAAATTAGGTAATATTTCCCCCAAAATTCGAAAATCTACTTCCTCGAAAAGTCGATAATCTACTTTCCCGAAAAATAAAAATCTATCTACTTTTCGGGAAAGTAGATAACCAACTTTCCCGGAAAGTAGATATTACCCATTTTTTATGATACAAATTTCCCGTTTTCTATGATTATCTACTTCGCAAAATTAGGTAATATTTCCCCAAAATTCGAAAATCTACTTCCCCGAAAAGTCGATAATCTACTTTCCCGAAAAGTAGAAAATCTATCTACTTTTCGGGAAAGTAGATAACCAACTTTCCCGGAAAGTAGATATTTCCCATTTTTTATGATACAAATTTCCCGTTTTCTATGATAATCTACTTCGCAAAATTACGTAATATTTCCCCCAAAATTCGAAAATCTACTTCCCCGAAAAGTCGATAATCTACTTTCCCGAAAAGTAGAAAATCTATCTACTTTTCGGGAAAGTAGATAACCAACTTTCCCGGAAAGTAGATATTTCCCATTTTTTATGATACAAATTTCCCGTTTTCTATGATAATCTACTTCGCAAAATTAGGTAATATTTCCCCCAAAATTCGAAAATCTACTTCCCCGAAAAGTCGATAATCTACTTTCCCGAAAAGTAGAAAATCTATCTACTTTTCGGGAAAGTAGATAACCAACTTTCCCGGAAAGTAGATATTTCCCATTTTTTATGATACAAATTTCCCGTTTTCTATGATAATCTACTTCGCAAAATTAGGTAATATTTCCCCCAAAATTCGAAAATCTACTTCCCCGAAAAGTCGATAATCTACTTTCCCAAAAAGTAGAAAATCTATCTATTTTTCGGGAAAGTAGATAACCAACTTTCCCTGAAAGTAGATATTTCCCATTTTTTATGATACAAATTTCCCGTTTTTTATGATTATCTTCCTGGCAAAATTAGGTAATATTTCCCCCAAAATTCGAAAATCTACTTCCCCGAAAAGTCGATAATCTACTTTCCCGAAAACTAGAAAATCTATCTACTTTTCGGGAAAGTAGATAACCAAATTTTCCAGAAAGTAGATATTTCTCAGTTTTTATGATACAAATTTCCCGTTTTCTATGATAATCTACTTCGCAAAATTAGGTAATATTTCCCCCAAAATTCGAAAATCTACTTCCCCGAAAAGTCGATGATCTGCTTTCCTGGATAGTAGATATTTCCCATTTAATATGATACAAATTTCCCGTTTTCTATGATAATCTACTTCGCAAAATTAGGTAATATTTCCCCCAAAATTCGAAAATCTACTTCCTCGAAAAGTCGATAATCTACTTTCCCGAAAAGTAGAAAATCTATCTACTTTTCGGGAAAGTAGATAACCAACTTTCCCGGAAAGTAGATATTTCCCATTTTTTATGATACATATTTCCCGTTTTCTATGATTATCTACTTCGCAAAATTAGGTAATATTTCCCACAAAATTCGAAAATCTACTTCCGAGAAAAGTCGATAATCTATTTTCCCGAAAAGTAGAAAATCTATCTACTTTTCGGGAAAGTAGATAACCAACTTTCCCGGAAAGTAGATATTTCCCATTTTTTATGATACAAATTTCCCGTTTTCTATGATAATCTACTTCGCAAAATTGGGTAATATTTCCCCCAAAATTCGAAAATCTACTTCCCCGAAAAGTCGATAATCTACTTTCCCAAAAAGTAGAAAGTCTATCTATTTTTCGGGAAAGTAGATAACCAACTTTCCCGGAAAGTAGATATTTCCCATTTTTTATGATACAAATTTCCCGTTTTTTATGATTATCTTCCTCGCAAAATTAGGTAATATTTCCCCCAAAATTCGAAAATCTACTTCCCCGAAAAGTCGATAATCTACTTTCCCGAAAAGTAGAAAATCTATCTACTTTTCGGGAAAGTAGATAACCAACTTTTCCGGAAAGTAGATATTTCTCAGTTTTTATGATACAAATTTCCCGTTTTCTATGATAATCTACTTCGCAAAATTAGGTAATATTTCCCCCAAAATTCGAAAATCTACTTCCCCGAAAAGTCGATAATCTACTTTCCTGGATAATAGATATTTCCCATTTAATATGATACAAATTTCCCGTTTTCTATGATAATCTACTTCGCAAAATTAGGTAATATTTCCCCCAAAATTCGAAAATCTACTTCCCCGAAAAGTCGATAATCTACTTTCCCGAAAAGTAGAAAATCTATCTACTTTTCGGGAAAGTAGATAACCAACTTTCCCGGAAAGTAGATATTTCCCATTTTTTATGATACAAATTTCCCGTTTTCTATGATATCTACTTCGCAAAATTAGGTAATATTTCCCCCAAAATTCGAAAATCTACTTCCCCGAAAAGTCGATAATCTACTTTCCCGAAAAGTAGAAAATCTATCTACTTTTCGGGAAAGTAGATAACCAACTTTCCCGGAAAGTAGATATTTCCCATTTTTTATGATACAAATTTCCCGTTTTCTATGATAATCTACTTCGCAAAATTAGGTAATATTTCCCCCAAAATTCGAAAATCTACTTCCCCGAAAAGTCGATAATCTACTTTCCCGAAAAGTAGAAAATCTATCTACTTTTCGGGAAAGTAGATAACCAACTTTCCCGGAAAGTAGATATTTCCCATTTTTTATGATACAAATTTCCCGTTTTCTATGATAATCTACTTCGCAAAATTAGGTAATATTTCCCCAAAATTCGAAAATCTACTTCCCCGAAAAGTCGATAATCTACTTTCCCGAAAAGTAGAAAATCTATCTACTTTTCGGGAAAGTAGATAACCAACTTTCCCGGAAAGTAGATATTTCCCATTTTTTATGATACAAATTTCCCGTTTTCTATGATAATCTACTTCGCAAAATTAGGTAATATTTCCCCCAAAATTCGAAAATCTACTTCCCCGAAAAGTCGATAATCTGCTTTCCCGGATATTAGATATTTCCCATTTAAAATGATACAAATTTCCCGTTTTCTATGATAATCTACTTCGCAAAATTAGGCAATATTTCCCCCCAAATTCAAAACTCTGCTTCAACGAAAAGTCGATAATCTACTTTCCCGAAAATTAGAAAATCTGTCTACTTTTCGGGAAAGTAGATAACCAACTTTCCCGGAAAGTAGATATTTCCCATTTTTTATAATACAAATTTCCCGTTTTCTATGATAATCTACTTCGCAAAATTAGGTAATATTTCCCACAAAATTCGAAAATCTACTTCCGAGAAAAGTCGATAATCTATTTTCCCGAAAAGTAGAAAATCTATCTACTTTTCTGGAAAGTAGATCCAATAACCAAGTTTCCCGGAAAGTAGATATTTCCCATTTTTTATGATACAAATTTCCCGTTTTCTATGATAATCTACTTCGCAAAATTAGGTAATATTTCCCCCAAAATTCGAAAATCTACTTCCCCGAAAAGTCGATTATCTACTTTCCCAAAAAGTAGAAAATCTATCTATTTTTCGGGAAAGAAGATAACCAACTTTCCCTGAAAGTAGATATTTCCCATTTTTTATGATACAAATTTCCCGTTTTTTATGATTATCTTCCTGGCAAAATTAGGTAATATTTCCCCCAAAATTCGAAAATCTACTTCCCCGAAAAGTCGATAATCTACTTTCCCGAAAACTAGAAAATCTATCTACTTTTCGGGAAAGTAGATAACCAAATTTTCCAGAAAGTAGATATTTCTCAGTTTTTATGATACAAATTTCCCGTTTTCTATGATAATCTACTTCGCCAAATTAGGTAATATTTCCCCCAAAATTCGAAAATCTACTTCCCCGAAAAGTCGATGATCTACTTTCCTGGATAGTAGATATTTCCCATTTAATATGATACAAATTTCCCGTTTTCTATGATAATCTACTTCGCAAAATTAGGTAATATTTCCCCCAAAATTCGAAAATCTACTTCCTCGAAAAGTTGATAATCTACTTTCCCGAAAAACATAAAATCTATCTACTTTTCGGGAAAGTAGATAACCAACTTTCCCGGAAAGTAGATATTACCCATTTTTTATGATACATATTTCCCGTTTTCTATGATTATCTACTTCGCAAAATTAGGTAATATTTCCCCAAAAATTCGAAAATCTACTTCCCCGAAAAGTCGATAATCTATTTTCCCGAAAAGTAGAAAATCTATCTACTTTTCGGGAAAGTAGATAACCAACTTTCCCGGAAAGTAGATATTTCCCATTTTTTATGATACAAATTTCCCGTTTTCAATGATAATCTACTTCGCAAAATTAGGTAACATTTCCCCCAAAATTCGAAAATCTACTTCCCCGAAAAGTCGATAATCTACTTTCCCGAAAAGTAGAAAATCTATCTACTTTTCGGGAAAGTAAATAACCAACTTTCCCGGAAAGTAGATGTTTCCCGTGTTTTATGATACAAATTTCCTGTTTTCTATGATAATCTACTCGCAAAATTAGGTAATATTTCCCTCAAAATTCGAAAATCTACTTCCCCGAAAAGTCGATAATCTACTTTCCCGAAAAGTAGAAAATCTATCTACTTTTCGGGAAAGTAGATAACCAACTTTCCCGGAAAGTAGATATTTCCCATTTTTTATGATACAAATTTCCCGTTTTCAATGATAATCTACTTCGCAAAATTAGGTAATATTTCCCCCAAAATTCGAAAATCTACTTCCCAGAAAAGTCGATAATCTGCTTTCCCGGATATTAGATATTTCCCATTTAATATGATACAAATTTCCCGTTTTCTATGATAATCTACTTCGCAAAATTAGGTAATATTTCTCCCAAAATTCGAAAATCTACTTCCCCGAAAAGTCGATAATCTACTTTCCCGAAAAGTAGAAAATCTATCTACTTTTCGGGAAAGTAAATAACCAACTTTCCCGGAAAGTAGATATTTCCCGTTTTTTATGATACAAATTTCCTGTTTTCTATGATAATCTACTTCGCAAAATTAGGTAATATTTCCCCCAAAATTCGAAAATCTACTTCCCCGAAAAGTCGATAATCTACTTTCCCGAAAAGTAGAAAATCTATCTACTTTTCGGGAAAGTAGATAACCAACTTTCCCGGAAAGTAGATATTTCCCATTTTTTATGATACAAATTTCCCGTTTTCTATGATAATCTACTTCGCAAAATTAGGTAATATTTCCCCCAAAATTCGAAAATCTACTTCCCCGAAAAGTCGATAATCTACTTTCCCAAAAAGTAGAAAATCTATCTACTTTTCGGGAAAGTAGATAACCAACTTTCCCGGAAAGTAGATATTTCCCATTTTTTATGATACAAATTTCCCGTTTTCTATGATAATCTACTTCGCAAAATTAGGTAATATTTCCCCCAAAATTCGAAAATCTACTTCCCGAAAAGTCGATAATCTACTTTCCCGAAAAGTAGAAAATCTATCTACTTTTCGGGAAAGTAGATAACCAACTTTTCCGGAAAGTAGATATTTCTCAGATTTTATGATACAAATTTCCCGTTTTCTATGATAATCTACTTCGCAAAATTAGGTAATATTTCCCCCAAAATTCGAAAATCTACTTCCCCGAAAAGTCGATAATCTACTTTCCTGGAGAGTAGATATTTCCCATTTAATATGATACAAATTTCCCGTTTTCTATGATAATCTACTTCGCAAAATTAGGTAATATTTCCCCCAAAATTCGAAAATCTACTTCCCCGAAAAGTCGATAATCTACTTTCCCGAAAAACATAAAATCTATCTACTTTTCGGGAAAGTAGATAACCAACTTTCCCGGAAAGTAGATATTACCCATTTTTTATGATACAAATTTCCCGTTTTCTATGATAATCTACTTCGCAAAATTAGGTAACATTTCCCCCCAAATTCGAAAATCTACTTCCCCGAAAAGTCGATAATCTACTTTCCCGAAAAGTAGAAAATCTATCTACTTTTCGGGAAAGTAGATAACCAACTTTCCCGGAAAGTAGATATTTCCCATTTTTTATGATACAAATTTCCCGTTTTCTATGATAATCTACTTCGCAAAATTAGGTAATATTTCCCCCAAAATTCGAAAATCTACTTCCCCGAAAAGTCGATAATCTAGCTTTCCCGGAGATACTTCGAAGTAGATATTTCCCATTTTAAATGATACAAATTTCCCGTTTTCTATGATAATCTACTTCGCAAAATTAGGCAATATTTCCCCCAAAATTCGAAAATCTGCTTCCCGAAAAGTCGATAATCTACTTTCCCGAAAAGTAGAAAATCTATCTACTTTTCGGGAAAGTAGATAACCAACTTTCCCGGAAAGTAGATATTTCCCATTTTTTATGATACAAATTTCCCGTTTTCTATGATAATCTACTTCGCAAAATTAGGTAATATTTCCCACAAAATTCGAAAATCTACTTCCCGAAAAGTCGATAATCTACTTTCCCGAAAAGTAGAAAATCTATCTACTTTTCGGGAAAGTAGATAACCAACTTTCCCGGAAAGTAGATATTTCCCATTTTTTATGATACAAATTTCCCGTTTTCTATGATAATCTACTTCGCAAAATTAGGTAATATTTCCCCCAAAATTCGAAAATCTACTTCCCCGAAAAGTCGATAATCTACTTTCCCGAAAAGTAGAAAATCTATCTACTTTTCGGGAAAGTAGATAACCAACTTTCCCGGAAAGTAGATATTTCCCAGTTTTTATGATACAAATTTCCCGTTTTCTATGATAATCTACTTCGCAAAATTAGGTAATATTTCCCCCAAAATTCGAAAATCTACTTCCCCGAAAAGTCGAAATGAATCTACTTTCGGGAAGTAGATACAACTTCCGGAAGTAGATATTTCCCATTTTATATGATACAAATTTCCCGTTTTCTATGATAATCTACTTCGCAAAATTAGGTAATATTTCCCCCAAAATTCGAAAATCTACTTCCTCGAAAAGTCGATAATCTACTTTCCCGAAAAGTAGAAAATCTATCTACTTTTCGGGAAAGTAGATAACCAACTTTCCCGGAAAGTAGATATTTCCCATTTTTTATGATACAAATTTCCCGTTTTCTATGATAATCTACTTCGCAAAATTAGGTAATATTTCCCCCAAAATTCGAAAATCTACTTCCCCGAAAAGTCGATAATCTACTTTCCCGAAAAGTAGAAAATCTATCTACTTTTCGGGAAAGTAGATAACCAACTTTCCCGGAAAGTAGATATTTCCCATTTTTTATGATACAAATTTCCCGTTTTCTATGATAATCTACTTCGCAAAATTAGGTAATATTTCCCCAAAATTCGAAAATCTACTTCCCCGAAAAGTCGATAATCTACTTTCCCGAAAAGTAGAAAATCTATCTACTTTTCGGGAAAGTAGATAACCAACTTTCCCGGAAAGTAGATATTTCCCATTTTTTATGATACAAATTTCCCGTTTTCTATGATAATCTACTTCGCAAAATTAGGTAATATTTCCCCCAAAATTCGAAAATCTACTTCCCCGAAAAGTCGATAATCTACTTTCCCGAAAAGTAGAAAATCTATCTACTTTTCGGGAAAGTAGATAACCAACTTTCCCGGAAAGTAGATATTTCCCATTTTTTATGATACAAATTTCCCGTTTTCTATGATAATCTACTTCGCAAAATTAGGTAATATTTCCCCCAAAATTCGAAAATCTACTTCCCCGAAAAGTCGATAATCTACTTTCCCGAAAAGTAGAAAATCTATCTACTTTTCGGGAAAGTAGATAACCAACTTTCCCGGAAAGTAGATATTTCCCATTTTTTATGATACAAATTTCCCGTTTTCTATGATAATCTACTTCGCAAAATTAGGTAATATTTCCCCCAAAATTCGAAAATCTACTTCCCGAAAAGTCGATAATCTACTTTCCCGAAAAATAGAAAATCTATCTACTTTTCGGGAAAGTAGATAACCAACTTTCTGAGAAAGTAGATATTTCCCAGTTTTTATGATACAAATTTCCCGTTTTCTATGATAATCTACTTCGCAAAATTAGGTAATATTTCCCCCAAAATTCGAAAATCTACTTCCCCGAAAAGTCGATAATCTACTTTCCTGGAGAGTAGATATTTCCCATTTAATATGATACAAATTTCCCGTTTTCTATGATAATCTACTTCGCAAAATTAGGTAATATTTCCCCCAAAATTCGAAAATCTACTTCCCGAAAAGTCGATAATCTACTTTCCCGAAAAGTAGAAAATCTATCTACTTTTCGGGAAAGTAGATAACCAACTTTCCCGGAAAGTAGATATTTCCCATTTTTTATGATACAAATTTCCCGTTTTCTATGATAATCTACTTCGCAAAATTAGGTAATATTTCCCCCAAAATTCGAAAATCTACTTCCCCGAAAAGTCGATAATCTACTTTCCCGAAAAGTAGAAAATCTATCTACTTTTCGGGAAAGTAGATAACCAACTTTCCCGGAAAGTAGATATTTCCCATTTTTTATGATACAAATTTCCCGTTTTCTATGATAATCTACTTCGCAAAATTAGGTAATATTTCCCCCAAAATTCGAAAATCTACTTCCCCGAAAAGTCGATAATCTGCTTTCCCGGATATTAGATATTTCCCATTTTAAATGATACAAATTTCCCGTTTTCTATGATAATCTACTTCGCAAAATTAGGCAATATTTCCCCCCAAATTCGAAAACTCTGCTTCCACGAAAAGTCGATAATCTACTTTCCCGAAAAGTAGAAAATCTATCTACTTTTCGGGAAAGTAGATAACCAACTTTCCCGGAAAGTAGATATTTCCCATTTTTTATGATACAAATTTCCCGTTTTCTATGATAATCTACTTCGCAAAATTAGGTAATATTTCCCACAAAATTCGAAAATCTACTTCCCGAAAAGTCGATAATCTACTTTCCCGAAAAGTAGAAAATCTATCTACTTTTCGGGAAAGTAGATAAACCAACTTTCCCGGAAAGTAGATATTTCCCATTTTTTATGATACAAATTTCCCGTTTTCTATGATAATCTACTTCGCAAAATTAGGTAATATTTCCCCCAAAATTCGAAAATCTACTTCCCCGAAAAGTCGATAATCTACTTTCCCGAAAAGTAGAAAATCTATCTACTTTTCGGGAAAGTAGATAACCAACTTTCCCTGAAAGTAGATATTTCCCATTTTTTATGATACAAATTTCCCGTTTTCTATGATAATCTACTTCGCAAAATTAGGTAATATTTCCCCCAAAATTCGAAAATCTACTTCCCCGAAAAGTCGATAATCTACTTTCCCGAAAAGTAGAAAATCTATCTACTTTTCGGGAAAGTAGATAACCAACTTTTCCCGGAAAGTAGATATTTCCCATTTTTATGATACAAATTTCCCGTTTTCTATGATAATCTACTTCGCAAAATTAGGTAATATTTCCCCCAAAATTCGAAAATCTACTTCCCCGAAAAGTCGATAATCTACTTTCCTGGAGAGTAGATATTTCCCATTTAATATGATACAAATTTCCCGTTTTCTATGATAATCTACTTCGCAAAATTAGGTAATATTTCCCCCAAAATTCGAAAATCTACTTCCCCGAAAAGTCGATAATCTACTTTCCCGAAAAGTAGAAAATCTATCTACTTTTCGGGAAAGTAGATAACCAACTTTCCCGGAAAGTAGATATTTCCCATTTTTTATGATACAAATTTCCCGTTTTCTATGATAATCTACTTCGCAAAATTAGGTAATATTTCCCCCAAAATTCGAAAATCTACTTCCCCGAAAAGTCGATAATCTACTTTCCCGAAAAGTAGAAAATCTATCTACTTTTCGGGAAAGTAGATAACCAACTTTCCCGGAAAGTAGATATTTCCCATTTTTTATGATACAAATTTCCCGTTTTCTATGATAATCTACTTCGCAAAATTAGGTAATATTTCCCCCAAAATTCGAAAATCTACTTCCCCGAAAAGTCGATAATCTGCTTTCCCGGATATTAGATATTTCCCATTTTAAATGATACAAATTTCCCGTTTTCTATGATAATCTACTTCGCAAAATTAGGTAATAATTCCCCCAAAATTCGAAAATCTACTTCCACGAAAAGTCGATAATCTACTTTCCCGAAAAGTAGAAAATCTGTCTACTTTTCGGGAAAGTAGATAACCAACTTTCCCGGAAAGTAGATATTTCCCATTTTTTATGATACAAATTTCCCGTTTTCTATGATAATCTACTTCGCAAAATTAGGTAATATTTCCCACAAAATTCGAAAATCTACTTCCCAGAAAAGTCGATAATCTACTTTCCCGAAAAGTAGAAAATCTATCTACTTTTCGGGAAAGTAGATAACCAACTTTCCCGGAAAGTAGATATTTCCCATTTTTTATGATACAAATTTCCCGTTTTCTATGATAATCTACTTCGCAAAATTAGGTAATATTTCCCCCAAAATTCGAAAATCTACTTCCCCGAAAAGTCGATAATCTACTTTCCCGAAAAGTAGAAAATCTATCTACTTTTCGGGAAAGTAGATAACCAACTTTCCCGGAAAGTAGATATTTCCCATTTTTTATGATACAAATTTCCCGTTTTCTATGATAATCTACTTCGCAAAATTAGGTAATATTTCCCCCAAAATTCGAAAATCTACTTCCCCGAAAAGTCGATAATCTACTTTCCCGAAAACTAGAAAATCTATCTACTTTTCGGGAAAGTAGATAACCAACTTTCCCGGAAAGTAGATATTTCCCAGTTTTTATGATACAAATTTCCCGTTTTCTATGATAATCTACTTCGCAAAATTAGGTAATATTTCCCCCAAAATTCGAAAATCTACTTCCCCGAAAAGTCGATGATCTACTTTCCTGGATAGTAGATATTTCCCATTTAATATGATACAAATTTCCCGTTTTCTATGATAATCTACTTCGCAAAATTAGGTAATATTTCCCCCAAAATTCGAAAATCTACTTCCTCGAAAAGTCGATAATCTACTTTCCCGAAAAGCATAAAATCTATCTACTTTTCGGGAAAGTAGATAACCAACTTTCCCGGAAAGTAGATATTACCCATTTTTTATGATACAAATTTCCCGTTTTCTATGATAATCTACTTCGCAAAATTAGGTAATATTTCCCACAAAATTCGAAAATCTACTTCCCCGAAAAGTCGATAATCTACTTTCCCGAAAAGTAGAAAATCTATCTACTTTTCGGGAAAGTAGATAACCAACTTTCCCGGAAAGTAGATATTTCCCATTTTTTATGATACAAATTTCCCGTTTTCTATGATAATCTACTTCGCAAAATTAGGTAATATTTCCCCCAAAATTCGAAAATCTACTTCCCCGAAAAGTCGATAATCTACTTTCCCGAAAAGTAGAAAATCTATCTACTTTTCGGGAAAGTAGATAACCAACTTTCCCGGAAAGTAGATATTTCCCATTTTTTATGATACAAATTTCCCGTTTTCTATGATAATCTACTTCGCAAAATTAGGTAATATTTCCCCCAAAATTCGAAAATCTACTTCCCCGAAAAGTCGATAATCTACTTTCCCGAAAAGTAGAAAATCTATCTACTTTTCGGGAAAGTAGATAACCAACTTTCCCGGAAAGTAGATATTTCCCATTTTTTGATACAAATTTCCCGTTTTCTATGATAATCTACTTCGCAAAATTAGGTAATATTTCCCCCAAAATTCGAAAATCTACTTCCCGAAAAGTCGATAATCTACTTTCCCGAAAAGTAGAAAATCTATCTACTTTTCGGGAAAGTAGATAACCAACTTTCCCGGAAAGTAGATATTTCCCATTTTTTATGATACAAATTTCCCGTTTTCTATGATAATCTACTTCGCAAAATTAGGTAATATTTCCCCCAAAATTCGAAAATCTACTTCCCCGAAAAGTCGATAATCTACTTTCCCGAAAAGTAGAAAATCTATCTACTTTTCGGGAAAGTAGATAACCAACTTTCCCGGAAAGTAGATATTTCCCATTTTTTATGATACAAATTTCCCGTTTTCTATGATAATCTACTTCGCAAAATTAGGTAACATTTCCCCCAAAATTCGAAAATCTACTTCCCCGAAAAGTCGATAATCTACTTTCCCGAAAAGTAGAAAATCTATCTACTTTTCGGGAAAGTAGATAACCAACTTTCCCGGAAAGTAGATATTTCCCGTTTTTTATGATACAAATTTCCCGTTTTCTATGATAATCTACTTCGCAAAATTAGGTAATATTTCCCCCAAAATTCGAAAATCTACTTCCCCGAAAAGTCGATAATCTACTTTCCCGAAAAGTAGAAAATCTATCTACTTTTCGGGAAAGTAGATAACCAACTTTCCCGGAAAGTAGATATTTCCCATTTTTTATGATACAAATTTCCCGTTTTCTATGATAATCTACTTCGCAAAATTAGGTAATATTTCCCCCAAAATTCGAAAATCTACTTCCCCGAAAAGTCGATAATCTGCTTTCCCGGATATTAGATATTTCCCATTTAAAATGATACAAATTTCCCGTTTTCTATGATAATCTACTTCGCAAAATTAGGCAATATTTCCCCCAAAATTCGAAAATCTGCTTCCTTGAAAAGTCGATAATCTACTTTCCCGAAAAGTAGAAAATCTATCTACTTTTCGGGAAAGTAGATAACCAACTTTCCCGGAAAGTAGATATTTCCCATTTTTTATGATACAAATTTCCCGTTTTCTATGATAATCTACTTCGCAAAATTAGGTAATATTTCCCCAAAATTCGAAAATCTACTTCCCGAAAAGTCGATAATCTACTTTCCCGAAAAGTAGAAAATCTATCTACTTTTCTGGAAAGTAGATAACCAACTTTCCCGGAAAGTAGATATTTCCCATTTTTTATGATACAAATTTCCCGTTTTCTATGATAATCTACTTCGCAAAATTAGGTAATATTTCCCCCAAAATTCGAAAATCTACTTCCCCGAAAAGTCGATAATCTACTTTCCCAAAAAGTAGAAAATCTATCTACTTTTCGGGAAAGTAGATAACCAACTTTCCCTGAAAGTAGATATTTCCCATTTTTTATGATACAAATTTCCCGTTTTCTATGATTATCTACTTCGCAAAATTAGGTAATATTTCCCCCAAAATTCGAAAATCTACTTCCCCGAAAAGTCGATAATCTACTTTCCCGAAAACTAGAAAATCTATCTACTTTTCGGGAAAGTAGATAACCAACTTTTCCGGAAAGTAGATATTTCTCAGTTTTTATGATACAAATTTCCCGTTTTCTATGATAATCTACTTCGCAAAATTAGGTAATATTTCCCCCAAAATTCGAAAATCTACTTCCCCGAAAAGTCGATGATCTACTTTCCTGGATAGTAGATATTTCCCATTTAATATGATACAAATTTCCCGTTTTCTATGATAATCTACTTCGCAAAATTAGGTAATATTTCCCCCAAAATTCGAAAATCTACTTCCTCGAAAAGTCGATAATCTACTTTCCCGAAAAACATAAAATCTATCTACTTTTCGGGAAAGTAGATAACCAACTTTCCCGGAAAGTAGATATTTCCCATTTTTTATGATACAAATTTCCCGTTTTCTATGATAATCTACTTCGCAAAATTAGGTAACATTTCCCCCAAAATTCGAAAATCTACTTCCCCGAAAAGTCGATAATCTACTTTCCCGAAAAGTAGAAAATCTATCTACTTTTCGGGAAAGTAAATAACCAACTTTCCCGGAAAGTAGATATTTCCCGTTTTTTATGATACAAATTTCCCGTTTTCTATGATAATCTACTTCGCAAAATTAGGTAATATTTCCCCCAAAATTCGAAAATCTACTTCCCCGAAAAGTCGATAATCTACTTTCCCGAAAAGTAGAAAATCTATCTACTTTTCGGGAAAGTAGATAACCAACTTTCCCGGAAAGTAGATATTTCCCATTTTTTATGATACAAATTTCCCGTTTTCTATGATAATCTACTTCGCAAAATTAGGTAATATTTCCCCCAAAATTCGAAAATCTACTTCCCCGAAAAGTCGATAATCTGCTTTCCCGGATATTAGATATTTCCCATTTTAAATGATACAAATTTCCCGTTTTCTATGATAATCTACTTCGCAAAATTAGGCAATATTTCCCCCAAATTCAAAACTCTGCTTCCACGAAAAGTCGATAATCTACTTTCCCGAAAAGTAGAAAATCTGTCTACTTTTCGGGAAAGTAGATAACCAACTTTCCCGGAAAGTAGATATTTCCCATTTTTTATAATACAAATTTCCCGTTTTCTATGATAATCTACTTCGCAAAATTAGGTAATATTTCCCACAAAATTCGAAAATCTACTTCCGAGAAAAGTCGATAATCTATTTTCCCGAAAAGTAGAAAATCTATCTACTTTTCTGGAAAGTAGATACAATAACCAAGTTTCCCGGAAAGTAGATATTTCCCATTTTTTATGATACAAATTTCCCGTTTTCTATGATAATCTACTTCGCAAAATTAGGTAATATTTCCCCCAAAATTCGAAAATCTACTTCCCCGAAAAGTCGATAATCTACTTTCCCAAAAAGTAGAAAATCTATCTACTTTTCGGGAAAGTAGATAACCAACTTTCCCTGAAAGTAGATATTTCCCATTTTTTATGATACAAATTTCCCGTTTTCTATGATAATCTACTTCGCAAAATTAGGTAATATTTCCCCCAAAATTCGAAAATCTACTTCCCCGAAAAGTCGATAATCTACTTTCCCGAAAAGTAGAAAATCTATCTACTTTTCGGGAAAGTAGATAACCAACTTTCCGGAAAGTAGATATTTCTCAGTTTTTATGATACAAATTTCCCGTTTTCTATGATAATCTACTTCGCAAAATTAGGTAATATTTCCCCCAAAATTCGAAAATCTACTTCCCCGAAAAGTCGATGATCTACTTTCCTGGATAGTAGATATTTCCCATTTAATATGATACAAATTTCCCGTTTTCTATGATAATCTACTTCGCAAAATTAGGTAATATTTCCCCCAAAATTCGAAAATCTACTTCCTCGAAAAGTCGATAATCTACTTTCCCGAAAAACATAAAATCTATCTACTTTTCGGGAAAGTAGATAACCAACTTTCCCGGAAAGTAGATATTTCCCATTTTTTATGATACATATTTCCCGTTTTCTATGATTATCTACTTCGCAAAATTAGGTAATATTTCCCACAAAATTCGAAAATCTACTTCCGAGAAAAGTCGATAATCTACTTTCCCGAAAAGTAGAAAATCTATCTACTTTTCGGGAAAGTAGATATAACCAACTTTCCCGGAAAGTAGATATTTCCCATTTTTTATGATACAAATTTCCCGTTTTCTATGATAATCTACTTCGCAAAATTAGGTAATATTTCCCCCAAAATTCGAAAATCTACTTCCCCGAAAAGTCGATAATCTACTTTCCCGAAAAGTAGAAAATCTATCTATTTTTCGGGAAAGTAGATAACCAACTTTCCCTGAAAGTAGATATTTCCCATTTTTTATGATACAAATTTCCCGTTTTTTATGATTATCTTCCTCGCAAAATTAGGTAATATTTCCCCCAAAATTCGAAAATCTACTTCCCCGAAAAGTCGATAATCTACTTTCCCGAAAAGTAGAAAATCTATCTACTTTTCGGGAAAGTAGATAACCAACTTTTCCGGAAAGTAGATATTTCCCAGTTTTTATGATACAAATTTCCCGTTTTCTATGATAATCTACTTCGCAAAATTAGGTAATATTTCCCCCAAAATTCGAAAATCTACTTCCCCGAAAAGTCGATAATCTACTTTCCTGGATAATAGATATTTCCCATTTAATATGATACAAATTTCCCGTTTTCTATGATAATCTACTTCGCAAAATTAGGTAATATTTCCCCCAAAATTCGAAAATCTACTTCCTCGAAAAGTCGATAATCTACTTTCCCGAAAAACATAAAATCTATCTACTTTTCGGGAAAGTAGATAACCAACTTTCCCGGAAAGTAGATATTACCCATTTTTTATGATACATATTTCCCGTTTTCTATGATTATCTACTTCGCAAAATTAGGTAATATTTCCCCAAAAATTCGAAAATCTACTTCCCCGAAAAGTCGATAATCTATTTTCCCGAAAAGTAGAAAATCTATCTACTTTTCGGGAAAGTAGATAACCAACTTTCCCGGAAAGTAGATATTTCCCATTTTTTATGATACAAATTTCCCGTTTTCTATGATAATCTACTTCGCAAAATTAGGTAATATTTCCCCCAAAATTCGAAAATCTACTTCCCCGAAAAGTCGATAATCTACTTTCCCGAAAAGTAGAAAATCTATCTACTTTTCGGGAAAGTAGATAACCAACTTTCCCGGAAAGTAGATATTTCCCATTTTTTATGATACAAATTTCCCGTTTTCTATGATAATCTACTTCGCAAAATTAGGTAATATTTCCCCCAAAATTCGAAAATCTACTTCCCCGAAAAGTCGATAATCTACTTTCCCGAAAAGTAGAAAATCTATCTACTTTTCGGGAAAGTAGATAACCAACTTTCCCGGAAAGTAGATATTTCCCATTTTTTATGATACAAATTTCCCGTTTTCTATGATAATCTACTTCGCAAAATTAGGTAATATTTCCCCCAAAATTCGAAAATCTACTTCCCCGAAAAGTCGATAATCTACTTTCCCGGATATTAGATATTTCCCATTTATAATAATACAAATTTCCCGTTTTCTATGATAATCTACTTCGCAAAATTAGGTAATATTTCCCCCAAAATTCGAAAATCTACTTCCCGAAAAGTCGATAATCTACTTTCCCGAAAAGTAGAAAATCTATCTACTTTTCGGGAAAGTAGATAACCAACTTTCCCGGAAAGTAGATATTTCCCATTTTTTATGATACAAATTTCCCGTTTTCTATGATAATCTACTTCGCAAAATTAGGTAATATTTCCCCCAAAATTCGAAAATCTACTTCCCCGAAAAGTCGATAATCTACTTTCCCGAAAAGTAGAAAATCTATCTACTTTTCGGGAAAGTAGATAACCAACTTTCCCGGAAAGTAGATATTTCCCATTTTTTATGATACAAATTTCCCGTTTTCTATGATAATCTACTTCGCAAAATTAGGTAATATTTCCCCCAAAATTCGAAAATCTACTTCCCCGAAAAGTCGATAATCTACTTTCCCGAAAAGTAGAAAATCTATCTACTTTTCGGGAAAGTAGATAACCAACTTTCCCGGAAAGTAGATATTTCCCATTTTTTATGATACAAATTTCCCGTTTTCTATGATAATCTACTTCGCAAAATTAGGTAATATTTCCCCCAAAATTCGAAAATCTACTTCCCCGAAAAGTCGATAATCTACTTTCCCGAAAAGTAGAAAATCTATCTACTTTTCGGGAAAGTAGATAACCAACTTTCCCGGAAAGTAGATATTTCCCAGTTTTTATGATACAAATTTCCCGTTTTCTATGATAATCTACTTCGCAAAATTAGGTAATATTTCCCCCAAAATTCGAAAATCTACTTCCCCGAAAAGTCGATAATCTATCTACTTTTCGGGCTTTCCAGGAAAGTAGATATTTCCCATTTTATATGATACAAATTTCCCGTTTTCTATGATAATCTACTTCGCAAAATTAGGTAATATTTCCCCCAAAATTCGAAAATCTACTTCCCGAAAAGTCGATAATCTACTTTCCCGAAAAGTAGAAAATCTATCTACTTTTCGGGAAAGTAGATAACCAACTTTCCCGGAAAGTAGATATTTCCCATTTTTTATGATACAAATTTCCCGTTTTCTATGATAATCTACTTCGCAAAATTAGGTAATATTTCCCCCAAAATTCGAAAATCTACTTCCCCGAAAAGTCGATAATCTACTTTCCCGAAAAGTAGAAAATCTATCTACTTTTCGGGAAAGTAGATAACCAACTTTCCCGGAAAGTAGATATTTCCCATTTTTTATGATACAAATTTCCCGTTTTCTATGATAATCTACTTCGCAAAATTAGGTAATATTTCCCCCAAAATTCGAAAATCTACTTCCCCGAAAAGTCGATAATCTACTTTCCTGGATAGTAGATATTTCCCATTTAATATGATACAAATTTCCCGTTTTCTATGATAATCTACTTCGCAAAATTAGGTAATATTTCCCCCAAAATTCGAAAATCTACTTCCTCGAAAAGTCGATAATCTACTTTCCCGAAAAACATAAAATCTATCTACTTTTCGGGAAAGTAGATAACCAACTTTCCCGGAAAGTAGATATTACCCATTTTTTATGATACATATTTCCCGTTTTCTATGATTATCTACTTCGCAAAATTAGGTAATATTTCCCCAAAAATTCGAAAATCTACTTCCCCGAAAAGTCGATAATCTACTTTCCCGAAAAGTAGAAAATCTATCTACTTTTCGGGAAAGTAGATAACCAACTTTCCCGGAAAGTAGATATTTCCCATTTTTTATGATACAAATTTCCCGTTTTCTATGATTATCTACTTCGCAAAATTACGTAATATTTCCCCCAAAATTCGAAAATCTACTTCCCCGAAAAGTCGATAATCTACTTTCCCGAAAAGTAGAAAATCTATCTACTTTTCGGGAAAGTAGATAACCAACTTTCCCGGAAAGTAGATATTTCCCATTTTTTATGATACAAATTTCCCGTTTTCTATGATAATCTACTTCGCAAAATTAGGTAATATTTCCCCCAAAATTCGAAAATCTACTTCCCCGAAAAGTCGATAATCTACTTTCCCTGATAGTAGATATTTCCCATTTAAAATAATACAAATTTCCCGTTTTCTATGATAATCTACTTCGCAAAATTAGGTAATATTTCCCCCAAAATTCGAAAATCTACTTCCCGAATAGTCGATAATCTATTTTCCCGAAAAGTAGAAAATCTATCTACTTTTCGGGAAAGTAGATAACCAACTTTCCCGGAAAGTAGATATTTCCCATTTTTTATGATACAAATTTCCCGTTTTCTATGATAATCTACTTCGCAAAATTAGGTAATATTTCCCCCAAAATTCGAAAATCTACTTCCCCGAAAAGTCGATAATCTACTTTCCCGAAAAGTAGAAAATCTATCTACTTTTCGGGAAAGTAGATAACCAACTTTCCCGGAAAGTAGATATTTCCCATTTTTTATGATACAAATTTCCCGTTTTCTATGATATCTACTTCGCAAAATTAGGTAATATTTCCCCAAAATTCGAAAATCTACTTCCCCGAAAAGTCGATAATCTACTTTCCCGAAAAGTAGAAAATCTATCTACTTTTCGGGAAAGTAGATAACCAACTTTCCCGGAAAGTAGATATTTCCCATTTTTTATGATACAAATTTCCCGTTTTCTATGATAATCTACTTCGCAAAATTAGGTAATATTTCCCCCAAAATTCGAAAATCTACTTCCCCGAAAAGTCGATAATCTACTTTCCCGAAAAGTAGAAAATCTATCTACTTTTCGGGAAAGTAGATAACCAACTTTCCCGGAAAGTAGATATTTCCCAGTTTTTATGATACAAATTTCCCGTTTTCTATGATAATCTACTTCGCAAAATTAGGTAATATTTCCCCCAAAATTCGAAAATCTACTTCCCCGAAAAGTCGATAATCTACTTTCCTGGATAGTGGATATGTCCCATTTAATATGATACAAATTTCCCGTTTTCTATGATAATCTACTTCGCAAAATTAGGTAATATTTCCCCCAAAATTCGAAAATCTACTTCCTCGAAAAGTCGATAATCTACTTTCCCGAAAAGCATAAAATCTATCTACTTTTCGGGAAAGTAGATAACCAACTTTCCCGGAAAGTAGATATTTCCCATTTTTTATGATACAAATTTCCCGTTTTCTATGATAATCTACTTCGCAAAATTAGGTAATATTTCCCCCAAAATTCGAAAATCTACTTCCCCGAAAAGTCGATAATCTACTTTCCCGAAAAGTAGAAAATCTATCTACTTTTCGGGAAAGTAGATAACCAACTTTCCCGGAAAGTAGATATTTCCCATTTTTTATGATACAAATTTCCCGTTTTCTATGATAATCTACTTCGCAAAATTAGGTAATATTTCCCCCAAAATTCGAAAATCTACTTCCCCGAAAAGTCGATAATCTACTTTCCCGAAAAGTAGAAAATCTATCTACTTTTCGGGAAAGTAGATAACCAACTTTCCCGGAAAGTAGATATTTCCCATTTTTTATGATACAAATTTCCCGTTTTCTATGATAATCTACTTCGCAAAATTAGGTAACATTTCCCCCAAAATTCGAAAATCTACTTCCCCGAAAAGTCGATAATCTACTTTCCCGAAAAGTAGAAAATCTATCTACTTTTCGGGAAAGTAAATAACCAACTTTCCCGGAAAGTAGATATTTCCCGTTTTTTATGATACAAATTTCCTGTTTTCTATGATAATCTACTTCGCAAAATTAGGTAATATTTCCCCAAAATTCGAAAATCGACTTCCCCGAAAAGTCGATAATCTACTTTCCCGAAAAGTAGAAAATCTATCTACTTTTCGGGAAAGTAGATAACCAACTTTCCCGGAAAGTAGATATTTCCCATTTTTTATGATACAAATTTCCCGTTTTCTATGATAATCTACTTCGCAAAATTAGGTAATATTTCCCCCAAAATTCGAAAATCTACTTCCCCGAAAAGTCGATAATGTACTTTCCCGGAAATTAGATATTTCCCATTTAAAATGATACAAATTTCCCGTTTTCTATGATAATCTACTTCGCAAAATTAGGTAATATTTCCCCAAAATTCGAAAATCTGCTTCCCCGAAAAGTCGATAATCTACTTTCCCGGATATTAGATATTTCCCATTTAATATGATACAAATTTCCCGTTTTCTATGATAATCTACTTCGCAAAATTAGGTAATATTTCCCCCAAAATTCGAAAATCTACTTCCTCGAAAAGTCGATAATCTACTTTCCCGAAAAACATAAAATCTATCTACTTTTCGGGAAAGTAGATAACCAACTTTCCCGGAAAGTAGATATTACCCATTTTTTATGATACATATTTCCCGTTTTCTATGATTATCTACTTCGCAAAATTAGGTAATATTTCCCCAAAAATTCGAAAATCTACTTCCCCGAAAAGTCGATAATCTATTTTCCCGAAAAGTAGAAAATCTATCTACTTTTCGGGAAAGTAGATAACCAACTTTCCCGGAAAGTAGATATTTCCCATTTTTTATGATACAAATTTCCCGTTTTCTATGATTATCTACTTCGCAAAATTACGTAATATTTCCCCCAAAATTCGAAAATCTACTTCCCCGAAAAGTCGATAATCTACTTTCCCGAAAAGTAGAAAATCTATCTACTTTTCGGGAAAGTAGATAACCAACTTTCCCGGAAAGTAGATATTTCCCATTTTTTATGATACAAATTTCCCGTTTTCTATGATAATCTACTTCGCAAAATTAGGTAATATTTCCCCCAAAATTCGAAAATCTACTTCCCCGAAAAGTCGATAATCTACTTTCCCGGATATTAGATATTTCCCATTTAAAATAATGCAAATTTCCCGTTTTCTATGATAATCTACTTCGCAAAATTAGGCAATATTTCCCCCAAATTCGAAAATCTACTTCCGCGAAAAGTCGATAATCTACTTTCCCGAAAAGTAGAAAATCTATCTACTTTTCGGGAAAGTAGATAACCAACTTTCCCGGAAAGTAGATATTTCCCATTTTTATGATACAAATTTCCCGTTTTCTATGATAATCTACTTCGCAAAATTAGGTAATATTTCCCCCAAAATTCGAAAATCTACTTCCCCGAAAAGTCGATAATCTACTTTCCCGAAAAGTAGAAAATCTATCTACTTTTCGGGAAAGTAGATAACCAACTTTTCCGGAAAGTAGATATTTCTCAGTTTTTATGATACAAATTTCCCGTTTTCTATGATAATCTACTTCGCAAAATTAGGTAATATTTCCCCCAAAATTCGAAAATCTACTTCCCCGAAAAGTCGATAATCTACTTTTCTGGATAGTAGATATTTCCCATTTAATATGATACAAATTTCCCGTTTTCTATGATAATCTACTTCGCAAAATTAGGTAATATTTCCCCCAAAATTCGAAAATCTACTTCCTCGAAAAGTCGATAATCTACTTTCCCGAAAAACATAAAATCTATCTACTTTTCGGGAAAGTAGATAACCAACTTTCCCGGAAAGTAGATATTACCCATTTTTTATGATACATATTTCCCGTTTTCTATGATTATCTACTTCGCAAAATTAGGTAATATTTCCCCAAAAATTCGAAAATCTACTTCCCCGAAAAGTCGATAATCTATTTCCCGAAAAGTAGAAAATCTATCTACTTTTCGGGAAAGTATATAACCAACTTTCCCGGAAAGTAGATATTTCCCATTTTTTATGATACAAATTTCCCGTTTTCTATGATTATCTACTTCGCAAAATTACGTAATATTTCCCCCAAAATTCGAAAATCTACTTCCCCGAAAAGTCGTTAATCTACTTTCCCGAAAAGTAGAAAATCTATCTACTTTTCGGGAAAGTAGATAACCAACTTTCCCGGAAAGTAGATATTTCCCATTTTTTATGATACAAATTTCCCGTTTTCTATGATAATCTACTTCGCAAAATTAGGTAACATTTCCCCCAAAATTCGAAAATCTACTTCCCCGAAAAGTCGATAATCTACTTTCCCGAAAAGTAGAAAATCTATCTACTTTTCGGGAAAGTAAATAACCAACTTTCCCGGAAAGTAGATATTTCCCATTTTTTATGATACAAATTTCCCTTTTTCTATGATAATCTACTTCGCAAAATTAGGTAGTATTTCCCCCAAAATTCGAAAATCTACTTCCCCGAAAAGTCGATAATCTACTTTCCCGGATATTAGATATTTCCCATTTAAAATGATGCAAATTTCCCGTTTTCTATGATAATCTACTTCGCAAAATTAGGTAATATTTCCCCAAAATTCGAAAATCTACTTCCCCGAAAAGTCGATAATCTACTTTCCCGAAAAGTAGAAAATCTATCTACTTTTCGGGAAAGTAGATAACCAACTTTCCCGGAAAGTAGATATTTCCCATTTTTTATGATACAAATTTCCTGTTTTCTATGATAATCTACTTCGCAAAATTAGGTAATATTTCCCCCAAAATTCGAAAATCTACTTCCCCGAAAAGTCGATAATCTACTTTCCCGGATATTAGATATTTCCCATTTAATATGATGGAAATTTCCCGTTTTCTATGATAATCTACTTCGCAAAATTAGGTAATATTTCCCCCAAAATTCGAAAATCTACTTCCTCGAAAAGTCGATAATCTACTTTCCCGAAAAACATAAAATCTATCTACTTTTCGGGAAAGTAGATAACCAACTTTCCCGGAAAGTAGATATTATCCATTTTTTATGATACATATTTCCCGTTTTCTATGATTATCTACTTCGCAAAATTAGGTAATATTTCCCCAAAAATTCGAAAATCTACTTCCCCGAAAAGTCGATAATCTATTTTCCCGAAAAGTAGAAAATCTATCTACTTTTCGGGAAAGTATATAACCAACTTTCCCGGAAAGTAGATATTTCCCATTTTTTTATGATACAAATTTCCCGTTTTCTATGATTATCTACTTCGCAAAATTACGTAATATTTCCCCCAAAATTCGAAAATCTACTTCCCCGAAAAGTCGTTAATCTACTTTCCCGAAAAGTAGAAAATCTATCTACTTTTCGGGAAAGTAAATAACCAACTTTCCCGGAAAGTAGATATTTCCCATTTTTTATGATACAAATTTCCCTTTTTCTATGATAATCTACTTCGCAAAATTAGGTAATATTTCCCCCAAAATTCGAAAATCTACTTCCCCGAAAAGTCGATAATCTACTTTCCTGGATAGTGGATATGTCCCATTTAATATGATACAAATTTCCCGTTTTCTATGATAATCTACTTCGCAAAATTAGGTAATATTTCCCCCAAAATTCGAAAATCTACTTCCTCGAAAAGTCGATAATCTACTTTCCCGAAAAACATAAAATCTATCTACTTTTCGGGAAAGTAGATAACCAACTTTCCCGGAAAGTAGATATTACCCATTTTTTATGATACATATTTCCCGTTTTCTATGATTATCTACTTCGCAAAATTAAGTAATATTTCCCACAAAATTCGAAAATCTACTTCCGAGAAAAGTCGATAATCTATTTTCCCGAAAAGTAGAAAATCTATCTACTTTTCTGGAACGTAGATACAATAACCAACTTTCCCGGAAAGTAGATATTTCCCATTTTTTATGATACAAATTTCCCGTTTTCTATGATAATCTACTTCGCAAAATTGGGTAATATTTCCCCCAAAATTCGAAAATCTACTTCCCCGAAAAGTCGATGATCTACTTTCCCGAAAAGTAGAAAATCTATCTACTTTTCGGGAAAGTAGATAACCAACTTTTCCGGAAAGTAGATATTTCTCAGTTTTTATGATACAAATTTCCCGTTTTCTATGATAATCTACTTCGCAAAATTAGGTAATATTTCCCCCAAAATTCGAAAATCTACTTCCCCGAAAAGTCGATGATCTACTTTCCTGGAAAGTAGATATTTCCCATTTAATATGATACAAATTTCCCGTTTTCTATGATAATCTACTTCGCAAAATTAGGTAATATTTCCCCCAAAATTCGAAAATCTACTTCCTCGAAAAGTCGATAATCTACTTTCCCGAAAAACATAAAATCTATCTACTTTTCGGGAAAGTAGATAACCAACTTTCCCGGAAAGTAGATATTACCCATTTTTTATGATACATATTTCCCGTTTTCTATGATTATCTACTTCGCAAAATTAGGTAATATTTCCCCAAAAATTCGAAAATCTACTTCCCCGAAAAGTCGATAATCTACTTTCCCGAAAAGTAGAAAATCTATCTACTTTTCGGGAAAGTATATAACCAACTTTCCCGGAAAGTAGATATTTCCCATTTTTTATGATACAAATTTCCCGTTTTCTATGATTATCTACTTCGCAAAATTACGTAATATTTCCCCCAAAATTCGAAAATCTACTTCCCCGAAAAGTCGTTAATCTACTTTCCCGAAAAGTAGAAAATCTATCTATTTTTCGGGAAAGTAGATAACCAACTTTCCCGGAAAGTAGATATTTCCCATTTTTTATGATACAAATTTCCCGTTTTCTATGATAATCTACTTCGCAAAATTAGGTAACATTTCCCCAAAATTCGAAAATCTACTTCCCCGAAAAGTCGATAATCTATTTTCCCGAAAAGTAGAAAATCTATCTATTTTTCGGGAAAGTAAATAACCAACTTTCCCGGAAAGTAGATATTTCCCATTTTTTTGATACAAATTTCCCTTTTTCTATGATAATCTACTTCGCAAAATTAGGTAGTATTTCCCCCAAAATTCGAAAATCTACTTCCCCGAAAAGTCGATAATCTACTTTCCCGGATATTAGATATTTCCCATTTAAAATGATGCAAATTTCCCGTTTTCTATGATAATCTACTTCGCAAAATTAGGTAATATTTCCCCCAAAATTCGAAAATCTACTTCCCCGAAAAGTCGATAATCTACTTTCCCGAAAAGTAGAAAATTTATCTACTTTTCGGGAAAGTAGATAACCAACTTTCCCGGAAAGTAGATATTTCCCATTTTTTATGATACAAATTTCCTGTTTTCTATGATAATCTACTTCGCAAAATTAGGTAATATTTCCCCCAAAATTCGAAAATCTACTTCCCCGAAAAGTCGATAATCTACTTTCCCGGATATTAGATATTTCCCATTTAATATGATGGAAATTTCCCGTTTTCTATGATAATCTACTTCGCAAAATTAGGTAATATTTCCCCCAAAATTCGAAAATCTACTTCCTCGAAAAGTCGATAATCTACTTTCCCGAAAAACATAAAATCTATCTACTTTTCGGGAAAGTAGATAACCAACTTTCCCGGAAAGTAGATATTATCCATTTTTTATGATACATATTTCCCGTTTTCTATGATTATCTACTTCGCAAAATTAGGTAATATTTCCCCAAAAATTCGAAAATCTACTTCCCCGAAAAGTCGATAATCTATTTTCCCGAAAAGTAGAAAATCTATCTACTTTTCGGGAAAGTATATAACCAACTTTCCCGGAAAGTAGATATTTCCCATTTTTTTTTATAAAAATTTCCCGTTTTCTATGATTATCTACTTCGCAAAATTACGTAATATTTCCCCCAAAATTCGAAAATCTACTTCCCCGAAAAGTCGTTAATCTACTTTCCCGAAAAGTAGAAAATCTATCTACTTTTCGGGAAAGTAAATAACCAACTTTCCCGGAAAGTAGATATTTCCCATTTTTTATGATACAAATTTCCCTTTTTCTATGATAATCTACTTCGCAAAATTAGGTAATATTTCCCCCAAAATTCGAAAATCTACTTCCCCGAAAAGTCGATAATCTACTTTCCTGGATAGTGGATATGTCCCATTTAATATGATACAAATTTCCCGTTTTCTATGATAATCTACTTCGCAAAATTAGGTAATATTTCCCCCAAAATTCGAAAATCTACTTCCTCGAAAAGTCGATAATCTACTTTCCCGAAAAACATAAAATCTATCTACTTTTCGGGAAAGTAGATAACCAACTTTCCCGGAAAGTAGATATTACCCATTTTTTATGATACATATTTCCCGTTTTCTATGATTATCTACTTCGCAAAATTAAGTAATATTTCCCACAAAATTCGAAAATCTACTTCCGAGAAAAGTCGATAATCTATTTTCCCGAAAAGTAGAAAATCTATCTACTTTTCTGGAACGTAGATACAATAACCAACTTTCCCGGAAAGTAGATATTTCCCATTTTTTATGATACAAATTTCCCGTTTTCTATGATAATCTACTTCGCAAAATTGGGTAATATTTCCCCCAAAATTCGAAAATCTACTTCCCCGAAAAGTCGATGATCTACTTTCCCGAAAAGTAGAAAATCTATCTACTTTTCGGGAAAGTAGATAACCAACTTTTCCGGAAAGTAGATATTTCTCAGTTTTTATGATACAAATTTCCCGTTTTCTATGATAATCTACTTCGCAAAATTAGGTAATATTTCCCCCAAAATTCGAAAATCTACTTCCCCGAAAAGTCGATGATCTACTTTCCTGGAAAGTAGATATTTCCCATTTAATATGATACAAATTTCCCGTTTTCTATGATAATCTACTTCGCAAAATTAGGTAATATTTCCCCCAAAATTCGAAAATCTACTTCCTCGAAAAGTCGATAATCTACTTTCCCGAAAAACATAAAATCTATCTACTTTTCGGGAAAGTAGATAACCAACTTTCCCGGAAAGTAGATATTACCCATTTTTTATGATACATATTTCCCGTTTTCTATGATTATCTACTTCGCAAAATTAGGTAATATTTCCCCCAAAATTCGAAAATCTACTTCCCCGAAAAGTCGTTAATCTACTTTCCCGAAAAGTAGAAAATCTATCTACTTTTCGGGAAAGTAGATAACCAACTTTCCCGGAAAGTAGATATTTCCCATTTTTTATGATACAAATTTCCCGTTTTCAATGATAATCTACTTCGCAAAATTAGGTAACATTTCCCCCAAAATTCGAAAATCTACTTCCCCGAAAAGTCGATAATCTACTTTCCCGAAAAGTAGAAAATCTATCTACTTTTCGGGAAAGTAAATAACCAACTTTCCCGGAAAGTAGATATTTCCCGTTTTTTATGATACAAATTTCCTGTTTTCTATGATAATCTACTCGCAAAATTAGGTAATATTTCCCTCAAAATTCGAAAATCTACTTCCCCGAAAAGTCGATAATCTACTTTCCCGAAAAGTAGAAAATCTATCTACTTTTCGGGAAAGTAGATAACCAACTTTCCCGGAAAGTAGATATTTCCCATTTTTTATGATACAAATTTCCCGTTTTCTATGATAATCTACTTCGCAAAATTAGGTAATATTTCCCCCAAAATTCGAAAATCTACTTCCCCGAAAAGTCGATAATCTACTTTCCCGGATATTAGATATTTCCCATTTAAAATGATACAAATTTCCCGTTTTCTATGATAATCTACTTCGCAAAATTAGGTAATATTTCCCCCAAAATTCGAAAATCTGCTTCCCCGAAAAGTCGATAATCTACTTTCCCGGATATTAGATATTTCCCATTTAATATGATACAAATTTCCCGTTTTCTATGATAATCTACTTCGCAAAATTAGGTAATATTTCCCCCAAAATTCGAAAATCTACTTCCTCTAAAAGTTGATAATCTACTTTCCCGAAAAACATAAAATCTATCTACTTTTCGGGAAAGTAGATAACCAACTTTCCCGGAAAGTAGATATTTCCCATTTTTTATGATACAAATTTCCCGTTTTCTATGATTATCTACTTCGCAAAATTACGTAATATTTCCCCCAAAATTCGAAAATCTACTTCCCCGAAAAGTCGATAATCTACTTTCCCGAAAAGTAGAAAATCTATCTACTTTTCGGGAAAGTAGATAACCAACTTTCCCGGAAAGTAGATATTTCCCATTTTTTATGATACAAATTTCCTGTTTTCTATGATAATCTACTTCGCAAAATTAGGTAATATTTCCCCCAAAATTCGAAAATCTACTTCCCCGAAAAGTCGATAATCTACTTTCCCGGATATTAGATATTTCCCATTTAAAATAATACAAATTTCCCGTTTTCTATGATAATCTACTTCGCAAAATTTGGCAATATTTCCCACATAATTCGAAAATCTACTTACGAGAAAAGTCGATAATCTATTTTCCCGAAAAGTAGAAAATCTATCTACTTTTCTGGAAAGTAGATACAATAACCAACTTTCCCGGAAAGTAGATATTTCCCATTTTTTATGATACAAATTTCCCGTTTTCTATGATAATCTACTTCGCAAAATTGGGTAATATTTCCCCCAAAATTCGAAAATCTACTTCCCCGAAAAGTCGATAACCTACTTTCCCAAAAAGTAGAAAATCTATCTATTTTTCGGGAAAGTAGATAACCAGCTTTCCCTGAAAGTAGATATTTCCCATTTTTTATGATACAAATTTCCCGTTTTTTATGATTATCTTCCTCGCAAAATTAGGTAATATTTCCCCCAAAATTCGAAAATCTACTTCCCCGAAAAGTCGATAATCTACTTTCCCGAAAAGTAGAAAATCTATCTACTTTTCGGGAAAGTAGATAACCAACTTTTCCGGAAAGTAGATATTTCTCAGTTTTTATGATACAAATTTCCCGTTTTCTATGATAATCTACTTCGCAAAATTAGGTAATATTTCCCCCAAAATTCGAAAATCTACTTCCCCGAAAAGTCGATAATCTACTTTTCTGGATAGTAGATATTTCCCATTTAATATGATACAAATTTCCCGTTTTCTATGATAATATACTTCGCAAAACTAGGTAATATTTCCCCCAAAATTCGAAAATCTACTTCCTCGAAAAGTCGATAATCTACTTTCCCGAAAAACATAAAATCTATCTACTTTTCGGGAAAGTAGATAACCAACTTTCCCGGAAAGTAGATATTACCCATTTTTTATGATACATATTTCCCGTTTTCTATGATTATCTACTTCGCAAAATTAGGTAATATTTCCCCAAAAATTCGAAAATCTACTTCCCCGAAAAGTCGATAATCTATTTTCCCGAAAAGTAGAAAATCTATCTACTTTTCGTGAAAGTATATAACCAACTTTCCCGGAAAGTAGATATTTCCCATTTTTTATGATACAAATTTCCCGTTTTCTATGATTATCTACTTCGCAAAATTACGTAATATTTCCCCCAAAATTCGAAAATCTACTTCCCCGAAAAGTCGTTAATCTACTTTCCCGAAAAGTAGAAAATCTATCTACTTTTCGGGAAAGTAGATAACCAACTTTCCCGGATAGAAGATATTTCCCATTTAAAATGATACAAATTTCCGGTTTTCTATGATAATCTACTTCGCAAAATTAGGTAATATTTCCCCCAAAATTCGAAAATCTACTTCCCCGAAAAGTCGATAATCTACTTTCCCGAAAAGTAGAAAATTTATCTACTTTTCGGGAAAGTAGATAACCAACTTTCCCGGAAAGTAGATATTTCCCATTTTTTATGATACAAATTTCCTGTTTTCTATGATAATCTACTTCGCAAAATTAGGTAATATTTCCCCCAAAATTCGAAAATCTACTTCCCCGAAAAGTCGATAATCTACTTTCCCGGATATTAGATATTTCCCATTTAATATGATGCAAATTTCCCGTTTTCTATGATAATCTACTTCGCAAAATTAGGTAATATTTCCCCCAAAATTCGAAAATCTACTTCCTCGAAAAGTCGATAATCTACTTTCCCGAAAAACATAAAATCTATCTACTTTTCGGGAAAGTAGATAACCAACTTTCCCGGAAAGTAGATATTATCCATTTTTTATGATACATATTTCCCGTTTTCTATGATTATCTACTTCGCAAAATTAGGTAATATTTCCCCAAAAATTCGAAAATCTACTTCCCCGAAAAGTCGATAATCTATTTTCCCGAAAAGTAGAAAATCTATCTACTTTTCGGGAAAGTATATAACCAACATTCCCGGAAAGTAGATATTTCCCATTTTTTATGATACAAATTTCCCTTTTCTATGATTATCTACTTCGCAAAATTACGTAATATTTCCCCCAAAATTCGAATATCTACTTCCCCGAAAAGTCGATAATCTACTTTCCCGAAAAGTAGAAAATCTATCTACTTTTCGGGAAAGTAGATAACCAACTTTCCCGGAAAGTAGATATTTCCCATCTTTTAGGATACAAATTTCCCGTTTTCTATGATAATCTACTTCGCAAAATTAGGTAACATTTCCCCCAAAATTCGAAAATCTACTTCCCCGAAAAGTCGATAATCTACTTTCCCGAAAAGTAGAAAATTTATCTACTTTTCGGGAAAGTAAATAACCAACTTTCCCGGAATGTAGATATTTCCCGTTTTTTATGATACAAATTTCCTGTTTTCCATGATAATCTACTTCGCAAAATTAGGTAATATTTCCCCCAAAATTCGAAAATCTACTTTCCCGAAAAGTAGAAAATCTATCTACTTTTCGGGAAAGTAGATAACCAACTTTCCCGGAAAGTAGATATTTCCCATTTTTTATGATACAAATTTCCCGTTTTCTATGATAATCTACTTCGCAAAATTAGGTAATATTTCCCCCAAAATTCGAAAATCTACTTCCCCGAAAAGTCGATAATCTACTTTCCCAAAAAGTAGAAAATCTATCTATTTTTCGGGAAAGTAGATAACCAACTTTCCCTGAAAGTAGATATTTCCCATTTTTTATGATACAAATTTCCCGTTTTTTATGATTATCTTCCTCGCAAAATTAGGTAATATTTCCCCCAAAATTCGAAAATCTACATCCCCGAAAAGTCGATAATCTACTTTCCCGAAAAGTAGAAAATCTATCTACTTTTCGGGAAAGTAGATAACCAACTTTTCCGGAAAGTAGATATTTCTCAGATTTTATGATACAAATTTCCCGTTTTCTATGATAATCGACTTCGCAAAATTAGGTAATATTTCCCCCAAAATTCGAAAATCTACTTCCCCGAAAAGTCGATAATCTACTTTCCTGGAGAGTAGATATTTCCCATTTAATATGATGCAAATTTCCCGTTTTCTATGATAATCTACTTCGCAAAATTAGGTAATATTTCCCCCAAAATTCGAAAATCTACTTCCTCGAAAAGTTGATAATCTACTTTCCCGAAAAACATAAAATCTATCTACTTTTCGGGAAAGTAGATATTACCCATTTTTTATGATACATATTTCCCGTTTTCTATGATTATCTACTTCGGAAAATTAGGTAATATTTCCCCCAAAATTCGAAAATCTACTTCCCCGAAAAGTCGATAATCTATTTTCCCGAAAAGTAGAAAATCTATCTACTTTTCGGGAAAGTAGATAGCTAACTTTCCCGGAAAGTAGATATTTCCCATTTTTTATGATACAAATTTCCCGTTTTCTATGATAATCTACTTCGCAAAATTAGGTAACATTTCCCCCAAAATTCGAAAATCTACTTCCCCGAAAAGTCGATAATCTACTTTCCCGAAAAGTAGAAAATCTATCTACTTTTCGGGAAAGTATATAACCAACTTTCCCGGAAAGTAGATATTTCCCGTTTTTTATGATACAAATTTCCTGTTTTGTATGATAATCTACTTCGCAAAATTAGGTAATATTTCCCCCAAAATTCGAAAATCTACTTCCCCGAAAAGTCGATAATCTACTTTCCCGAAAAGTAGAAAATCTATCTACTTTTCGGGAAAGTAGATAACCAACTTTTCCGGAAAGTAGATATTTCCCATTTTTTATGATACAAATTTCCCGTTTTCTATGATAATCTACTTCGCAAAATTAGGTAATATTTCCCCCAAAATTCGAAAATCTACTTCCCCGAAAAGTCGATAATCTACTTTCCCGGATATACGATATTTCCCATTTAAAATGATGCAAATTTCCCGTTTTCTATGATAATCTACTTCGCAAAATTAGGCAATATTTCCCCCCAAATTCAAAAATCTGCTTCCCCGAAAAGTCGATAATCTACTTTCCCGAAAAGTAGAAAATCTGTCTACTTTTTTGGAAAGTAGATACAATAACCAAGTTTCCCGGAAAGTAGATATTTCCCATTTTTTATGATACAAATTTCCCGTTTTCTATGATAATCTACTTAGCAAAATTAGGTAATATTTCCCCCAAAATTCGAAAATCTACTTCCCCGAAAAGTCGATAATCTACTTTCCTGGATAGTAGATATTTCCCATTTAATATGATACAAATTTCCCGTTTTCTATGATAATCTACTTCGCAAAATTAGGTAATATTTCCCCCAAAATTCGAAAATCTACTTCCTCGAAAAGTCGATAATCTACTTTCCCGAAAAACATAAAATCTATCTACTTTTCGGGAAAGTAGATAACCAACTTTCCCGGAAAGTAGATATTACCCATTTTTTATGATACATATTCCCGTTTTCTATGATTATCTACTTCGCAAAATTAGGTAATATTTCCGACAAAATTCGAAAATCTACTTCCGAGAAAAGTCGATAATCTATTTTCCCGAAAAGTAGATATAATAACCAACTTTCCCGGAAAGTAGATATAACCCATTTTTTATGATACATATTTCCCGTTTTCTATGAATATCTACTTCGCAAAATTAGGTAATATTTCCCCAAAAATTCGAAAATCTACTTCCCCGAAAAGTCGATAATCTATTTTCCCGAAAAGTAGAAAATCTATCTACTTTTCGGGAAAGTATATAACCAACTTTCCCGGAAAGTAGATATTTCCCATTTTTTATGATACAAATTTCCCGTTTTCTATGATTATCTACTTCGCAAAATTACGTAATATTTCCCCCAAAATTCGAAAATCTACTTCCCCGAAAAGTCGTTAATCTACTTTCCCGAAAAGTAGAAAATCTATCTATTTTTCGGGAAAGTAGATAACCAACTTTCCCGGAAAGTAGATATTTCCCATTTTTTATGATACAAATTTCCCGTTTTCTATGATAATCTACTTCGCAAAATTAGGTAACATTTCCCCAAAAATTCGAAAATCTACTTCCCCGAAAAGTCGATAATCTATTTTCCCGAAAAGTAGAAAATCTATCTATTTTTCGGGAAAGTAAATAACCAACTTTCCCGGAAAGTAGATATTTCCCATTTTTTTTGATACAAATTTCCCTTTTTCTATGATAATCTACTTCGCAAAATTAGGTAGTATTTCCCCCAAAATTCGAAAATCTACTTCCCCGAAAAGTCGATAATCTACTTTCCCGGATATTAGATATTTCCCATTTAAAATGATGCAAATTTCCCGTTTTCTATGATAATCTACTTCGCAAAATTAGGTAATATTTCCCCCAAAATTCGAAAATCTACTTCCCCGAAAAGTCGATAATCTACTTTCCCGAAAAGTAGAAAATTTATCTACTTTTCGGGAAAGTAGATAACCAACTTTCCCGGAAAGTAGATATTTCCCATTTTTTATGATACAAATTTCCTGTTTTCTATGATAATCTACTTCGCAAAATTAGGTAATATTTCCCCCAAAATTCGAAAATCTACTTCCCCGAAAAGTCGATAATCTACTTTCCCGGATATTAGATATTTCCCATTTAATATGATGGAAATTTCCCGTTTTCTATGATAATCTACTTCGCAAAATTAGGTAATATTTCCCCCAAAATTCGAAAATCTACTTCCTCGAAAAGTCGATAATCTACTTTCCCGAAAAACATAAAATCTATCTACTTTTCGGGAAAGTAGATAACCAACTTTCCCGGAAAGTAGATATTATCCATTTTTTATGATACATATTTCCCGTTTTCTATGATTATCTACTTCGCAAAATTAGGTAATATTTCCCCAAAAATTCGAAAATCTACTTCCCCGAAAAGTCGATAATCTATTTTCCCGAAAAGTAGAAAATCTATCTACTTTTCGGGAAAGTATATAACCAACTTTCCCGGAAAGTAGATATTTCCCATTTTTTTTGATTCAAATTTCCCGTTTTCTATGATTATCTACTTCGCAAAATTACGTAATATTTCCCCCAAAATTCGAAAATCTACTTCCCCGAAAAGTCGTTAATCTACTTTCCCGAAAAGTAGAAAATCTATCTACTTTTCGGGAAAGTAAATAACCAACTTTCCCGGAAAGTAGATATTTCCCATTTTTTATGATACAAATTTCCCTTTTTCTATGATAATCTACTTCGCAAAATTAGGTAATATTTCCCCCAAAATTCGAAAATCTACTTCCCCGAAAAGTCGATAATCTACTTTCCTGGATAGTGGATATGTCCCATTTAATATGATACAAATTTCCCGTTTTCTATGATAATCTACTTCGCAAAATTAGGTAATATTTCCCCCAAAATTCGAAAATCTACTTCCTCGAAAAGTCGATAATCTACTTTCCCGAAAAACATAAAATCTATCTACTTTTCGGGAAAGTAGATAACCAACTTTCCCGGAAAGTAGATATTACCCATTTTTTATGATACATATTTCCCGTTTTCTATGATTATCTACTTCGCAAAATTAAGTAATATTTCCCACAAAATTCGAAAATCTACTTCCGAGAAAAGTCGATAATCTATTTTCCCGAAAAGTAGAAAATCTATCTACTTTTCTGGAACGTAGATACAATAACCAACTTTCCCGGAAAGTAGATATTTCCCATTTTTTATGATACAAATTTCCCGTTTTCTATGATAATCTACTTCGCAAAATTGGGTAATATTTCCCCCAAAATTCGAAAATCTACTTCCCCGAAAAGTCGATGATCTACTTTCCCGAAAAGTAGAAAATCTATCTACTTTTCGGGAAAGTAGATAACCAACTTTTCCGGAAAGTAGATATTTCTCAGTTTTTATGATACAAATTTCCCGTTTTCTATGATAATCTACTTCGCAAAATTAGGTAATATTTCCCCCAAAATTCGAAAATCTACTTCCCCGAAAAGTCGATGATCTACTTTCCTGGAAAGTAGATATTTCCCATTTAATATGATACAAATTTCCCGTTTTCTATGATAATCTACTTCGCAAAATTAGGTAATATTTCCCCCAAAATTCGAAAATCTACTTCCTCGAAAAGTCGATAATCTACTTTCCCGAAAAACATAAAATCTATCTACTTTTCGGGAAAGTAGATAACCAACTTTCCCGGAAAGTAGATATTACCCATTTTTTATGATACATATTTCCCGTTTTCTATGATTATCTACTTCGCAAAATTAGGTAATATTTCCCCCAAAATTCGAAAATCTACTTCCCCGAAAAGTCGTTAATCTACTTTCCCGAAAAGTAGAAAATCTATCTACTTTTCGGGAAAGTAGATAACCAACTTTCCCGGAAAGTAGATATTTCCCATTTTTTATGATACAAATTTCCCGTTTTCTATGATAATCTACTTCGCAAAATTAGGTAATATTTCCCCCAAAATTCGAAAATCTACTTCCCCGAAAAGTCGATAATCTACTTTCCCGAAAAGTAGAAAATCTATCTACTTTTCGGGAAAGTAGATAACCAACTTTCCCGGAAAGTAGATATTTCCCGTTTTTTATGATACAAATTTCCTGTTTTCTATGATAATCTACTCGCAAAATTAGGTAATATTTCCCTCAAAATTCGAAAATCTACTTCCCCGAAAAGTCGATAATCTACTTTCCCGAAAAGTAGAAAATCTATCTACTTTTCGGGAAAGTAGATAACCAACTTTCCCGGAAAGTAGATATTTCCCATTTTTTATGATACAAATTTCCCGTTTTCTATGATAATCTACTTCGCAAAATTAGGTAATATTTCCCCCAAAATTCGAAAATCTACTTCCCCGAAAAGTCGATAATCTACTTTCCCGGATATTAGATATTTCCCATTTAAAATTATACAAATTTCCCGTTTTCTATGATAATCTACTTCGCAAAATTAGGTAATATTTCCCCCAAAATTCGAAAATCTGCTTCCCCGAAAAGTCGATAATCTACTTTCCCGGATATTAGATATTTCCCATTTAATATGATACAAATTTCCCGTTTTCTATGATAATCTACTTCGCAAAATTAGGTAATATTTCCCCCAAAATTCGAAAATCTACTTCCTCTAAAAGTTGATAATCTACTTTCCCGAAAAACATAAAATCTATCTACTTTTCGGGAAAGTAGATAACCAACTTTCCCGGAAAGTAGATATTACCCATTTTTTATGATACATATTTCCCGTTTTCTATGATAATCTACTTCGCAAAATTTGGCAATATTTCCCACATAATTCGAAAATCTACTTACGAGAAAAGTCGATAATCTATTTTCCCGAAAAGTAGAAAATCTATCTACTTTTCTGGAACGTAGATACAATAACCAACTTTCCCGGAAAGTAGATATTTCCCATTTTTTATGATACAAATTTCCCGTTTTCTATGATAATCTACTTCGCAAAATTGGGTAATATTTCCCCCAAAATTCGAAAATCTACTTCCCCGAAAAGTCGATAACCTACTTTCCCAAAAAGTAGAAAATCTATCTATTTTTCGGGAAAGTAGATAACCAACTTTCCCTGAAAGTAGATATTTCCCATTTTTTATGATACAAATTTCCCGTTTTTTATGATTATCTTCCTCGCAAAATTAGGTAATATTTCCCCCAAAATTCGAAAATCTACTTCCCCGAAAAGTCGATAATCTACTTTCCCGAAAAGTAGAAAATCTATCTACTTTTCGGGAAAGTAGATAACCAACTTTTCCGGAAAGTAGATATTTCTCAGTTTTTATGATACAAATTTCCCGTTTTCTATGATAATCTACTTCGCAAAATTAGGTAATATTTCCCCCAAAATTCGAAAATCTACTTCCCCGAAAAGTCGATAATCTACTTTTCTGGATAGTAGATATTTCCCATTTAATATGATACAAATTTCCCGTTTTCTATGATAATATACTTCGCAAAACTAGGTAATATTTCCCCCAAAATTCGAAAATCTACTTCCTCGAAAAGTCGATAATCTACTTTCCCGAAAAACATAAAATCTATCTACTTTTCGGGAAAGTAGATAACCAACTTTCCCGGAAAGTAGATATTACCCATTTTTTATGATACATATTTCCCGTTTTCTATGATTATCTACTTCGCAAAATTAGGTAATATTTCCCCAAAAATTCGAAAATCTACTTCCCCGAAAAGTCGATAATCTATTTTCCCGAAAAGTAGAAAATCTATCTACTTTTCGTGAAAGTATATAACCAACTTTCCCGGAAAGTAGATATTTCCCATTTTTTATGATACAAATTTCCCGTTTTCTATGATTATCTACTTCGCAAAATTACGTAATATTTCCCCCAAAATTCGAAAATCTACTTCCCCGAAAAGTCGTTAATCTACTTTCCCGAAAAGTAGAAAATCTATCTACTTTTCGGGAAAGTAGATAACCAACTTTCCCGGAAAGAAGATATTTCCCATTTTTTATGATACAAATTTCCCGTTTTCTATGATAATCTACTTCGCAAAATTAGGTAACATTTCCCCCAAAATTCGAAAATCTACTTCCCCGAAAAGTCGATAATCTACTTTCCCGAAAAGTAGAAAATCTATCTACTTTTCGGGAAAGTAAATAACCAACTTTCCCGGAAAGTAGATATTTCCCATTTTTTTTGATACAAATTTCCCTTTTTCTATGATAATCTACTTCGCAAAATTAGGTAGTATTTCCCCCAAAATTCGAAAATCTACTTCCCCGAAAAGTCGATAATCTACTTTCCCGGATATTAGATATTTCCCATTTAAAATGATACAAATTTCCCGTTTTCTATGATAATCTACTTCGCAAAATTAGGTAATATTTCCCCCAAAATTCGAAAATCTACTTCCCCGAAAAGTCGATAATCTACTTTCCCGAAAAGTAGAAAATTTATCTACTTTTCGGGAAAGTAGATAACCAACTTTCCCGGAAAGTAGATATTTCCCATTTTTTATGATACAAATTTCCTGTTTTCTATGATAATCTACTTCGCAAAATTAGGTAATATTTCCCCCAAAATTCGAAAATCTACTTCCCCGAAAAGTCGATAATCTACTTTCCCGGATATTAGATATTTCCCATTTAATATGATGCAAATTTCCCGTTTTCTATGATAATCTACTTCGCAAAATTAGGTAATATTTCCCCCAAAATTCGAAAATCTACTTCCTCGAAAAGTCGATAATCTACTTTCCCGAAAAACATAAAATCTATCTACTTTTCGGGAAAGTAGATAACCAACTTTCCCGGAAAGTAGATATTATCCATTTTTTATGATACATATTTCCCGTTTTCTATGATTATCTACTTCGCAAAATTAGGTAATATTTCCCCAAAAATTCGAAAATCTACTTCCCCGAAAAGTCGATAATCTATTTTCCCGAAAAGTAGAAAATCTATCTACTTTTCGGGAAAGTATATAACCAACATTCCCGGAAAGTAGATATTTCCCATTTTTTATGATACAAATTTCCCTTTTCTATGATTATCTACTTCGCAAAATTACGTAATATTTCCCCCAAAATTCGAATATCTACTTCCCCGAAAAGTCGATAATCTACTTTCCCGAAAAGTAGAAAATCTATCTACTTTTCGGGAAAGTAGATAACCAACTTTCCCGGAAAGTAGATATTTCCCATCTTTTAGGATACAAATTTCCCGTTTTCTATGATAATCTACTTCGCAAAATTAGGTAACATTTCCCCCAAAATTCGAAAATCTACTTCCCCGAAAAGTCGATAATCTACTTTCCCGAAAAGTAGAAAATTTATCTACTTTTCGGGAAAGTAAATAACCAACTTTCCCGGAATGTAGATATTTCCCGTTTTTTATGATACAAATTTCCTGTTTTCCATGATAATCTACTTCGCAAAATTAGGTAATATTTCCCCCAAAATTCGAAAATCTACTTTCCCGAAAAGTAGAAAATCTATCTACTTTTCGGGAAAGTAGATAACCAACTTTCCCGGAAAGTAGATATTTCCCATTTTTTATGATACAAATTTCCCGTTTTCTATGATAATCTACTTCGCAAAATTAGGTAATATTTCCCCCAAAATTCGAAAATCTACTTCCCCGAAAAGTCGATAATCTACTTTCCCAAAAAGTAGAAAATCTATCTATTTTTCGGGAAAGTAGATAACCAACTTTCCCTGAAAGTAGATATTTCCCATTTTTTATGATACAAATTTCCCGTTTTTTATGATTATCTTCCTCGCAAAATTAGGTAATATTTCCCCCAAAATTCGAAAATCTACATCCCCGAAAAGTCGATAATCTACTTTCCCGAAAAGTAGAAAATCTATCTACTTTTCGGGAAAGTAGATAACCAACTTTTCCGGAAAGTAGATATTTCTCAGATTTTATGATACAAATTTCCCGTTTTCTATGATAATCGACTTCGCAAAATTAGGTAATATTTCCCCCAAAATTCGAAAATCTACTTCCCCGAAAAGTCGATAATCTACTTTCCTGGAGAGTAGATATTTCCCATTTAATATGATGCAAATTTCCCGTTTTCTATGATAATCTACTTCGCAAAATTAGGTAATATTTCCCCCAAAATTCGAAAATCTACTTCCTCGAAAAGTTGATAATCTACTTTCCCGAAAAACATAAAATCTATCTACTTTTCGGGAAAGTAGATATTACCCATTTTTTATGATACATATTTCCCGTTTTCTATGATTATCTACTTCGGAAAATTAGGTAATATTTCCCCCAAAATTCGAAAATCTACTTCCCCGAAAAGTCGATAATCTATTTTCCCGAAAAGTAGAAAATCTATCTACTTTTCGGGAAAGTAGATGGCTAACTTTCCCGGAAAGTAGATATTTCCCATTTTTTATGATACAAATTTCCCGTTTTCTATGATAATCTACTTCGCAAAATTAGGTAACATTTCCCCCAAAATTCGAAAATCTACTTCCCCGAAAAGTCGATAATCTACTTTCCCGAAAAGTAGAAAATCTATCTACTTTTCGGGAAAGTATATAACCAACTTTCCCGGAAAGTAGATATTTCCCGTTTTTTATGATACAAATTTCCTGTTTTGTATGATAATCTACTTCGCAAAATTAGGTAATATTTCCCCCAAAATTCGAAAATCTACTTCCCCGAAAAGTCGATAATCTACTTTCCCGAAAAGTAGAAAATCTATCTACTTTTCGGGAAAGTAGATAACCAACTTTTCCGGAAAGTAGATATTTCCCATTTTTTATGATACAAATTTCCCGTTTTCTATGATAATCTACTTCGCAAAATTAGGTAATATTTCCCCCAAAATTCGAAAATCTACTTCCCCGAAAAGTCGATAATCTACTTTCCCGGATATACGATATTTCCCATTTAAAATGATGCAAATTTCCCGTTTTCTATGATAATCTACTTCGCAAAATTAGGCAATATTTCCCCCCAAATTCAAAAATCTGCTTCCCCGAAAAGTCGATAATCTACTTTCCCGAAAAGTAGAAAATCTGTCTACTTTTTTGGAAAGTAGATACAATAACCAAGTTTCCCGGAAAGTAGATATTTCCCATTTTTTATGATACAAATTTCCCGTTTTCTATGATAATCTACTTAGCAAAATTAGGTAATATTTCCCCCAAAATTCGAAAATCTACTTCCCCGAAAAGTCGATAATCTACTTTCCTGGATAGTAGATATTTCCCATTTAATATGATACAAATTTCCCGTTTTCTATGATAATCTACTTCGCAAAATTAGGTAATATTTCCCCCAAAATTCGAAAATCTACTTCCTCGAAAAGTCGATAATCTACTTTCCCGAAAAACATAAAATCTATCTACTTTTCGGGAAAGTAGATAACCAACTTTCCCGGAAAGTAGATATTACCCATTTTTTATGATACATATTCCCGTTTTCTATGATTATCTACTTCGCAAAATTAGGTAATATTTCCGACAAAATTCGAAAATCTACTTCCGAGAAAAGTCGATAATCTATTTTCCCGAAAAGTAGATATAATAACCAAGTTTCCCGGAAAGTAGATATTTCCCATTTTTTATGATACAAATTTCCCGTTTTCTATGATAATCTACTTCGCAAAATTGGGTAATATTTCCCCCAAAATTCGAAAATCTACTTCCCCGAAAAGTCGATAATCTACTTTCCCAAAAAGTAGAAAATCTATCTATTTTTCGGGAAAGTAGATAACCAACTTTCCCTGAAAGTAGATATTTCCCATTTTTTATGATACAAATTTCCCGTTTTTTATGATTATCTTCCTCGCAAAATTAGGTAATATTTCCCCCAAAATTCGAAAATCTACTTCCCCGAAAAGTCGATAATCTACTTTCCCGAAAAGTAGAAAATCTATCTACTTTTCGGGAAAGTAGATAACCAACTTTTCCGGAAAGTAGATATTTCTCAGTTTTTATGATACAAATTTCCCGTTTTGTATGATAATCTACTT